>JADRCH010000270.1:645570-1001126 GCA_019843965.1 Rhynchomys soricoides
CCTTAGACTCTATGGGGATCTTCATTGGTGGAATCCTTAGACTCTATAGAGATCTTCATATCATATCTTCTGAAAATAAGGATAATTTGACTTCTGTCTTTCCTATTTGTGTGTTCTGATTTTTACTCTTGATTTATTTCTCTGCCTAAAAATCACAGCATTAAATTTAATAAAAGCAGAGAGAGTTTGATGCTGTTGTATAATCCCTGACTTTAGAGGAAATGCTTCCAGCTTTTCCTGATTCGATTCTCCAAAGACTTACAAACTGTAGATGCTGGAGAGATACCTCAGTGGATAAGAGCATAATCTGCTCTTGCAGATGGCCTGAGCCCTATTACTAGCACCTGTGTCTGACAGCTCCTGTGCCTGTAGCTCTAGGGCTCTAACTACATCGTGATGCTGTGATACATTCAGCTTGACGCTGCATGCATATATGCAACTCACACACACACACACACACACACACACTTAAAAATAAAGTGTTATAAAAAGAAATAAAAGGCTAAGAAATATTTCAAAAACATTTATTGTCCCTACCAATTAGTGAAGTGAAAATCAAAACAACTTTGAGATTTTTATCTTAACCTAGTCAGAATGGCAAAAATATCAACAAAGCAACTGACAGCAAATGCTAGAAGTGATGTGGGAAAAAAGGAAGCCTCAATTACTGGTGATAGAATTGCAAACTGGTACAGACACTCTGCAGTGTGAGGAATTCTCAAAAAGCTAAAAGAATTCTCAAAAAGATCATTGGCATAGCTCTAAAACTAACTCCTGGACATAAGAATAAAAGACTCCTGGACATAAGAATAACATCCTACATTGTAGGCACTCCATCAACCATAGTCATTGTTGCTCTCTATTTATAACAGCTAATAAGTGGTAAAAAACTTAATGTTCTTCAGCCAATAAATGGATAATGAAAATGTGATACATACACTAATGTAAAGCATGACGAAATCAAGAACTTCGAAGGTACATAGATAGAATGAATAATGATCACCATGAGTGAGGTAGACTAGCCCCAGAAAGACAAACACAGCATGTTCTTTTGGGGGAAGAGAATAATCTCTAGGAAGTACAGGGAGAGAGGAAGGGGAGGGAAAAAGGGGGGCAGTTTATATATGGGAGGAGATGAGGGAGAAGTACAGATGGTCAGGAATTTGAAAGGAGGTTTGTAGCAGTAGAGGAGGAGGAATGGGGGGGGGTAGCCACTAGAAAGTCCCAGATGCCAGGGACCCAAGAGGTTCCCAGGACCCAACATAGAGGACATTAGCCAAAATACCTAACAAAGGGTAGATAGAACCTGTAGAGACCATATCCAGTGGATAAGCACAATTACCAGTTGAGGTATGGGGCCACCCACTCCCTCAAAAGTATTAACCCAGAATTCCTCCTGTCAGAAGGAAATACAGAGACAAAGAGTGGAGCACAAACTGAAGGAAAGGCCATCCAGAGACTGCCCCACCTAGGGATCCATCCCATCTGCTGACACCAAACCCAGATACTATTGCTGACGCCAAGAAGTGCTTACTGACAGTATAGCTGTCCCCTGAGAGGCTCTGCCAGAGCTGGACCAATACAGATGCAGATGTACACGGCCAGACATTGGACTGAGCATGGGGACCCCAATGGGGAAGTTAGGACAAGGACTGTGGGAGCTGAAGGAGTTAGCATCATCATAGAAAAACACTAGGGGAACACTAGGCCATGGCAGCGGGAGTGTGTGGTCAGGTGGGGGAGGCAAGAGGGAGGGAGAAGGGGATAGGAGGGTTGTGGAGGGGAAACTGGGAAGGGGGATAACATTTGAAATGTAAAGAAATAAGATAACCAATAAATAAATGAAAAAAAGCTTCTATCTCCAAATCTACAGGTTTAGTCATATCCTGGAATAACTTTATAAACCAGAAAAGTTTAAATATATATATATATATACACACATACCTGGGTTGGTGGAAATCCGTGATCTGAGAGTTGAAATGACAAAATGAGGTGCTCTAATTACAGAGGGGGAAGGGAGATAAATATAGAAGAAGGCAGAAGGAGGGTAAAAAGGAACAAGGATGTTGAAAAAGTCATATTGAGTCATACTATTAACTATCAAAAAAGACCTATATTACACATAAAATGATATATAAATACATGTGTATATCATTTAAATAAAAATTTTCCACCTGGGTTCATAATACTCCCTCCATGAGCCAAAAATTATCTAACAACACACCCCCCACAAACTAGGCATGACAATCCTTCTTTTGACTTGCTGGTCATAGACTATTACTATTGCCTTTGGTTATCTTCAGGAGCTAATCTGGACCCAAACACATGACCCAAAGGGCTCTGAGCTGGAGTTAACCAGAAAACCTCCTCCCTGAGGACTAGTTTTCATAGTATTAGAAGGCACCATACATGTTTCCAAAGGAGGCAACAAACAGTTCTGGCCAGCTATGATGTCTATGAACCATAATGATCAGTGTGGCACATTAAACCTAAGATTATAATAGAGGTACATACACTTTAATGGTAACCAACAACAGCTCTCTAATTGGACTTAAAGGCAATTTAAGAAGAGAGAAATTGTGCCTCGTTCAGCAAACCTAGCCAACTTGCCAGGACTAGTGCAGCAGACAAGAATCTTAGAGGAGAAAAGACATCAGCCACTCTATTACACCAGCATAATCCCTAGCTACATTCTAAATATTTTCCTTATGCCCACAGGTAAGTGTAGTCCTCAGCTCTTATCAAGGAAGCTTCTCTTTGGAACAGATGAAGGGAGACCACTACAGAAAGCCTCAAACCTTCAAAAAACTTATGTGTAGAGCTTAGTCCCAAGTAATAAATCTATAAACCAACTTCTGCTTATAAGGCTCAAGATTTTAAGAACCAGAGGAATAAGCGTTTGCTGTGAGGTCAGGTCTCCTAGAAATATCAGAAACTACAGCCACACAGTCATACCAACATTAGCTAAACAAAGGCAATAGCAATACGCATGCTAATGTGGATGGAGGAAGCCCTCACCTCATCCTTACAGGAAGAATTACAGACAAGGAATGCTGAGAATGGGAGAAAATATCTCCTTCAACAAAGAGCATGGCAGTTGGTTATTCAGTAACAAATGGTCATCCCTGAAAACATGTACCTACAAATAATATTATAGAGATGACTGAGCAGGTTATTTTTATGTATTAGGAGTGTGTATGTGTGTGTGTGCGTAGAAACAATGAATAAAAAGAAAAAAGGCCATGAGTTTAAAAGAAAGCAAGAAGAGATGTAACGTATTTGAGAGAGTTTGAAAAGGAAAGAAGAAAGGGAAGGAAGAATGTAATTATTTCATAATCTCAAAAAATAAGATAAATAATTTTTAATGACCAAAAAGCTAGGCATGTGGTTTAATTGTATTTAATCCTAATATCTCTACAGGATAAAGCCGGAGTTTTTGAGTTGACTCTTTAGGCATATGCACGCGCGCGCGCGCGCACACACACACACACACACACACACACACCAACAGAAGGACCTGTGTCGATCAAAATGAAAAATATCTGAGATGTCTATTATCTACTATCTAATTATCTACCTATCTATCTATCTATCCATCCATCATCTATCTATAATCTATTTATCTATCATCTATCCTCTCTCTGTCTCTCTGTCTCTGTCTGTCTGTCTGTCTGTCTGCCTGTCTCTCTCTCTCTCTCTCTGATACATGTGTGGATGCACACAACTTATCTTTCAGAAGCAGAAAGACAAATGGGACAGTAGACTAGCTTCATAGTTTTACCCAAGTATTTTCAGACTTTTAGCCTCTCTCCATGGTGCTGATGTGCTCATCTGTGAACAAACCTACTTTATGTACAATTGCTACTCCTACGTGTGCTCAACTGCATCCTTGTTCTGTAATGAACCCCAGTTTTCATGTGCAAACCTTAATTCTTCCAGTCAGATTGTAAACCCACCAGGAAGCAGTACCACACAGCCTGCACTCTGGGACTTTTTGCAGTGCGTAGGAGAAGGCAGCTCTGGCAGATGCCTGCTGTAGCTTCAGCAGCAGTACCAGGATGAACAGAGGGCAAAGCGGCTCAGTAGCAGCATAGAGAGGAGTAGGGCTGGAGGGCTCAACATTTTTATTCTAGTTTTAATACTGCTGGCATGTCATATGTGACAATGGACTATGGTAAAGAAATGTTTTCTCCCTCCAAGATAGTTTATTTTATGAAGAATGAATTTCTTTTGAAAGGCCACTGCTTATTTCTCAGAGATTGCAAAGGTTAATTGTCAAATGCAGGCACATCCACACTTTCTGTGAATAGTTTTCCACTTCAGCATCATTAACAAATATGGGTTACATTCCGACCTTAATGCTCCTAGTAACCTCACTGTAGTGACACTACACATTATTATTAATATCTTGCATTTAAGATAGTCACTGATTAGTAGTTTTTTCATCTACCGGGTTCTCATTGGTGGGCAATCTTTCTCTTGGCCTGTCACCTTTATTTTTTCCGGTAATTCCTCTGTCTATTTCTGGGAATATTTTTTCATATTTCAAAGTTTTTCCTACTTTTAAGATAACTTATAAGAACATAAAACAATGGACATGCCTTTGAATTTCAGATGAGGGTTTCAATCTGACCTGAGCCCAGGATCTGTATGTAAATGAGGACCATGAGAGTATAAATGAGTCTTAGTTGACTTAAGGAAAGCCCCTCTTTGGGTACCAGTATTAGATATAAAAATCTTAATGTATCGAAACTGAGGCATTGGCTTGGCAAGAGGATGACAAACTAGATCTCATCTCATATTTGACCCTTGATGAGATGAAGCATTGTAGATTTAAACTGTATTAGCATCGTTAATCATCTTTGTGATCATTCATCCCTGCTTCTCTCTCCCCTTTTCTTCCTCCTTCATTCCCTCCCTTTTTCCCTTTTTCCCCTCCTCCCTCCCTTTCTTCTTCCCTCCTTTCATTCTTTCATTCTCTGTCAGGATCTCATGAGTCTCACACTGGCCTTGGACTTCTTATGTAGCTGATGATGACCTTAACGTTCTGATCCTCTTGTCCTAGCTCTCTAATGCTGGGTTTAAATGTGGGCATCACTGTGCCCAGTTTATACCATGCTGGAGACAGAATACAGAACTGCATGATCTATAAGCATTCTACCAGCTGACCTACCTAGGCCAGCTTTTTAACTCTTTCAAATGTGTATTAAATCTTTGCTGTTAAATGCTATTTTTTAAAACTCACTTTCTGCATTAGAATTGGAAGTACTTATGCAAGTTGTATTAATAAGTTGCAAATGATCACTGTGTGCTTAGAAGAATTCAGCTGGTTTGAAGTTT
The DNA here is from genome assembly GCA_019843965.1 of Rhynchomys soricoides. NCBI lineage: Eukaryota > Metazoa > Chordata > Mammalia > Rodentia > Muridae > Rhynchomys > Rhynchomys soricoides. The sequence continues at coordinate 650,911 of JADRCH010000270.1, forward strand.
ACAGGGTGAACCAGGCACAACAAATATCCGTTCTTATGTATGGGGTGACAGGACTCTAATTCAACTTGTGTGTTATTCTTGTTTTGTGTCTTCATGGTGTATAGAACTTTCCATCGTGAAAAATGTTTTCAAGATCCATCCATTTGTCTGCAAATTTCATGAAGTCATGGTTTTTAATTGCTGAGTAGTATTCCATTGTGTAAATGTACCACATTTTCTGTATCCATTCCTCTGTGGAGGGACATCTGGGTTGATTCCAGCTTCTGGCTATTATAAATATGACTGTTACGAACATAGTGGAACATATGTCTTTATTACATGTTGGAGCATCTTCTGGGTATATGCCCAGGAGTGGAATAGCTGGGTCCTCAGGTAGTATTATGTTCATTGTTCTGAGGGTCCGCCAAACTGATTTCCAGAGAGGTTGTATCAACTTGCATTCCCACCAGCAATGGAGGAGTGTTCCTCTTTCACCACATTCTTGCCAACATCTACTGTCACCTGAGTTTTTGATCTGAGCCATTCTGACTGGTGTGAGGTGGAATCTCAGGGTTCTTTTGATTTGCATTTCCCTTATGACTAAGGATGTTGAACATTTCTTTAGGTGCTTCTCAGCCATTCGAGTTTCCTCAGTTGAAAATTCTCTGTTTAGCTCTGTTCCCCATTTTTTGATAGGTTATTAGGATCTCTGGAGTCTAGCTTCTTGAGTTCTTTGTATACATTGGATATTAGCCCTCTATCAGATGTAGGATTGGTAAAGATCTTTTCCCAATCTGTAGGTTGCCATTTTGTCCTATTTACACTTCACAGCAACAGTAGGGCGGAGTGTGAGGACCCAGATGGAGGATTTGGAGAAGGGACTGAAGGAGCTGAGGGAGTTTGCATCCCCAGAAAGGCAGCAACAGTGGCAACTGGCCTGATCCCCTGATACTCCTGGAGACTGATCCACCAACCAAAGAATACACATGGAAGGACCCATGGTGCTGGCCACATATGAGGCAGAGGAGGGTCTTGTTAGACATCAGGGGGAGGAGAAGCCCTTGGGTCTGACGGTATTAGATCCCCCAGTACAGGAGAATGTCAAGGAGGGAAGACGAGAGTGGGTGGGTTGGTGGATGGGGGAATACCCCAATAGAGGCAGGAGAGGGGGGAGGGGATAGGGAGGTTCCAAAGGAGAGATCTGGAAAGGGGAAAACATTTGAAATGTAAATAAAGTAGAAAAAATAAAAATAAAAATAAATAAATAAATAAAAAAGAAAAATGTTTATTTCTAACTACCCATTTTCAGAAGTCTCATGTTTTTTTCTTGGTCCTAAGCACTTGGTGATCTGAGAACCTTGTAATAATGAGCCTCTGGTAAGAGCGGTGTTAACAGTAGAGTTTTTGAAACTTAATTGGAGGAAAATGAAATGCTTCTTGGGGGAAAATGCCACTATCTGGAAGATAAAATATGTTCCAAATGGATGGGGAGTGTGTGAGGCATTGGGAAATGGCAGGGTTGTAATTTTAGTTTTTAATGTGTGTTTCCTGAAAGGCAGAGTGAGAAAATGCGCTGGTCTCTAGATAGAATTCCTGGTTGATTAAACCATTGTTGAGGAGTCAGAGGACATTCCTAGGAATTGTTTTATGTCCAGCTTTGTTTTTCTTTATAGAGGCAAGATATTGTATAAGACACCACAGTGCTCTCTCCATGTAGACTTCTAGAGAGAGCACACTTAAGAAAAAACAAGGTTTTCTAAGAAGGAAACATTATTTAAAATTTGCTTGTTCCTCATACATGTGTGTGTGTGTGCGCGTGTGTGTGTGTGTGTGTGTGTGTGAATGTTTGTGTGAATGTTTGCACACATGTGGGCACATGTTGCATGCACACCTGTATAGATTTGAAGGCAAGATTTGGTGTTTCTACTGAGGTTCCTTTCATTTTCTTTTCTTCTCTTCTTTTTTTCTTCTTTTGTTTTTGTTTCATTTTGTTTTGTTTTTGTTGTTTTGGAGACAGTCTCCTACTAGATGAGAACTTCACCATGAAGGCTAGGCTAGCTGAACAGTGAACTCCAGAGATCCACTTGTGTCTGCCTCTCATTTAAACCTCGCTATTGTAAGCACATATATGGGTTCTGAGGGTCAAGCCCAGGTCCTCAACCCTCCAAGGCAGTTGCTTTACTGAGTTCTCTCAGCAGTCCTACCTATTTGTTACTCTTTAAACATTAAGATCCATTAGGTCAGACAAGGGTCAGTCTACAAATTATTACAAAGTAAGTCTCAGTCTCTTACAGTATAGCAATTGATATCAAGTCTTAATTTTATGTATTTCAGATATAAAATAAGACAGTAACTCTGGATGGTAATGTACCATCCAATGGTGACTCATGTCTACTAGCTGGCAGTACACAGCTAGTATGGTTCTAGCTGTGTTTTCAGAAGAAAGAAACACATGAGATTGTAGAGAGAGCCATCATGTTTTGGATTCTCTTGGGTCAATTAGGGGTGAGTTGTAGCTGGCTCTCAGATGATGTGGTTCATCATTGAATGTGTCCTATATAAGAAGGTCCAGAGAGGATCTTGACCTCGATTTTCTTCTTTACTGTAATATCTTGAGCTGTCACTTGTCTGACTTTCATCTGAAAGGCCATGACTACTCTAGTACTAGGGTTCTCCCTATTACAAGATTAGCCATGATAAATGTGTCTTCTCATTGAACTCCATTGCTTTGAACAACTCCAACTTATTTATTTATGATAACTCCAAGTTAAAAGTATAAATTATTAAAAAGTGATTACAGCTGTATTTTTTTCATTTGTAGGAAAAATTGTACTTTAGGAATTTCAATCTACTCACCTTTATAAACATCAATAATAATACTTTCAAATTTGATGTTAATTTATATTTAAGATCTTCTAATTATAGCCATGCTGCTTTTAATATGAAATTATCTAAGTTTATTTTAAACGATATACTTATTATTGTTTCTCTGTTTTTGATGTTTTTTTTCTATAAAATTAAGGTTTCAAAAGTGACATGTATTTTAGGACTTGAAAGTAATCATGACCATTTTTCTCAGACTACTTACATATATGTAAAAAATTAAAGACTATGCAATTTCCAAGAAACCTTTTATAACATTACTGATATATAAGCAGGTAATTTTAAAATTCATGAAATTCTACAGCATACCATTCACTCTCCTTATTTTCCACATTCTTAAGTATTTTGCTTAAAATACCCTGGTGAATGCTCTCTCTTCACTATAGTGAAAGCATCAGCATAAAGATTTCTACTCAAGCTCACTAGAGCTGAAGTCATACTGTTCTAGTTTCCTGTCATGTCTCTATCATGTACAAATTATAGAATCTCAGATGGAACTTTTACAATTAAGTTTTCTATTAAAAATGAGAGGTTTTTACCTTAAGAGTTAACTCACAGGATTGGTTGATATATTAACCAGGATTCTTCATGTGCATTGCATAGTATCCAAGTTGATTGATATGTTTCAATTTATATGGTCCTTGATGTGTGGGCATTATACCTAAGAAGACACAATAATAAAATAAGATCTTTTGATTTTCCTCTTAAAACACAAATATAGGTTACATAATCCAGTTTCCCAAGAATAGTTGAATTGTTAAAAGCAAGAAGGAAGGAGAGGACAATGAAGGAAAAGATGCTCACAAGGACTCATTAGAGAGGGAATAATCAAAGGGCACAGACACTGTATAGGCCAAGTTAGTTATTCTATTGAAATTTGTTAAGAGATGTCTTTGATGCACAGAGATAGCAACAGCCTCCCTGTTTGGTGTTTAGTGAGAACATTTTGTTAACTCTATTCTTAAAATTATTGTCTATACATTATTCAGAGGGTTCATTTTTCAGCCTGCTAATCATAAGATTTTTCAAGGATTGCTAATCCTTATTGTTCTCCCTGATACCTTGGCCCCTGTTCTGTCTCAACACTAAGTCTATTGGATTCCACTGGAGATAAGCTACTAGATTAGAATTTGGGCTTGACAGTAACAGATTATGAGTGAGGTATATAATAATCAGTGGGAAGAAGTTTTGAAATGCAAGGGTTTGCATTTATAATATACAGACAAATTACAAATAGTTTTGGTTTTAAAACAAAGTCATGTATTTCTCCATTCAAAAGAATGGACCATTCTGAATTTTTAAGTTGTTATGCATGGCTTCATTCTTGTCCTTTTAAAGTGACTCTCAGAGCTCTCCTTTGAAGTTGATGTAACTTGTTCAGTGTAAAGTGTTTTGCAAATTTTAAGTAGCATGCACTAACAAGGACATTTTATCCAACAAGGCCTTCATTTTCCTTTCTGTTAAAAGCAGGAGACCGTGTGATTTACTTTAGAGATACATGGTTCTTTCCAGAGAGTCTAAAATAATCATGGCACACGCATCCTGTTCTCCCTTTGAAGGAGCTGTCACCACTGCAGTTTGAGGCTGGTTTCTCACAGGAATATGGTGTCTCAAAGGCTGGTTAGTCTTAGGAAGCCAAGTTCTGAGTCAGCAGAAATGAAGGACTGTCTTGCCTGATCCTCCCACACTGGTTTCCAGGCATTCTGTGACAAGTTCTAAAACCATTGACCAATTTGCTTCCTGTTCTTAATGGCATGCGTCCTCCTCCATTTCCTCCTCCCACTTCCTCGTCTCAACAGTGGTTTTGTATTCTTCTCAGCATTCTTGCTTCCTTCCAGTCTGTGCTCTTTGGCTTTAGGGATATGTCATTATCTTTGCCCTTTATCAACTGATGAGGAGAAATATTTTGTAAGAGTGGCAAGATTTGCAGTTACTGAACGGTGAGTTTGGTCCTACCTTTCCCAACTTCAAGGTACATCGTCATTATTAAGAGGGACGGAAAGGGGTGCAGTCGATGGTATGTGTATACATCCTTAGGAACGAACTAACATTAACATGTAAAATTAAAATAATCACATAAATGATTTCAATTACTAACTCTTAAGCCTTTAGTACTAGTCACAGAGATCTTTTGTAATCACCACAGAAATCTCCACACAGCTTCTCTTCTCCCTGTACCAACGCTTCCTGATATTTCACCCGAATAGTTGACAGTTTTTATCAAGTAAATTTGTTCTTTGATGATTTCATCCATGTGTATTGTGCATTTTATATTCTCAGCCTCTCTTTTCTCAATCCCACCTCTGTCAAACTCTCGTCTCCTTAATACTTCTTTGATCATATTCATGCTCTGTTGTTTTTTATACCCATTGAGTTTAACCAGGGCCGTTTCTGTCACCCCAGGCTTGAATATCCATACAGCATTGGGCTCACTACTGTTTGTACAACTGAGGGTAAAGACCACCTCTTAGCAGAATCTTCTAGTAGTCCATAGTTTAGCACAGAGGTGTAAGCTTCCTTGAGCCCATCTTCCATCCATAACTAGCTGTATACTGGGACATCCTATGTAGGTCAATGTTCAAGTTGGCAACGGCTGCTGTTGATATTTTTAGTTACTCTTCTGTAGGTTTAATCTGGCAATTTTTTAAAAATACCTGTAATGTTTTCTTTTCCTCCTAATTATTACTATAATGGCAGATATTTTTCCATTCCCATTTTTGTTACAAAGACGAAGTCATAGCAAAACCCAATGTTATAATACAGATTTAGGAAGATTGGAGCTGAGCTCCTCACGTCACACATGTGATGGTGTGATAGCTCAGCTAAGGCACCTCAGGTGGTCCTGATTATTCACATTCCTCTCAACTGCATTTGATGATTAAAGGTGGGACTGGGGGTGGAAAGATGCCTCAGCAGTTAAGAGCATTTATTATTTTTGGAGAACATCTGGGTTCAATTCTAACACTCACATGACAGCTCTCAATCACCTGTATCTTCTGTCTTCTAGGGCACAGGGAATGCATAGGGTACACAAACATGCATGCAGATAATACACCCCTACATATAAAGAATTTAAAAATATTTTCAAATCTGTCTAAATTTATTATAATTGTCAGGTTAAAGTGGAAGGTGATAGAAAACATTAAAACTAAAAAATTTTTAAAGGTGGGCTTGGATTCAAGCTTGATTCTCCATGCTTAATACCAAGCACATCACTGGTGCATGTTGGTCAATATTATTACCATCGCTAACTTAAATAGGTGATTAGGGAAGACTCACTCTCATTTCACTCCTGTCATTGTTTCCGTAGACAAATAATTCGTTGTTATAAAGTGCTAAAGAGGAGGGAGACTCTTGGGTGAACCCTCTTACAAGCTCTGCTTTCAAGATAGCAAGCATTTCTACCTTGACCTCCCCGCTAACTGTTCTTTCATCTGTCCTCCTCACCTTCCTAAATTTCCTTGTTTTTCAGGACACGTTCTCATCCTTCTAAATCTCCTCAGGGCCTTCTCTGTCGGCCATAATGCTCTTAATTTTATAAAGAGTAAAAAATTGTTATCCTTGGGTCATTTCTTTTCCTTAATTCTCCTTTTTCCCCTTTTAGCTCTTAGCCAAACACCCACAAAGCAAACAGAAAGAACATCGCAAACTGCGCTCAGAAGTGAGACCATAAAATAATAAACACAGTATGCCACACTTTTATACTTCTTTAAGCACATAATTATTGGCTGTCAATTGCTCTATAAAGCTGTATTCAGACTTCATTTTTATTCTAAATATTGCTTTTTCATTTTTCAGTCTACTGTGTAGTTACTCTTCAGTAATAGCAACTGTATCCATGGATGGGCATTTTCTAATTGATTAAATTAAATGAATTGAATTTGGAAACTTTTGGACATGTGTCCAAATTTCTCATAATTACTTCTAATTGAGGAAATTATTTTTCAGATATCAAATCTGCTGTATATACACACATCCTCCTGCCAAATTATATTGCACAGTACTTTGCCAAGAGAGTCACAATATGGCTAAAATTAAGCTTCATTAGGTGTAACAGGATGAGATGCAATTTAATTTTTAAAGCTGACTGTAAATACCAGAAGATCTGCTTTTCTTCTGTCTACCAACTTAAAAGAATGATATATTATTTTGCAAATCCCGGTGGCAAAAAGTAACTAAAATAATTCATGCAGTTTCTCAAAGGCAAAGAACTTCATGCTTAAAACTGTGCTATTATTTATCTTTACCCTTCATCCATTTTACTCCCTGAGTCTGTAAAAGAGGCTGTTTTATTTTAGCAGAAGGTAGATTGAGTTTCTGCCAAGTCAGTGTAGTCCCTAAATGGATATGTCAGAGGCAATATTGTTTCTCAAAAATCATTTAGGAAGCAGCATTTTTACATAAGTAGGCTCTTTCATTAGTTTTGAATTAAATTTGGGCAATTGCTGTTTCGGTTATGGCTGCTTCTTGGAAAGCCCAAGCAATGAGGGAGTCCTATGTCCTTGAGTCAAAATTTCCTTTGGGGCTTATGATACAGGTGTGAGGCTTGGAAGATTGGGATGGATATAACTTGTCTGAATACCTTCTTTGAGGAGGTTGAGGATATTCACAAAATTGAATATTTTGCATAAAATCAATTGAAGATTGGGGGTTTAAATTGCTCGAAGATGATGTGGAAAGAAGGTAAGTTGATGTAGGTTTCAGTGTATCCTAAGAAATGCATCTGATTTTCCGTTTTAGCTTTAAAAATGCTGGGGGAATACAGTCATTAATTCCCCAGATGCTTCTCATTGTCCTGAAGATAATGTGCATTTAATTATGCCATGACAGGATTACATTGACTGCTTTGTGAGTTTTGAAAGAATGTCTTGATATTTTTTATCTAATTATATATTTTTATACATATATTAAAAATGAAGTTTCTATGATAACATTTTTTAGACAAATGAATAAAGGGGCTATAGACTAAAGGGGGCCTTAGATATATTAATTAAAATTAGCAAATTAATATTATTTTGTTTCATTTTAATTTCTGTTTGGAGGGTTAAAAACATAATGCTAATTAGATCTTGCAGAGCATCTATCAGTTGGGATAGAAGTGGGGTTCTCTCACAAATCTTTTTATCATTTTTGTTAATTCAAATTAGTTAGGATTCTAGCTGGATTTGATTTTAAAGGATAAATTGTAGAAGTGTTCATCATTCCATATTGAAATTAGTAATATAATTACCAATGTGGTAGTCATATGGCTAACCACAACTGGAAGTTTCTCCTTACCTACAGTACATTTTCATTAAAACTCTATGCTCATCTGAAATCACCTTTTCCCTAAAGAAGATAATGAACTTTATTCCTTTCTAGAATTCAGAACAGTGCACATTTTATAATACTGTGTGTATCACCTACCAGCACATTTTGACCCTTGTTAATTAGCAGTCTGTGCATTGAGTCATTCATTATTTAAGAAAACTTTGCAATCATTAGTAGCAGACTTCAACATTTCTTTTAGGCTAGGTCAATTTAATCATTTCTCACTGCAAATGAAAAATTCCAGGTTAGGTACCAGAATATTCAAAATATTAATTACTACCGAATATGAGCAATCACTTAAAATACAGTAATGTATTCCTCAGCATTGGGAATGACTCTGATACATAGAGATCAGGCTTTATCCTAGTTAAAAGTTTGGGGGTATTTTAATACTTGGGGATCATTAGAAGTCTCTGAGAGAACTGAAATTGTTGTGTATAGAGGCCAAGCAGCCTTTGAGTCCTGATTAATGGTGTCTTCAGTCCAGCATGTAGTGAGTGTCAGGGGGACAGGAAGCTTCCAGCAAGAAAATGCAGTAATAAAACTTTTCACTGACCAGGGATTCACTGTGTTTGAGATTAAAGAGTTAGTTAAAGGAAAGAGGGTAGTGATCAGGAAAGCAATGATTCGTTCTTCAAATCCTCTAGCTAGAGTTTGACTCAGGGTCAATGAAGGCTTAATAACGTGCGAACTAAAGATCACCCAACTCGAGCAGGAGCCAACGCTGTCCCACCCACTCCCTAAGACACCGGAATCAGAATAGTCTTATGAATGAGGAAGTAGTCTTTGGGGGCATAGCAAATTTGGGGTTCTGTATTTTCTCAGTTGGCCAGATCTGAAGCTAGGTTAGAATTCTGAAGAAGTGGTGTGAAGAAAAGTTTAGATCTAGTTTAAAGGGTTAAATTGAGTCTGGCACATTCATGGGTTCCTTCCTTGGACCTGTCCTATCTCTGTGTATCTCTCAAAGACTGTGACTCATACAAAGGCTTGACCAATGCCTTCATTTTATAGAAGGAAAATGAAAGACAGATAGGGGGTGAGTTTGTCTCTTAGCCTGAGGCTCAGGCTTTGTTCTCTGGATTTAAGAATGAAATTGTACAAACCACCTGAGTCTTTGGAGTTTAGGTTTTTAGTCAAATTGATTAATTAAACTCAGTTAGCCTTAAAGCCAACATCTAGGGATAACAGTCAATAAGTGTAGAAGCATCCTGTGTTTGCCCTTCTCTAATGTTCTGAAGCTGTTAAGTGCTTTGTGACATATTCATGATTTATTTCTGGAGCAAATGTGTCCTGGGGTGGGGCTTAGGGTCATGAAAGACCTGGGCTGACCCAGACACATCGATTCAGTGTCTAAGTGAAGCATCTTAGATGTTTCACCAGGACTGGAAGAATTTATTGATATAGATTAAGACTAACTGTCCATCAAAGCTGCAGGTGCTGAAGAAAAATGACTGCTTTGACAAATGGTTTCACCCCATCCCTTGATCTCTAATATGTCACTTTGGAGTCCCCAAGGAAATTACTTTCTGATCTTTTTCCAGGCAATAGTGACCCTCTCTACTTTGAAATCTTCTATTACTTGCATTGTCTAACAGTCTCCTAATTGACAGTTAAGTATTTATGAAAGAGGACTTCAGTACACGTAAACCCTTAACCACTCTCAACTTCTCTTCAAAATTAAAGACATATATTTTAACTGTGGTTGTGGTGTCCTGACAGATTCAGCTTCAGGACATGTTCCCCTGTCTTTTTGTAACTGCAGTTCTATCTAAAAGCCTTTCCTGCCAGGCATTCTGGGAATTTCAGATGAGGTTTACTGAGATTTCACCACATGCCTGGTGGAGACTTGCTGGTGGATGGAGAAAGGTCAGCTACTGTACCAGTATCAGATGCAGAGATGTGGTAGCATACCATTGATTTACCTTTCAGCTGAGCTGTTTGGGGACTTTCTCAGCACTGGCTTCTGATACGTCATCTGACTGGTGTTGGAAGGAGGGAAACATGACAATAGAAAGACAGCAAAATCCTTGGCATCTTGTGGTGACCTGGATGCATTTGCAGTTTCGATCCAACCCCAATGGGATGCGGTTCTATGAGGAGAGTGTCTTGGCATGTTTCACTCATCATTGTCACTCTTCCATCAATAACATAGTGTTTACACAAGGTGTGAGGTCGGTCACCATGCATGGATTATCAACTTTCTGAGTCCAGTAAGACAGAACTCACTCATACACAATTTATTTCATGAAGCAGATTTGGTACTTACTGGCAAGTGGCAAGGAACACCTAAAATATAGCTTATCCTGACCCAGTCTCCCAAGGTACAGAAAGAACATGACTGTGTGATTAGCTCTGCATTCCCCACCTGAATGTAGCCACCCTGATTAGCTCTGCATTCCCCACCTGAATGTGGCCACCCTGAGAAACACACTCAGGGGCACATGGCATGGTATTGAAGGACACCTTTCCGTCAGGTCACAGGTCAGGCTTTTTGGCCAATTCTCTTCTATCATGATGAGGAATTTCTAACACATTCTATAGCTATTCTTCAGAATGATAGGCAAGCTGTGGGGGAGAACAGAGTCAGTTTATGGCTATTCAAATTGTGCCTCCTCTACAATGGGCACTAGGAAATAAGTAAAAACTCCACCTTGTGAAGTGGTTCACACCACAAACTCAAGCCAAACTGCCTGCTTCCAGGTCTTACCTCTACCATTCCTTAGCTAGGCTTGTGGGCAAGTAAGCTAAAATTTTTAGGGTTATTTATATTATTTTTAATTATGTTTATGTATCTCTGTGTGGTATATGTGCATTTGAGTGCAATATCCAGGAGTCCAGAAGTTGTCAGAGTCCCTGGAGCTAAAGTTACACGGGGTTATGAGCCACCCATATAGGTTCTGGGAATAGAAGTTTGCACTGTGATTGCTGAGTTATCTCTCCAGCCTGTGAGCCAGCATTTCTATACTGTAGTTCTTTTATTTTAAAACTAGAGCTATATTAAGGACACATAGGTCAAAGAGAAGCTACCCAGACTAAATGTGTTAGTGTATGTTTGATGTTATAACCCATGCTTGGCATCCATTATGCATGTTTAGTAAATGATTAGACTTATCATCTGCCCCACCCACTTCCTGCCGATCTGCTGCAAGAGTTCCTTTGTAGGTGGGAATAGATGCTAACACACACAAGACAGGAGCCAAGCACACTTCCACATTAAAACACCTAGCTTGGTTGATAGTTATTTGTGGGATGCCCAGATGTCTCACCTTCCCATGTTGGTGGCTGACTTAAGAATACACATGGAGGGACCTATGGTACTGGCCACATATGTGGCAGAGGAGGGTCTTGTTGGGCATCAGGGGGTGCAGAGGCCCTTAGTCCTGAGGGTGTTAGATCCCCCAGTATAGAAGAATGCCAAGGAGGGAAGATGAGAGTTGATGGGTGGGTGGGTGGGGTAATACCCCCATAGTGGCAGGGGGAGGGGGAGGGAATGGGGAGATCCCAAAGGGGAGATCTGGAAAGGAAGAAACATTTGAAATGTAAATAAAGTATGAAAAAAACTTGACATGTTAATTCAGAAAAAAAAAAAAAGAAAGAAAGAAAGAAGAAAAGAAAATGTCTTGAACACAGACACAACCCTAGAGTGGTTGATTTAAATGGTGACTTTGTAATTTAGAAAGACTGAATTACCTTATTTACTCAGTCAATGTGAGTCTTGTGTCAATCACCTTATTCTGAATCCAGTCATCTCATTGATAGATCTCTAGTTTGGGTTCCCATCTCACTGAGAACTATAGTATGAACTGCGTTTTATCACTTCCCCTCATCAGTATCCCTGGGCAGCTCCACTAACTCTCCTAGCATCTGCTCTCTCTTTCTTTCTCTCTCTGACCCCACTCCATGACAGACATATTTTTCCCATTCATATTGGCAATACAAGTTTGCCCTTGACTTTCATTTTAAGTCAAATAAAATTGATTTGATGAACTTTAAAATAAATTTAAATCTCTCAAATATTTAGATAAATATGCAAATAAAATATTGGTGTTATTTGCACGATCCTTTCAGATCATTTTCAGAAGTGATTCAGACTGTGTCATTGTTCCCTGTAACCCCAACCAGACACATACAGCCTGTGTCTTTTTCATGACATTTATTTTCTCTTTTGCTGTTGGTTTGGTTCTTATTTAAGGCTCCTCTGCCCAGAGTGGTGATGGATTACAACCATCACTCCATCTGATTCTTCCACACCCAGAGAAAGCAAGGAAGAAAAGGACGTGGCTGGATTTACCCCCAGTCCCCTCCCGTGGCTTCCCACCTTTGAGGCATTTCTACCTGCTCAACTGGATGGAAATGACACATAGGAAATATTTATAGAATAACACAAGTCAGTCAGTAGATAAAACTTCCAGACCTAAAGTTACTGTTCACAAAGTTTGGAAAATTTCAAAGCTTTCTCAGTGTGAGGCAACTGTGTAAGAAAAGTCAACAGCTTTATATTTAGATATTCTTTTTGATGTACATTTAAAGAATTAGTACATTTAAATTGTACTGAAAGCCGTGTTTCATTAAGAGATGTTCATATACCCTTTCCTATGCCAAGATCACATTTTCCCTCCCCTTCTGCCATTTTTCTCCTCCTAAATACCACCTCATTGCCTTAATATCTTAATATTTCATGTGGCTCACATGGTTTACAGCTGGGTAGGCAGATGACAACTTTGCTTCCCTGGTGGTATGCACAGAATCTTCCGGCAATGAAAGCTAACCAGGACGATGGTGTATCCAGGCTGATACCAGCTTGATTTGTTCATATCCTTTGACTCAAGTTTGTAGTGCCTCCATCAATAGGGTCTTGCCACCAAGTTCTCGAGGTTAAAGAGGACCAATGACAACAGTCTTTAATATTTGGGATAGTTTACTGAACCTTTTATTTATCTATAAATATGTATATATTTTCAGGCACTTCTACATAGTAGGTCCTCTTATAGCATTTTCAAAGGTCTTTAATGTAAGCTTTCTCTTCCTAAACTCCCTCTTCCACCATTCCTACCTTGCCCACCCCATTCATTTATCCCTTCATCTTCCGTTATCCATTCTTCCCCTATCTTAGAGTCTACATTCTATTCCCCTTTTCTTGAAATCCCCCTCTAGCCACTCTCCAATTGATGTACACATGGGTCAGTTCTATAATTCTTCTATGGTAAATACTGCTGCAATCGATGTAGTTACACACGAGTAGTGTGCTGTTTTCAGGGGCTCCAGTTTCCACTGTTAAATTTACACAAAGGTAGTAACTTTTAGTCTCATTTACATCTTGCTTTCTTTGGGTCTTGAGGATCTGCAGGCAGAGGACAGGGGACTCCACAGATGGACACATAGCAACTGCATCCTAAGGGGGTCCAGCTAAGGCCTCAGTTTGCACACCTGAAAATACTCCCACATTGGAGTCATGAACCTCTGGGTAACCCAGTTAGGAAACTGCTTTCTCAAGCTAGAACTGCAGGCAGAGTCCCATTTTTCTTCTTGTTTCAAGAACCATTTTTCTTCTGTCTTTGCCAGCTCCACCCCTCTGGGGAGTCACAGCAGTAGATTGGTTATGCTAAACACTGCACCTTAGGGGTTCGATTTTGATGTTTTTCACAGAGCTCCAGTCATTTATATAGTTTAGATAGACTCTTCTTGAAACTTTACCAAGCCATTTAATTCTGTTTTAAATCATACCCCTAGATAATTTGTGTCTGTGATATTTCCTCTGTTCTCATGAATTCCCCGGGTGTCCTTTACAATTCAGGAATCTCGAGTGGAGTGCATGCCCTCGGTCTCTGTCTTTTTTCTTTACTCACCCCAAAGGCTAATAATGTAGAACTAAACATTCATATGAGAAAATGTTTGTCTTGATTACATATACTGTTTAGAATCATAAGCCTGCTAAGGATATGAGCAATTTTAGGAAAAACCCAAAAATGTGACATAAGCGTTTATGTTCTTATCCTTTAGTCTTTAGGCCTGTGGAAAGTATATTATGCTTGGGACCTGCCCCCTCAGCCTCCCAGCTCTGCAATATCCCTTGCTCTACGGACTGCATTGTATCTTCCTGGTCAGCCTGGGGCCCCTGTGTTTATGAGAACTGCCATGACCCTCAGGGGAAGAAAGGTGAGTGCCTATGCGCATGCTTCATTCGCTTCCAATGTACACATCTTCTCAGAATAAGCCAGCTTAAGACAGCATTTGTTTGTATTTAGATAACTGGCTCAGGCTTGGCAATGTTCAGTTATTAGGGAGGCAGCTGAGGACATTTCTGTGAAGCACAGAATCTGACCTTGATTGACTTTTATGTTAGGCTCAGAACAGAGTTAAATGACTGCTACTCATTTGGAAATAATGTTGGTCCTAGTGATTCAGCTAGTTGGTAAATTGTTGCCCTACCATGCACAAAGGCCTGGTTTTAACTTGTAGTACCACTTAACACCAGGCTTGCTGGTATATGCTTTTAATCCTAGTACTGAGATAGTCGAGATGTAAATATTAGAAATTCATGGCTATTCTTGGCTATAGAATGAATTTGAATTTTGCTTGCGCTACATGAGATCCTGTCTCAAATACAAATGTAATTTACTCTTTCCTGTAAGTAATCGTTCCACTGATATCCATGACATGATTCATTGTGTTCACCCTAGAAATGTTTGTTATTGCTGTAGTCTCAGAATCCCCCATTTAACACTTGGTCTTATGTTTTCTATTTTAATAAGGGACATTAAATATGTCGGAGCATGTTGGTTAGTGTTTAGTATCCTTGGGTTTAAAAAAACAACTTCAATTATTTGTACTCACTTAGCCATTGTAATTTAGTTTGTCCCATTTTGTATTTATTTCCATCCCCACCCCTAAAAGTCCATTTCTGTCCTTCATTGACCTTTAGTTTCCATCAGTGTCTTTTCTCCTTGCATATTGTGCTAAGAAGGAATATTCCTTTTATTAATATGAAGAGAAAAAGATCCAATGGCTTTCCAGATGGTAGGTTTTGTTTGCTCAGCTATCATCCTACTTTACATGCAGAGAAATACCTCATGCCCAACTGTTGAGTGCAATGATCCTTGTGCCCCCTGTCTGTGCAAGACAGTGCATATCTACTAGAATCTCATGTGATTGTCATCTATGGCTTGCTCCAGGAACACAAATGCCCATATTCATCTCCAAGTTGCAGGGATTTCATTTTGCTCTGCCTCTTACTGTAAAGGAAAAGAGGAAGAATGGTACTGAATCTGGAACAAGAAAATGGTAACTTTGATTTTTTTCATCAGTTTATAGAAATAAACTAAGCTCTTGTATGACAAGAATATCCTTATAAATTCATGTGTTCAAATACTGTCTTTCTAGCTGTGAGTTCTGTTCCTGGGTGTTGTAGAACCTTTGAGATGAGAAGAACAGCTAGAATGAGAGCAGATGAGGAACTAGGAATTCATATTTGAGGACTAGAGATCCACCAGACTTCCTGTTCTACCTTCGACTTCCTGCACTTCCAGCTAGACCTCAAGGTTCAGCTACCATGGGTGGAGCCTCTTCAGCTACCATGCTTTCCCTGGCATGTGGGCAGCTTGCTCTGAATATGTGAGCAAGAGTAAATCTTTCCTCCATTTGGAAAGTTGCGTTTGTCAGATATTTGCTCATTACATTGTGAAACTAAATAGTATATCATATAACTTCCAAATCCTCTGAGTTTCTTCAGGTTTTGAACACAGAAGAGTTCCCATTAACATTAATAGCACAATTGTGCCCCATATATAATTAGAACCTGTCCTTCTCTTATAGCTATGTGTGAGATTCCTTAGGGTGACTTACATGCCCTTAGAACCTAGAAATGGTCCTCCTGTGATTCATCTGTGCTGTGTCATCTTTTAAGATAACTCCCTCGAAAGCTAAAACACATCAAGCTTTAACCAAGACTGAAGTCCCTCTAGAGAGGGACTTCCATGCACATACATTCTCACTACATGATGTGCCATTCTTCTTTGCTTTCAAAGATGTAGATGTACTCAACACACCAAGTGGACCTCACCTTGCTTACAAAACCTATGGATGTAGGTAACATGAAGCCAGTTCATATTGATTCCAAAGCAAAGAAGAGACTTATTAACTCCTACAACTGAAAACAGAATGGCCTCTGGGATGACACTGAACAATGTCAGGGACTCTCGACTTGCCCATTCCAATCTTTCTACTTCTCAATTCACCACATGGCTGTCTACTCATCCCAACACTCTCTGTAGTAGGTTGAGCTTGACAAGCTGTCTTCATAGATCAAAGCTCAGCAAGAAATTTCATGAAGATAATAAATAATGCAGAAGAGAATGTCTCCTCCAGGAGTTCGAGGAAGAGTTCTTGAGAGGAAGCCCATGCCATGCTCACTTCTAAACACTCTCTGATTTGTGAATAAAGCTTGAGTGGTTATGCTTCCCAAATGTTGAGGTATTTATCGCTCTCAACCTTCACTGAGAACACAGAAGAGGAAGAATGGGAAGGGGGATGATGGCTTCCTTAAGGATGTTTTGAGAAGGCAAGAGTGATTCTGGGCCTACATTTTAGAAATGTTTACGGGATAGATATTAACTTGTCAGTCTTCTTGTTCGGTCCATGGACTTCTTTGTGGCAACTTGGAGCCTATGTCTTCTCCTTATTTCTGTGTTGTGTTTATTTTCCCTTAAGCCAAAATTTTCTCACACACACACACACACATACAGACAGAGAGAGAGAGAGAGACACACACACACAGAGAGAGAGAGAGAGAGAGAGAGAGAGAGAGTATGAAGAATTCCTATTTTAAATTTTATCTCAGTCTTCCTTCTCCACAACTCAAGCACATCCCTGTAATACATGGGGAGAACATGTAATTCTTTTTCTTTGTGTATATCCATATTTCATGCATGTTGAATTTTGTCCTTTGTAAGATGTGTTCACGTTTTAATGCCTCATATGTGCCAGAAGTAATTATGATGGCATTTGCAAAAGGGCCATTGCCGATGTAACTAATTGGAATGGTTGGTGTTCCTATGAACAGCAGAACATTGGACAGAGATGCCTGCTCAGAAAGGAGAGTACTACGTGAGAATGCAGAGCCATAGGAGAACATTCATGAAAGTCACATGGGGAAGGATTGGGACACTTGGAAACCACAGCTGTACACAGCAAAGAATATCAAAAATTAGAATCCAGCAGAAGCTAGAGAGTCATCGAACCCATCCTTCCCAGGAGTGTGCAGAAGGAATGTGGGTTGTTTCTTGATTCAATGTTACTAATCTAGAGAAGTCTGAGACAATATATTTTTGTCTTTATAAAATCCCCATGTTCTTGAACTCTGCTGTGATAGTCTCAGAAGACAGATACTCTACTCATCTCTGCATTAGCATTGTTGTAACTAAAAGCACACAAATGGTCATAGGATGCCAAACTGCTAGAATGGAGTAGATTGATTTATCTAATATCCTATTGTGATGTAATAGGTAATCTTGGTCACGGGGACAGCTCAGTTGCTAAAGTCCTTCTTTTACAAGCTTGAGAGTCATAGTTTGATTCCTAAGAATTCACATTTAAATAAAAGGAATGCAAAATTGTATTCACATAGAATCCCTAGTTCTGGGATGCAAAGAAAGACAGAACCTTGGGACTTACTGGCCACCCCACATACCTGGTAAGCTCCAGAACAGTGAGGGACCTTGTATCAAAACCTAATTTAGACAACATCTGAGAAACAAGAGCAGCGATTGTTCTCTGATCTCCACACAAGCATTCACATGCGTGAATCTGCATAAACTGGCACATATTCTCTCTCTCTCTCTCTCTCTCTCTCTCTCTCTCTCTCTCTCTCTCTCACACACACACACACACACACCAACAATAGCTAAGCAATGGGTAACTCCAGTGTTACCTTCTCTCTAGTACAGTATATTTTCAAACAAAAAGATCCATCAGTTCAATTTCTTCATAAGCCTAAAGACATTTGGACCAAAGTGCAAATCCAGCCTTGAGAATGGAGACCATCTTCCAGTTGTGCTGAAGTGCCAGGTAGAATGTGCATTCCCAAGAAATAGTTTCTTTCAGACTTAGTCTTGGGTTCTGAAAGACTGAGAAAGAGAAATGGAAGTTATGACCTGAAGGTGAAGGAATCCTGGAAACTTTAGGGACATGTTAGAGTCACTGTTAATACTTTTGTTTTTATAGAACTCAGCCCAAAACCAGGTGACTTCAGTGTACAACTGGAAGATGGCTGCTTTGTGCAGTGCTAAGTCACCACAGTCAGGAATAATGGACAGCTTTTGTGATTGTTATTCAGGGCTAGGAGTTTACTATTTTAAAATAATCCCCAGTAGCAGAGAGAAATCAGTCCTGTAGGTCTTGCTGAAACCTGGCAGGGCCACCTGCCTCTAATTCCTCTTGGGAAAAAAGGGAATGGAGTTCTCCCTCTGGGGAACTGATTCTGTGCCTACAGGCAGACCAAGTATGTGCTGAGGATAGGAGCAATCATCTTGTTATTTCTACCAACTGGTGAGGACAGAGTCTGCATTCTCTCTTTTCTCTATTTCTGTGCCATGATCCTGTAGGGACTGGACTAGTCACTGATTGGCACAAAGTAAATATGACTTATATTCCACAGTTCCTGGACACAGTTTATATGCTAAGTGTTGAAAAAACCCTGAGATGGCAGTGGGGTGTGTGGATCTGCATCTGAATTCCATCCTCAAGAAATCTAATCAACTCACTAGCAGAAATCTAAAATATGGTTAAGTTCCTGGCTACTTAGTACTTTCATACATAGATACACAGGTCCATATTCATATAGGAAAACTCTGTAATAGTTACACATGTGTTTATATATTATAGAGGGGGGAAAGTAGATGATTTGAGGGAAAGTCAATCTACCAAGAAGGAAACAGACTTGGAAAGGTGAAGATCTTTGCCCAACACACATGCCCTTCTGATCATCAGGCTTTTCCTTATCTTTTTCTGTTCTCTTTATTTGCATTTTAAAAAACAGAAAGGTATAAGGGAATCAGATGCCAAGAAATGTTTTATTAGCTGATAAATTAAACTGTTATAGAAATTATCTTTATATGGCTCTTGTTCTCCGTCAGACACTACTCAATCAGGTGTCATCTAAGGCTTGTGGCTGACAGCTACTCAGAGTGCATTAGAAAATCAGTCAGTGTTCACAGGCTCTGCCCCCCCATCACGTCAGTGACAGACAGACAAGGGGAGCAGCACTTGGCAGGTTGGTGCTTGTCGAGTGAGGCTGGGACACCTTCCAGCTGAATTTAAATCGGATCAGATTGCATCGTTTATTGTTTTATCTCTGTGGTTCTCCCACAGCTTTACAATTAGAGAAATACAAAAGACAAATTGGCCTGAAGATAATGCTGATGGATAAGCCCCACACATAGGTGTGAGGCAGTTTTAAAAAATCCCTCTTGATACATAGATTTACCTGACAGCCTTGTTCCTTGCAAACTATGAAGGCAAACTTCTGAAGCTGAGTCTGATAGAGAGACCTTTATATGTGGCATCTTAATAGCTACCTACCTCCATGTAAGACATCAAGGATGTCTTCCTGTTCTAATACAGTATGTCCCCCAACCACAGCACAGAAAATGCTCCAAAGTTCCTACAGGCAAAAATCTTTTTAATTGGAGAAGCTAGAACTATTCTTAAAAAGATATTTTTTTATGTTTGGAAAAATTAATATAGACAGCAAACCGGAGTCAGAAATCACTGACATGCCGAAAATCTAATTTTATAGTGAAAACATTTTCTAATGTTGCTTGCTGGGTTGGCTCTAATTCTCCATTCACTTGAATTGTATAAAAATCATTTGGTTTTATTAAAAATAATATCCATGTTACCTAGATAATTTTTCCTCTTCCATTTTTGGGTGTCTGTGTTGATATTGACAGTAGGTTGCACCTTCTTCTTATGCAAAGTATTGAAGGTTTCCATGATGACTTTACCTCTGTATTATAATAGACTGGGAAATAATCATAATGCTATAAAATGTGCTCTCTCTCTCTCTCTCTCTCTCTCTCTCTCTCTCAGTTGATAACTAAAGAACTGGAATTAAAGATTTAGTCTAAGGGAAAGGGAGGGTGCCTGATTCAGTAAAGTGCTTATCATACCATCATGGTGTCCAGAATTCAATTCCCAGAAACTACATAAAATAAGCCAAGTACATTTGTAATCCCAGTGCTGGGCTGCCAGAGACAGACTAATTCCCAGGGCTGGCTGTCTAGCCAGTTTAACTTTGGAGAGTGATAGGCCAATGAGATACCCTGTCTCAACAAACACGATACTTCTAAAGAATGACAACCAAGCTTACACTCCAGCCTATACGCAAGTATGTGCACACACACATATACTTCAAACTTATCATGTTCTTTGGCTCAGTATCCTTATCCATCTTCCAGGACTGCCAAAGACAACCAGCAAATGCAATGCTTAGCAAGCAGTAAGCTTATGCCATCTGTGTGCTATCTGCTGGACATGTCTCCCAGCCCAGTTCCATGAGTTATCATGGAGACAATGCTATCTTATTCATGAACAGTTTCATGGAAGCTCACATGGACACTGCTATTCTACAACATAGCAGAAATACAATCTTCATACTTTGATATACCCATGAGTCTCCTTCAATTCTTCTTTGTCTTTACCTAAAAAATGTTGACTACTCTTCTGCCATCTTCTCTTCTGTTCTTACTCTCTCCAACCTGCTATTCTCTCTTTTCTGGTTGCCTATAGCAGAGTCACATACTTAACTGTATATCTTGGACTCAGAGCTTATAGCAAAATAAGTAAATAAATAAATAAACAAACATATAAGAAAACCCTGGGATATTGGGTTCCATCAACGGTGCATAGTCAATCTCTAGCCATGGCATGATGATTATAGCTGTCTCCTACATAGAGTCCCTAACCATGCTCTCTAGTCTGTCTAACTTTAGTTGAAGGGACTGATCCATGGTGTCTTCCTTTGAGGTTTACCTTACGAAGGTAAAAATAATGGTACAGGCAGTAGTCAAGTATATGAAGTTAGAACTCTGATCAACTTCTTCCCCACCTACCTACGGATGACACACTCTTGGAGGAGTAATATATTGCAGTGTGGCCTTTGTTTATAGATATCTAAAATGAATAGTGAACCTTAGAAAAAGTCTAAAGGGTTTAAGTTCAGACTAGTGTAAGTAAATTGTCAATAGCTGTTATAGTGAATTACTGCATGTACCCCTTTTCCTTCTTGAGTTATATGTCAGTAAAAGTATGGCTTGTTGTCTACCCTCCACCCCCAGTATAGAACATCAACATTCCATGGTTATTAATATTTCCTGAATAATAATATTTGACTAACATACAATTCAATAATTATGAGACATTGGCTATCCCAGCCACAGTGAACTTGGTGGTTGTATAATTTTTTGGAATAGAACACCTGGGAAAACTCTGTTGTCATTTACTCAAGGCATGGTTGCCAGTGTGTCAGTAAGTTAAATATAACAAGAAGCCAAGGTGCTTGTTTTATGCTGAGCTTGTGATGTGATTTGATCCTACTTAGAGTTTCAACAAGGGCAACACACACAAAAAAAAAAAAGCCTAAAAGAATTTATTGACTGAGGAGGTGCACTCTATAGATTTATGGCAAGATGGATGCAACATGATTTATAGAGAGAAACTGCATGTGCCCCTCACTAGCTTAAGCTCCAGAAATAGGACACCCAAATCCTTCCATAGAGAATGCTAACTTTCCATCCTGTGCTCCAAACTCTGGTTGTCAAAGTGTAAATCATGCTATTTCTTGTTCAAAGAAAAGAGCTGAACAAGTACAAGCAAATGCCAGAGTATAAGCAGGGTGCAGGCGCTACATGTAAGAGTAGAGGTCATTAAAGTCCTGAGGTGGCAAGAGCATGGAAGTCCTTGATTTATGCCGTGAGGTTGAGTGCCTCGTATGCCCCTTGTAACTCTCCTAGAGATTCCCAATGAAGGAAGCTGAGCATTTTGTAGGTTGTATTTTGAGTATTTAATGACATGGCATTAGAGAGATAACAGATCAGGTGATATCCATTGTTATTATTATTTTAATTGACCTTAAACTAAACAATTTTAGTATAATAGAAATAGTCACCATTGGTTAGATGACGTCTAAATAGTTTATTCACTACTTTCTGTCTTGCTACAACCAAATTTCTCATAAAAACTTAAGGAGAAGGAAGGTTTACTTGATGTTACAGCTCTAGAGATAAAATCCATAATGGTGGGGAAGGAATGGTGACAGTTGTCCTACGTGGCCAGTCACATTGCATCTAGTTAGGAAGCAGAAAACGAACAGGAAGAGGCCAAGCTGTCAAGTCTCAAGGCCCTCCCTCAGTGATCCACTTCCTCCAGCAAGCTTCTACTGCCTAGAAGTTTTACCATCTCTCAAGCCACACTTCCAGCTTGGGACCAAGAGTTGAAACACATGAGCCTTGGGCAGGGGAGAGGTTAAATTAAAGGACTTTTGGCTAGAGATGTAGTTCAGTTAGTAGGGTACTTACCTACCACTGAGAACACCCTGGGTTCAATGTTCAGTACTGCATAAAACAGGCATGGTAATACTTGCCTATATCCTAGCACTTAGGAAGTAAAGACAGGAGGGGAGATGTTAGTTCGACATCATCCCCACTTCTGAGGTGAGTTCAGGATGGGGATAGGTGGGAACCGATTCAAAAACCAAAAGACCAAGATTAGTTAATAGAATTTGAGTGGAACAGTAGGAGACAATGTGGGTGTTAGTCCTGAGCCTATAAAAGTAATGTATCAGGACCAAGGACTGCAAGCCTGTATCATCAATGGATCTTAGCTGCTTCTCATTATGCATTCGTTATTTTCTCAAAGTCATGTTGTCATTACTGCTTTTCTATGTCATTTTAAATTACATAAAACAAACATGTACAGTAAAAGCAAAATATAGCTTCGATTTTTGGCATCTAGACAAGTAGAAAGATATATTAAGAGAGTATCCATGTTCTCTCACAGCAACAGCCCAAGAAAGCTGAATAATAAGAAGCCTTTTAGAGCAGGCAAACACTCTCCATTTTTCTATAGTCTTAGTACATTTTGCAAATTTACACTTGACCTTTCTTCTACTTTAATCTTATTAAAGTACCGTTAATGATTCTGTAACATTCCAAGACCTACCAATGCCTGTATTATTGGCTCTGGCTGTGGGACTTTGAGAACCGGAGTTATGGAAAGAGTGAGGTTCTAAAACCACTGTCAATATAGACATGCTAATGTGGAAAGCTCCCAGAAGCTGTACAAGGAACTCTCAAAGCGAAAGCTGTAAGTGGTCAGGCACCAGTCATAAGCAAAGGTGTAACCGTGCATTATAATGCAAAGCAACAAGGATGCCCAACCAATAGCAAAAAGGAGACATGGTTGTATCTGTGAGTAGGCGTTGCTGCATGGCTTCACTGATGCTACTGGACTATAGACACCACTGGATACATCCTGTTTATTATTTCATCTAGTTCCATCTGGCCTTGCCCAAGATCTCTTGAATAACACTTTTACACTCTCATTCTTCCCATATTTTCTCTTTTTCTTTCCATTTTGCATCCCTCTATCTCATAAATAAACTATATCAAGATAATACCTGCTTCAGAGCTACAAGTGTTCACATGGAAGTTGCATCTGCTGCCCGTTACCCTTTGCATGATCAGTGTGAAACTGAAGCTCTTTCTCTTTATTTTCTCTTTGCAGGATTTAGAATGAGACAGCGCCATGTGCTCATGGAGTCTACAGGGCCCATGGGGCGCTGCCCTCATTTGGCAGAGTCTGTACCTTGTGAGGATCCAATGTGTCATCGATGGCTTGCCTCGGAAGGGATCTGTATCCCTGATCATGGAAAATGTGGCTTGGGACATCGCATCCTAAAGGCTGTCTGTCAGAATGAGCGAGGTGGGAGACGGTGACACACTGAAGGTTAAGTTATACTGAACAAGGGGCAGTACTAATCTTTAAAGTTTTTTCGTTTTGTTTTGTTTTTTATTTGTTTTGTTTAGTTTTGTTGGGGCTCCTGTTTTGTTTTTTGTTTTATTTGCTTTTTGTTTTGTTTTGTTTTGTTTTTTTGCTGGAGGAAATGAAGTTCCAGCTTTCCTATACTGGGGCATTAATGCTGAATTGGGTGACAGACTGCTGTAAAGTGGTCTGTGGTCACTTCATGTGAGAACCACGAACCATCACTAAACACACTGTTTGCTCATGTGTAAACACAGCATTCTGAATCCACTGAATTCTTTGGAGATTTAATAGCAAAGAGAACTGTCCCAGCTTATGAATGCAAGACAAGCTTTATTTTCTTTTGTTAAAATCAGTTTATAACATGCCTTTATTAACTGTTAACAAAATGTTACCTGTTAAAGATGCCAAGGTTAGAAAGAAAAGGGGAGAAGAAAAAAAGATTAAGTGAAATCTTTTCATTTATATAACATGAGGCCAGAATCAGTTCTGAATATAATGCTAACATTTCAACAAGCTATTTTTAAGTATAAGCTGTCAGGATTTACACAATTATTAACAATGATGTCTGTCCTTGATCACCAAGCTTTTGGTACAATGTTTGTTGGAAAGGAAGTACAGTTTAAAAATATGTAAGTCATATGGCAGTGAGAAAAATGACATTTAAAAATCTCTATCCTGGAGATTAACAAGAATTCCATCTCTCAGAGGGATGTGGAGCATGTCTCCTAATCAACTCTGCCTTGCAAGGCCCTGTTCACAATGCTCTCTGTGTGTGAGATGAAATGTTTTGACTTAAGGAGCAAAGTAATACACCAAATGGGAGGAAATTACAAAGCAGCTTCAAAGTGGATACTAACATTCTCACAGGGCTGCCATCTGGCCAACTCTTCCTCCCTTTAAGTTGTTCCTCCCTCTTCTCGCCCCTACCTTTCTCCTTCCCTTCTTTATCCTCTTTTTCTTTCTCTAAAATAGCAAATGCATGTAGGGAAATGTACATTTTCTTATTAAGTGATGTATTATTTCCCTGAAGAAAGCAGACGGTTGTTTAATTAGATAGAAGACAACAACAGATTGCAATAGCTGCAATAAATAATTGGAGCTAATAGTCTCTGCTTCTGATACAGCCACGCAGTGTTTACATGGGCAAGGTATGCCTTATTAGGAAAGGTAAATAAGATGCCCTCTGTGGTGCTTCTTTGCATTATAATTTATAGTAAGGAAAGTAAGATTTGTTCTTCTTCCCAGGTTCTTGGCACACTCATTCTGGACTCCTTGCAATCCCTGGGAAGTCTAGGTTCTGAAGGAGCTAGATCTTTGAATCTAACTTATAACATGAAGCTCATAAGTCTCTTGCAATTTTCATGCAAGATAGAAATGTCTTTTATTCTAAGAAAATGACTCTGGGTTGGTTTCTATGTGTAGCTAGTCCCCACATAGATCAAACCATTACTAGAAGTTTGAAACTTTCATTCCTTGTCCTCAACCACAAGGACGCGGTAACAGGCTGGGCTCATTATTAGTCATCCCTTCTGATAAAATCTCCACAAGGGTCTTTGGACTAGGGACTGCAGAGATCAGAACTTCCTTCCACAGAACTGTGTGGATATATGGGCAGAATGGTGTGCCGAGAGAGGGCTAGGATACTCTGTACACAACTGGATGGATTCTTATCCTATGCATCTCCTCTGTCTATATGAATATTGGTAAAGGTGCCTGATTTTGTCAGTTCATCTCTTCCATCTAGCTATTTTTCTGTATATCTTGTAAATATTCTTTATAGTAAAGCTGTAAATATAAGTAATAACTTTTTTCTAGCATTCTTAAGCTATCCAGGAAAATTCTGGATTCTGAGAAAAGGTCTGTGGAAAGTCTGATTTACAGCACAAGTGGCAACCTGGAGTACTATTATTAAAGTGTGAGGGGTTAGACCTGATGCCATTTCCAAGGAAATAGTTCGTGACTGTGGACTTGAATGGTAGGACAGTCATTTGGTGAGTAGGAATTGCTTGCTATTGAGAACATACTACTGATCTGATCCCAGAAGCATTCTGTATTGAGTGTGATATCTGAAGTCTAGAGCATCAGGTTCAGTCCTAGACTTTCCCTCCACGAAGCTTGGAATTTACCTACCATCTACCTGTTGGATGGCCAAATGATTTAATTTATGAAAGAATATTTTCATTTAGGTCTCCAGAGGGAAGAAAAACTCCCTTTGAGTGCTAGCATCCTAAGGATATATGAATGTGATCAGGGCTATCTGTAACTGAAATGCCTCATTAGGGCCCCTCACTTTAAAGCTTATTATGCATATTTGCTATTATGTTTGATCTATGGAAATGAGGTGCACAAGAATTGTATATAAAGTGCAGACAGTACTGAATATTAGAATGAGCACATCTATGTCTTCTTTCCATCCTCTAGCTGAGAAAATGGCAAGCTCATTGGGTAGAGTCCCATAGCAACTGATCATTGTGCTTTGATCATCTCATAGCAAGCAATAGAAAGTTGTCATGACAACCTTGGTCCACAGTATTAGAGGTTTCCTCCATAGTGTTTGATCTGCCCTCTTCAACCACTGTAGGGTTTCCCCTTTACCATGACACAGAAGTTTCCCAGCTTGGGGAAAGTTGGAATTTATAATTGCTCTCATTAGCTCCATGAAGTTTGTGGGTTTTTAAATACCAAGATGAACTTGATCTCTTGTGAGGTGGCAGCCCCCTTCATAGCAATTGAAACATCATGCTGACCTCCTGATAACTGAAACAAGTTTCTACTCAGTGAGAGACTGCAGACATGATCTAAGTGTACCTCCTGGGGCTTTGTGGCTGTGTGCATCTGTGATTGGCTGTGAAGGTTTGACAGTGAAGCTTCCTATCAGGGTCTTTTCATAACCACTTCCTTCACAAAGCTTCTGTCACTCATTTAAATGGTTGAGAACAGAATGTTTGAGACAGTTTCCTGTGAGTTTCTTTGCTTATGACAGTTGATAGTTATCACACTAAGTTTATCAATTGCTCTGCAGACTTTTTGTTTCAGAATTTATTTCAAGATAAATGGATACACCCAGAAGAAATTGGCTGCTACTTGATATGAGAAACTCCAAAACTCATATTAGATCTAGTCAGACTTGAAGCTGACTAGAATTCCCAAGGGCAGCTTGCTTTGTCTTCCTTGGGTTTGTCTATAGGTCCCTGTCATGACTCTGGGTAGAAATATACAGAAAAAAAATCCCACAATCTCCTGAAGTGTCTGTGTTCCTTTCAGACTTAGAAGCTGAGGGATTCCCCACCCAACCACCATTGTGCATGTTTGTATGTTATGCATGTGTTTGTATACATGTTCACATGTTTGTGGGTAACATGTGTTTATGCATGTGGAGACCCAATGCTAACATTGCAAATTTTTCTCTGTTTCTCTCAATTGTACTCATGGAGGCTGGATCACACAGGTAAAGCCAGAGTTTGCTGATTTAGCCAATCTGCCTACCAGCTAGACAGGCGTGTCCTCTCTCCACCCTCTGAGCTTTGGAGGTATAGGCTGGCTACCACCACAATTTAGGCATTTGCTTAAGTTCAGGGCATCAAAACTATAGGCTTCACACTACAAGGCTTTAACCCTGGAGCTGTCTTCCCTACACACCAAGAAAACCACATACTAACATACATATATACATACATGCACATATACACACATATCATACACACTTACACAAAACTCACTCATATACATATAATACACACACATGCACCCTGACACACATGCATACACAGAGAGACACACTTACACACTGACACACATACTCACATAAAACCACACATACATCCGACACACATTCACAGAAACACACATTTGAGTACACACTCATCAACACACCCATACACACACACATACTCAAACACACAAACATCCCCCCCACATTCACATACACACACCACACACATATACACACATACACACACTACACATATGCACACACATACACAAACATAAACCACACATATACACACACACCGTACACACACACACACACACACACACACACACACAGTCATTATTCTTTAGGTTTACCTTTGTTCAATTTTAATTTTTCAAAAAGAGGTCTTATTTGATAGTCTAGGCTAGCCTCAACTTTGTGATCTCCTGCCCTAACATCTGCTGTCTTGTGTCCACTTTCTCCTTGGGAGACATGCCAATTGAGCATGAAGCTTAACTGGACACCATTTGGGGATGAATGCACAGATAAAGGACACACTCAGGAACAGCTTTTCCAAACTGGTTCACCCTTGAGGAGGTGGTTCAGGTCTCTGGGGCAAGGTTTGTGTGGCAATGTACCATATTGGCCAGGACAGAGGTGTTAGAACATGCTCTACCTGTATATCCAGGGGCTGTTGTCCAGGGTCTGAGTAGGAGGTATGGGAATGTGGACAGTAGGGACTGTGGAACCCTAAGGTCAAACAAGTTGTGAAGCCGGATAACTGTAGGTAATAAATTCCTGCTAAGGTTATTGGTGGAGGAGCCAGCTTTATGGTGCTGGGTTGGGAGGCAGGAGGTGGCTAACTCCTGCTGTCTTGTGTGTGTGTGTGTGTGTGTGTGTGTGTGTGTGTGTGTTATAGGGGAAGGGGGTTGAAATTCTCTCAACCCTTCTTCTGTAACTCTGGGCCATTATGGTCCCCAAAATTTCAGTGTTAGGATTGCACAAAGAAGGACGTCACTGTGCCTACCTCTCTGTGGAACTGTTGTTATGTCCTTTGCATTCCTCTTACCACAGAGAAGGGGAATGTACTTTGAGTCTGAAGATATTTCTTCATACTCTTACCTGGGAATCTTCAAAATCACACAGTTGGCCATATTGAAACTGTGGAAGTAACTGTGAGAAACAAAGTTTCCTAACCCTGGTTAGTCAGCTGTCCTCCGAGAGGCTCCACCCAGCAGCTGACTCAGACTGATGCAGCCACCCACAGCCAAACAGTGGGTGGAGTTTGGAGACTCTTAATGAAAGAACAGTAGGAAGGATTTCAGGCCTGAAAGGGATAAGAGCTCCACAGGAAGACCAACAGAGTCAACTAACTTTGGGGCTCTCAGGGTCTGAACCACCAACCAAACAGCATACACGGGGTAGACCTCGGCTTCCCATACTTATGTAGCAGATGTGCAGCTTGGTCTTCATGTGGTTCCTGAATAACTAGAGTGGGGACTATCCCAAATGCTGTTGCCTGTCTGTGGGATATGATCTTCTAGCTGCCTTGGTTGGCCTCAGAGTTGAGTGCCAAGGAGGATAACCAGGGGGCCCCACCTACTCAGAGAGAAGGGGAGGGGTTTGGGGGGAAGCTTGTAGGAAGGGATATGTAGGAAGAGGGAAGTGAGCAGTGAGTGGGATGTACAGTGAATAATTAAAAAAAAAACAAAACCGAATGTGATCTAGAGATATCAGCTTAATCCCTCCAGAGACTATATTTAAAAAGCTTTCTGTAGCAATCTGTGCCTATAACTCCAGGACTGGGGAGGTTGAAACAGGAAAAATCCTTGGGGTTCACTGGTAGCTAGTCCCAGCAAATTGATATAGTCTAGAGATCTAGATTCAGCCACTTTCTCTTCCAGTTAAATAATTAAAAGATAGGAAAAAACCCTCAGGTACAGCACAAAAAGTGAAGTGGGAGAAAATACACAGACATACAGACACCAACACCACACACACACACACACACACACACACACACACACACACAAACTCACTCACTCACTCCAGATAAACACACATTCAGATACACTGACTTACACACACGACAGATACACATATAACACACAGACACATATCCATAGACACACAAATATCACACACATATACGCATATACATTGGGTGGGGTAAAGATGACAAAGACAGAGGTAGAGAGAAAGACAAACAAAATGTGTGTCTGTGTGTGTGTGTGCGTGTGTGTTGTGTGTTGTGTTTTGTGGGGAGAGTTGATAGGTAAGCAGCTTTAGGTATGTATGAGCATATTTGACCAGCTTGCTGGGTTAGGGTACTGCAAACAGGAGAAATAAAAAAGAAAGCCTAACAAGTCTTTGCCTCAAGTCAGGAAGATTATGAAGTTAGCCAGAAATTTGCCATCCTCATAATCTATCTGTACTTCCCTCTCCCTATCTGCCTGTCAGGGATCTGTCTATTTTCAAGTCCCACAAGAGGAGTAAACACTAAGTTCACTGAGAAATCCTTTCTCAAAAAAATGGGTGGAGAACAATAGAGGTCAAAACCCAATGTAGACCTCTGCTTCCACACACAAAAATGAGGCTGAGAAAGAAATTAGGGAAATGACACCCCTCACAATTGTCACAAATAATATAAAATACATTGATGTGACACTAACCAAGCAAGGGAAAGATATGTTTGACAAGAACTTCATGTCCCTGAAGAAAAAAATTGAAGAAGATCTCAGAAGATGGAAAAATCTGCTATGCTCATGGATTGGCAGGATTAATATAGTAAAAATGGCCATCCTGCCGAAAGCAATCTACAGATTCAGTGCAATCCCCATCAAAATTCCAACTCACTTCTTCATAGAGTTAAAAAGAATAATTTGCGAATTCATTTGGAACAAAAATCCAGGATAGCAAAATCTATTCTCAACAATAAAAGAACTTCTGGGGTAATCACCATCCCGAACCTCAAGCTGTATTACAGAGTAATAGTGATGAAAACTTCATGGTATTGGTACAGTGATAGGCAGGTAGATCAATGGAATAGAATTGAAGACCCAGAAATGAACCCACACACCTACGGCCACTTGATCTTTGACAAAAGAGCTAAAATCATCCAGTGGAAAAAAGACAGCATTTTCAAAAAATGGTGCTGATTCAACTGGTGGTCAGCATGTAGAAGAATCCACATTGACCCATTCTTATCTCCTGTACAAAGCTCAAGTCTAAGTGGATCAAGAACCTCCACTTAAAACAAGATACACTGAAATGAATAGGAGAGAAAGCGAGGAAGAGCCTTGAATGCATGGGCACAGAGAAAATTTCCTGAACAGAACACCGATGGCTTATGCTGTAAGATAAAAAATTGACAAATGGGACCTCATAAAATTGCAAAGCTTCTTTCTGTAAGGCAAAGGACACTGCCAACAGGACAAAACAGCAACCCAAAGATTGGGAAAAGATCTTTACCAACTGTCCATCCTATTGAGGGCTAATATCCAATATATACAAAGAACTCAAGAACTTAGACTCCAGAGAACCAAATAACCCTATTAAACATGGAGTACAGAGCTAAAAAAAAGAATTCTCAACTGAACAATATCAAATAGCCAAGAAACACCTAAACAAATGTTCAACATCCTTAGTCATCAGGAAAATGCAAATCAAAACAACCCTGAGATTCCACCTCACACCAGTCAGAATGGCTAATATCAAAACCCAGGTGACAGCAGATGCTGATGAGAATGTGGAGAAAAACACTCCTCCATTGTTGATGGGATTGCAAGCTGGTACTACCACTCTGGAAATCAGTCTAGCTGTTCCTCAGAAAATTGGACATAGTACTGCCTGAAGACCCAACTATACCACTACTGGAGATATACCTAAAAGATACTCCAACATATAACAAGGACACATGCTCCACTATGATCATAGCAGCCTTATTTATAATAGTCAGAAGCTGGAAAGAACACAGATGTCCCTCAACAGAGAAATGGATATGGAAAATGTGGTACATTTACACAATGGAGTACTACTCAGCTATTAAAAACAATGACTTCACAAAATTCTTAGGCAAATGGATGGAACTAGAAAATATCATCCTGAGTGAGGTAACCTAATCACAAAAGAACACACACGGTATGCACTCACTGATAAGTGGATATTAGCCCATGAGTTTGGAATATCCAAGATACTATTCACAGACCACATAAGCTCAAGAAAAATTAAGACCAAAATGTGAATGCTTCGGTCCTTCTTAGAAGGGAGAACAAAATACTTACATGAGGTAGAGAGTGGGAGAGGTTTGGGAGGAGGAGAGGAAGGGAAGGGGGAATGGGGGAAGGATCAGGTATGAGAGGAGACAGAGATGATACACAGAGGGTCAGGAATTTGAACTGAAGTGTGTAGCAATGAAAGATGGGAAACTTGGAGTCCACCAGCAAGTCCCAGATGTGAGGAATGAAAGAGGCTCCTAGGACCAAACAGGGATGAGATTAGCTGAAATGCCCAACAAAGAGGAGGGAGAACCTGTAGAGATCATATCCAGAGGCTAGGCAAGGACCCCTATTGGATGATGGGGCCACCTATGCATCTCCAAATTCTTAACCCAGAAGGGCTCCTGTCTAAGGAAATATGGGGACAATGTGTGGACAAGAGACTTTAGGAAAGGTCATCCAGAGACTAGTCCACCTGGGGATCCATCCCATATACAGACACCAAACCCAGACACTCTTGTGGATGCCAAGAAGTGCTTGCTGAAAGGAGCCTGTTATAGCTGTCTCCTGAGAGGCTCTGCCAGAGTCTAACAAATACAGAGGTAAATGCTTACAGTCAACCATTGGGCTTAGCACAGGGTCCCCAATGGAAGAGTTAGAGAAAGGACTGAAGGAGCTGAAGGGGTTTGCAAAAATAATATCAACCAACCAGATCCCCTAGAGCTCCTAGGGAATAAGCCACCAACCAAAGAGTACACATGGAGGGATCCATGGCTCCAGCAGCATATGTAGCATAGGATGGCATTGTCTGCCATCAATACAAGGAGAAGCCCTTGGTCTTGTGAATGTCCAATTCCCCAGTGTAGCAGAATGCCAGGGTAGTGAGGTGGGAGTGGGTGGGTGGGAGGTGGACCATCCTCATAGACGTAGGGAGAGGGGGAATGGGAGAGAGGATCCCAGAGCGGAAACTGAGAAAGGGGATAACATTTGAAATATAAATAAATAAAATATCCAATAAAAAAAAATGGGATTTATGGACCACCTAGGATCCAATCAATTAGTTATTTGTGGATTTCCCTAACTGTGAAAACTGATTTCCCGGGCCTTGAGTGGTAGAATAGCTTTGACTCTTATCTACTCAGCATCTTATCATTATTGTGAATCCACAGAAGTTAGTTACTTAGTTCTTGAATCATTAGTGGGAACATTTCTGAACTTCATTGGAGCCATTTCAAATGCTGCAAAAATGCCAAACCAACCCATTCAGAGAGTAAACCCATATATTTAACTCACTGTGGCTTAAGTTCTGATTCCTAAACTTAGAGAGTTCAGTCACGTTTCAATGGTAAGTAATGAAAATTTATCAGTATGTGGCATCTTTAGAACTGGCTGGAAACATTTCCACACAGTCAGAGAAATGTTTCCAATTGATCCAAGTGACCACTTGAATGGTCCTCTGTGTCTCAAAGATGCAAAGTGGTCAATGGTGCTATGGTAGGCTAGATGTGGATCTGTTTAAAGTCTCATCAGATACAGAGTGGTAAATGTTCTCTCTGTTTCATGTTTTATCAAATATTCTCACTTGAAAAAAGAAACAACTATTCGTATACTTCAACCACACATATTTCTTCAGAGATAACATGACACAGATTCTGTACTTATAGAAAGGGAATGATTGACCTGCTGAGGTAGAACATATCAGGAGTAGTAAAGCTCACATATTGACAAGAGCATTGAGTTAGAATTCTTCTGAATTGTCATACAAGATCCCTTAAATACAAGGCTTCTTATTTTCATCTCTGCACTAGACCTTTCCAATGTCAGTAGTTTCATTAAGTGTGAGGAACAATTTTTTTTACACTTATAGTGACTTTGCTTTCCATCTCAAAAAAAATTTTTTTTTAACTTTATAAGATTTTATTTTATTACATGACGTAGACCAGCCCCTTGTTCTTCAGCAATAGGCTTCCAAGAGAAGATGACCATGATTCAAGAAGATAAGAAAGTTTGTTACTGGGGTGGGGAGGGGGATGTTCTCACATGTGCTGATGGCTCATGCAAGCAAGTTTATTAAAACTACAGAATCTCATATACAGTTTGTAGAAATGAAATAGGATGAAAGTAGGGAGAAAATTAATCAAGCAATACCTCAGGTGGGGAGCATGGAATACCTCAAGGTGTCAGAGACAGCAGCCTTGGAGCTCATAACTCCAGTCTCTTCAGGGTGAACATCAAAGTTCCTGGGAACCAAAACAATAACTCTTGGAGGCTTTGGCTCCAGTTCCCAACTGGAACTTGCCATGTTGGACCCTTGTTGAGGACACAGAGCTAAGTTCCTTTTTCCTTTCATTGGAGCCTCTGAGAAAGCCCTGGATCAGCCTGACTCTCAACAATTTTGAATGTGTGGTTGGGTCAAGGAGGTTCACATAAGTTCAGTGTTTCCAGAGGCCAGAAGATGGAGGTGGATTCCCTGAGCTAGAGTTAGAAATTGTTTTGACCCATGTGACTAACTACACTCTTGAACAACTGAGCCATGACATCTGTAAGGACACTGGAGGGCATCCTTGTGGGTGGTCTTGTCTTTCATTAATTATCTAAGGAGCTACTCTTTAATCCCATTTCAAGTAAATTCCCTTTAAGTATTGACAGCAAGAAGGGTGGCACCTCGTCAAGGGTAGCTTTGTTTAGTGAAACCTGCCAGAATATCATTTATTTGAGTTGGATTAAGATGGTTTAATATTTTTAAAGCTATGCTTAGACTTAGAAGCTTTGTTTGTTTGTTTTATATTTCTATTTCAAGGAGTGTTCTATGGCTTGCCTATGAGGCTGTTGTCAAATTCCAGAGACAGTTTTATTATTTGTGCTTCATGGAGATTCTAAGTAGAACCTCTTGTTCTCCAAGTCTTTCATTTCCAAACTTTTTGATCATGCTGCATCTTCTGTTTCTTAGGTAAAGCCTTTGTGTCCCCTCTGTATACCTTTTATATCTCTTAGAAGACTTTCTACATTTCATTTCAACACAAAATTTATTTTATTGGACATTAGGAGGAAAAAGAAGTGACTCATTTGTCAGACATGTCTTTACCACATTAGTAGATTCCTGTAGTGAAGACAAATATTAAAGAGATATATTCAAATTAGAGCCACTGCTGAGATCTAGAAGATCTGAAACAAATTTCAAATATGAATTTTCTAAAACATTGAGCTTTGAAATAAGTCTGGAGTTTATTAAGATGTGTGTTTTAGAAAGGATAATGATAATTGGATTTTTTAAAAACAGAAGACTCTTGTTTCTCTTTTAAATAGAAAAGCAAAACATCTACCTTTATATTAGGATGCGATTCCTAAATTATATTGCACCATTTAAAGAGGTCAAAAAAGGTAAAATGACTGTGTATTTTACATAAACAATGAGAGTCCAGACAAATGAGATTTTGAAATAATGAGACTTAATAGATCCTAGCATAAGCTGTAGTTTCCACCTCAGGTAGAACCTTCACCCTCACTAACCATGTTCCTAAACATGTAAATGTGAAACATGCACTGACACACATGCATCTTGTTACTTGAGAAATTTCTCTGGCCTTAGGAGCCTTTCTAAGACATTCACATTCCTAGAAAGGAACCTTCAGAAAATGATTGAGATGTCACACCATCTAGCTTCCACTAAGATGAGACCTTGTGGAAACCATCTATTTACATGTCCATTAACCCTCTTCCCTTTCCAGCTTCAGTTCCCCATCTTACTCATTGCCAAGGAATCATTGCTGGAGTTTCACATATAGTGTCCTCATATTATATCTCGAAGATAACTGTACTTGGAAAGATTTAGTGGATCTATTTCTAAAGAAGATAGAGGATTCAAATGAATCTAACTGCAATGACCACAGCATTTAAAGAGTCGCTTGCAAATGACAAAATCACAGCACATTTAATACTTTCAAATTTTTAATTTGTCAATTATCTATTAGTAATCTAAAAACTTTTATGTACTGCTTTGGTTCTTCCTTTGAAAACAGCAACAACAAAGTTGTATTATGCTCCATTTCTTTTGCAATTGGGACATCTGGGTGATTCATGTCTGTCTTGAGTCTTGTTTTCCACCAAGTGTCATGTAATTTTGGAGAGCAGTTTATTCATATTTTCATTTCGTAAAGGACTCAAAAGTATATTGGCTAGTTCTGCATAATAATGAGAGAAACAGATCCAGTTTTGTTTTGTTTTTCCTTAATAAAACTTAACTTATAAAAACAGATGATTAGATGAGGAAAATAAAAGTTTAGATAAAGTTGAAGTAGGAAAATCTACTGTCCATATATATTTACTTCTCTAGAGGATTTCCAGGAGAGCCCAAATTTTCTCCAATGTCTATTTTCCATTAACAATCTTGCATTCCAAGGAACATTTAATCAGATTTAAAGTGTAATATTGCCTAACAAGGGAACATATGACCTTAGTGATAGTTTCTTTTGCAAAGGATTGTGATTGACTACTCTGTCTGTGGTAAGTAGACTAGGAGAAAGAAAGGTTGATGAGGTCAGGTGATTAGAAGCATCCAAGAGAGCATGGCTACCTTGGAAACACATTTCTACTTACTGTGTGTTAGATCATATCCAGAGAGCCATAATAGACTCAGGGATGAATAGAGAAGCCACTATCCTCAAAGAGCTTGAAGTCTAACTGAAGATGCATGGTATCTCTGTATATCTAACTCTGCCTGTATGTGTGTATAGAGATACACAAATAAGAGCATAAGGCAATGGGAACGGTGAACAGTAATAGGTCATACAGGCAGCAATCCTGATATGTTAGATGAGAGATTTATCAGTTGGTCAGAGGGAGTGAGAAATCTTCAGGATCATATGGTCCCTGAATGGAATCTTTGCAACTTGCTGGGGGTTTATGGGCAGAGGTAAATGATTGTCTCTTCATAACCTCCAGAAAACAACCTAAAGTAAAATGAGAAAGAAAGTCCAGAAACTCTCATTTTAGAAAATAAAATGAGTTCATTCTTTCTTTCTTTCTTCCTTCCTTTCTTTCTTTTTTCTTTCTTTCTTTCTTTCTTTCTTTTCCTTAATATATATGTACTTTCTGGATCAAGGGGCTATAGTCACATATCCTATAATGGGATTAATGACTGAACTCATTAAACACAGTGGGTATGGTTTTTACTCCACCCTTATCAACTTGAAACATATGGGTCAAGGCTATATAGTAAGTAGCTATATTCAACAGTCCCTCATTGTATGGGAAAATTAGTTCTAGAATGTTGATTAATCATTTCACTCTATCTCTTTTCTTCTAGATTAATAGTTAACAAAGTAGAGTGTATCAAATAATATAGAAGGCTTGCGATGTCACAAACCTTGGTTGTTACTATAGAATATCTATGATTTAGTGGAAGGAGCCAAGGAATTTCAGTTTCTAATAAATTCTTTGGTAATGAAGACAATGTTGATCCAGAGACCACCAATTGAGAAACACAGTTCTGAGCCTGATGGGGCTGATGGGCTGCCTGGTCATGTCAGAGTGTAAAAGC
Source organism: Rhynchomys soricoides (assembly GCA_019843965.1). NCBI lineage: Eukaryota > Metazoa > Chordata > Mammalia > Rodentia > Muridae > Rhynchomys > Rhynchomys soricoides. The sequence continues at coordinate 688,571 of JADRCH010000270.1, forward strand.
AGTGGGTCAGAACTGTGCAAGACATTAGCTTACACCGAGAATCAAAGTAGTATTGATTGATTGTAATCTGTTGTCTCTTGTTTCCTGCTGGGCAAATTATTTGTGAAATCCATGAAATATGTTACTCTCTTTCTGAAGCTGGCAGTGAGTAAATATTCTGCTACTTCTTTGCTACTTTCTTTTTATTGTTACCTAGATGGATTACTAAAAGACTAAATGGCAGAAAGCAATAGTGTCCTCTGCAAAAACAGAAGACAGGTAATATGTGAGATGAGTCATTTCAGTTTAGAGGACAGCTCTCATTTTCAGCAAGATATCTTTCTCAGACCACCAACTGGTAGCCATTTGGTAGCAGTGTTCTTACCTGGAGAAGGGTGGGAATGACAAATACATTGTATTAAATTTTGAAATGAACCTGGCACTGCAGTTGAAAATGCCAATAAGATCAGACTGTGCCATTCACGCAGCAGGAATCAGACTGCAATGGAGATTAAATTTGAGAGTTCCTATAAGCCAAGTTCCTCATTCCCTTCTATTTTAAATGTTTTGCAGCAAAATTAAAGATGAAATTCTAATACTGTTTGTCAATGAAGGAATCCAAAAGACAAAATAGAGGTTCATTCTAATCACAGTTTCACCGTCTGAATTGGACAGGAAGGTGGGGAATAGATGTAAACTGGTGAATCAATTTAAATGCTAAAGAGAGAAGAGCTGCAATGCAGGTTTAAATACAGTCACTGTGTGCTGTCTCCCGATAAACAGGCATTGTGTTCTGAATTACTTCCTCCTTCCATCCTGTTACATCCTAGACATTATGGGAAAGCATCCACCCTATTCCTTTATTATTGATGCACCTAAATAAATTATTGTGTGCCATCACTATTCTCCCTACATTTCCCAATCAAACTAAGTATGCACTGAAATTTCAAGGTTTTTGCTGTTTAGAAAGAGTGTAGGTGGAATAAATCCCTTTATGTGTATGCCTGCATCTCACAGAACTGTCTTCTTTCTCTGTCTTTTCCAAAATTCTTTTTGTGTAGTTGGCTGTGTATGTGCATTCCATATGATCCAAGAAGCAAAGTGAACCATAGATTGCACTAATGCTTCCAAGAGTGGTTCTTAGGATAAAATCATGAGGGATGCCTACTCTTTCTGTTACTTTAAATTTCTCTCTGACTATGCCCTAAATTGCTGTATACCACTAGAATATTAAAAACAGGGGTCCCTTATCATGTTATCCACAGGGTTAAAATGTTGCTTTCTCACTAAGAATTGTACTTAATGTGTGGTTTTTCACAACACACATATAAGTAGCTCTTGATACAGAATCTCCAGTTTCCTTTATATAAAGACAAAAAAATGAAGAATATGCATTAAAGAATAAATTCAGCATGGTAAACTTACCAAGAATGTATCCATTTCAGAATAGTAAATACAATGAAATAAATTTCTTGGGAAGGCCCATCTACTCCATTAAAAATCATCTAGAAAATATTTTAACTATTCTGAGGAATAAGACCTTTTAGTTAACAAACCAAAAAATACTATACAATAATTTTCTGTATTAGGATACATTCTAAGACTCTCAGTGGGTACCTGAAACTCTGTATACTATCGGACTCTTAATATACAAGTATTATGATATCTTCATATGTGTTTGTGTGTGTGTGTGTATGCAAATGTGCACACACACTAAAGTTTAAGTTCTAAGTTAGGCACAATAAGAAAGTAACAAAATGTGTAGGCATGGTGAGGAAGTATCAGGATACTACATGAAGGTTACATGAACACAACCCTTTGATCCTCTGATAATTGGCTGATCACTGAGAAGGTTATAAATGACAAATAAGAAGGTAGCATATGTATCATCAATATGTTAAGCAAAAAGAAGGCTCATAACTCAGCCATGATGAAGCAGGGTGTGTCTTAGTTAGGCCCTTTATTGCTCTGAAGAGAATCTATAACCACAGAAACTCTTATAAAGAAAACATTTAATTGGGGCTGGTTTAGTGTGGGGCGTGATCTGTGACAGGCAGCCTGGCACCCTGTTGAGCATAGGTTTAAAACTCTGGGAGACCACGCAGAATCCACAAGGGACCGAAAACGTTATGCCAAGGCTCCCGGGAGGCTTTTGGCTCCAGTCACTGTCACATACCAACCCCGTCAGGTAGAGTTGTGGCCACGCCCTAAGTAGAGGCATGGCCACACAGCCCCAAGCCATCACCATGTTAATGAGACACCTAGAGGCTCAGCCACTCCCCTTCCCAGATACTATATCTGCCGCCCTTCTCTTAGCGAGGCGAGGGTACAATTCCATCTATGCCACTCTCCACAAGATGAAAATAAATGTCTTAGAAATATGGACTATCTCTTCATCTGGATCTGCCATGGGAAGCGAGGGATCCAACCCTTGATTAAGGAGCCACTATGTGTCTAATCTCTCGCTGAGGAAATCCCAGCGCTTCCAGATGGTACCCATTCACCAGGCCTAGGCAGCTGAATCCCAGCTGTGCTCCGGCTAACTTGTCTGTGGCACCCTGCTGTGACTGCAGTGTCCCAGGCTAGAGAACCCATGGAGACAGCTGCCGCATGGTCTTATCCCCCACCAATGGGCAGGGCCCACAAAGGCTTCCTACAGCCCCCACCTGCCCATCGGACTGTGTGGGAAGACTCTCGGTCACTTCCCCCATTTCTGCTGTCCCACCCAGAGCCGTGGAGCTCTGGGACAGACATGTGGTGCTTCATTCCACCGCACCAGGATTGTACCAATAGTCCATCATCATCATGACTAGAAGTATGTTGGCATCCAAACATGCTGGAGAAGGAGCTGAGAGTTTTACATTAGAATAGACAGGCAATAATAAGTGAACTGTGAGCCACAGTGCCTAAGCTTCAGCATCTGAGATTTCAGAGCCCAGCCCCCTAGTGATACACTTCCTCCAATAAGGCCACACCTACTCCAACAGGGCCACACATCTTAATAGTGCCACTCTCTATGGGCCAAGCATTCAAACACATGAGTCTATGGGGCCCAAATCTATTCAGATCATCACAGAGTCGATGGAAACTTTTTGTTTACTTCTGGAATTTTCCATTCAATATTTTTAGACCAGACTTTACTTAAAATAACTAAGAATATAGTAAAAAAAAAATTAGTGTATCAAAATTAAGAATCGATAATGTGCAATCCTTTGAGCTCTGCCATTTAGTTCATACATATTAGGGTGCCTTATAGACCCATAGAAAACAATCATTTATAGAAAGATGTCAAAGATATTTATTTAAACTAAAAAATGAATTAAATCTATACATAGTTGAAAGTGAATTTGAGGAATTTATTTTTACTATAATGATACTTTTCTTATTCCATATAATCACCTCAGAGTGAACCTCAAAGAGCTCAGGTCTACTTGTCCTCTCTGCTGCATTACATCTGCAGCCAGCTACCTGCATGTCATGATCATGATATCCCCCTGCCTGCAACACTTCCCCTCCTGCATGTCCACCATGACACTTTCTCACTGGCTTAGAATCTCAGGTAAGTAACACAGTCATCACTCACTGTGGACTATGGCACAGCCGATTATGGTAATCCCTCTACATCTATGGGCAACTGTTCAGCAACCTCTAGGGGTTAATCTTGAGTTTTCAAGATATGAGAAGATGACCTTGATCAAGAAAACCAGTTGTTTAAACTGTGGTTGTAATCCAGCCTACAACTGAGGTATCATGGCTTCAAAACAAAAGTGTGACCTACTGCATACAGCAGACCAGAGACTGAAAGAATATCTGGGACCTAGAAATCATTACTGACATCTCTTAACAACCATATAACTAACGCTGGCTTCTATTCAAGACAATATGTTTCTTCTTATTAAAGCCAGTGTCGATCAGAGTTTGTGTCACCTGTTCAGACAAGGTCTTAATTGACAGAGTGCCTGTCTTCAATGTTCTCACAATACTTTATGATTTAGTTATCAACACTGTTACTGCGTTATATTGAAATTACCCCTCACTTGCCTGCTTCCCCTATTTGATTCTTAGCTTCTCAAGTGTAGAAACCTTGACTCTTTCATTGCTTTATTCTTGTGGGGGTGTGTGTGTGCCAGAGTGTCTGGTATATTAAGAAGCTCAACAAATGTTTGCTGAGCTTAGGAATGTTATTTAAATTCAGTCACACAATAACCTAATGTTGGACCTTTATTCTTATCCTAGTTTTGCAGTGCAGAAATTTTTATACCCTAAAATTTCACAACTAATACTATCTAACGCCAGAAAGTTGGCTTCCAGTTCTAGAAGTCTAAACACACACTGGTTTGACTTTATCAGTGACAGAGAATGTGCTGATGTCCTACAGACCCAGTTAATAGCTCTCGTTAATTGAGGTGGTTTGGAGTTTGGTTTTGTTAAGTCAGATGTGACCTGAGACTCACTCTCAATGCAATACTAAGGGCACTCATGCCAAGTCACTGTACTGAGCTCTTGCAACATTGTTCTAATCACTCTGAAGGCTTAAAACATCTCTTTTCCTTAGTGTTGGCTAACAGGAAGAAAGAGCAAAATGGGGCGGGGGACAGTACAAACATGCAGTCCACACACATTTCCTTCCATCACAGAGGGAATTCAAGTTAGAGATACACTACTTAGTTATCTGGTTTTCCCTGGCAACTGTGACCATAATCTTGATCACATCCAGACAGCCAAGCAATTTAGAATTTCTTCAGCATGCTGGGTTGGGAGTAGAGGAGACAGATTTGCTGAAAAAGGAGATATGAGAAAGTGCAAAGCAGAGATAGGAAAGCAGCCGTTAAAAATAGAGGCAGTTTTCAGCCCACCACAGTGTAAGTATTCTTAGAGTGAGGTCATGATCAAATTGCTAATACTACCACATTATGAAATCTGAGGGGGTTTGTTGAAATGAACGCAAAGTTCTTCATATTGAATTAGCTTGCCCAATTATATTGAAGAAATGATTTATTTAAAAGGTAAGGTGATTTCTCTGAAATATTCCCAAAACAAACTGGTAAAAACTGAAACACACTGGATCTTGGCTTAACCTGAGAGTGCTTATGTTATTTGGGGAGTCCAGGCAGGTGGATGGGAAGCCCAGTGCGATCTTAGAATCGTCTGCACGCAAGCTGAATCGGACTCCCAGTTTTATTGCAATGGAACTGTATACTGTTTTGGAGAGAACTCTGTTGGCTCTCTGCTGCCACTTTGGAGAATACACTTCTGTACTTTCTTAACTGTCCTACACTGGAACTGATTAGAATCCCTGGAGCTGCCCAATCCATTGTCAGAGTGCCCCCATCACTTAGTAAAATGAGGATACATGTTTCAGTCATTCTAACATGGATAGTATTGTCCAGATACTTTCATAAGCTATAAAGAAAGGCTTTTGTTTAATTAACCATTAATTTTATCTAACACTTAATAGTAGTGTTTAATAATTTATAAAATTAAGATCAGAAAATTTGTAGTGTATTTCTAATTCGTTCTAATTAAAAACTAAAATAAAACTATACTGTAAGTTAGAAACTTGTATATCAGCTAAAGTGAAAATTTGCTTATGTAGAAGGACTAGTCAGTATTTTGACTAATAAGATAGATTCTTCATAAGGTATCTGAGGGCATGTGAAGAAACAGTCTAAAAAGCAGATAATAGCTTTCTCTTTCGATGATGAGGAAGATATTTGCTCTGTGTATGTGTGTGTTGTGTGTGTGTGTGTGTGTTGTGTGTGTGTGTATTTGACAATGGACTGTGTGTATATGAGACAAAGGTTTCTCTGTGTGTAACAATGGATTCTGTATATTTGTGAGTGTGTGTGTGGGGGGGGAAGGACCATCTGCTGTAGGAACTTCTTAAGAAGCCCAGTCACAGAGTCATGTCCAATGGATATTTATCATAAGCCTAGGGAAGAAAAACATTAGTCCAGCTATTCTAAAATGTTTCTTTGGATTAAATAGACTAGAAAATATGATATGCTCACAGTCCAAAATGTCAATAACCTTCTAAACTTTGTTTAAACGATTTTTTTCTTTTTAAAAAAGTTTTAATTAATTTTACTGAATTTGTATGAGTGTTTTGCCTGAATTTTGTTTGTGCACCACATGTGTACCTTTGTGGATCCCTCAAATTGGGCTTATGGACAGTTGTGAGCCAACACACGGGTGATGAGAATCAAATATGAATCCTCTGTAAGAGCAACAAGTGCTCTTAACCACTGAGCCATCTCTCCTGCCCCTTCACAGAAGTGCTTGTTACTATGTGTGTATTTTCCTGGGGAGATTTGAACAAAGGTCTATTCCACAAAGATAAGAACTAACAAAAACACCAACCATTGATTTTATTCAAGTCAGGCTTTGTGAACTAGTGCATTTACTGAAAGGAATGCTCATGACCACAGACAGCTCCACCACTGAAAAGCCCAGCATGCAGAGAAGCTGCATTGTTGTGACCAATGGGCAGCCCTGCCTGTCTTTCTCCTTTCAGCAGTGTTAACCTTGGGGAGGAGACTTGTGAATCTTGTATCAAGAACTTGCTGAGACTTAAGGGTTTTATTTACTTCTTGACTCTTTAATGAATCTTCTCCTAGAAGTCTATGCTTTAATTAGAGAAAATAATATACAGCATGGTTTAAATGAGCTACTTGTACTGTGTGAGGTAAATGGGACAACCTATTAAAGTCAATGTCACTTCCTCAAAAGGTAAGAGGGATGCCACTTGAAATCACCTTTATCAACCTTCTGTTTGAGATCCTTAAGGGAAATACTGGTCAATCCTAAGTCAAGCATGCTTGCCTGTCTCTTGAATATCTAGCCAATGTGGATGGAGCACCTTCTGAAATATTGTTCTGTTGGCCAGGCTCTCTTATTTTATACCTCCTGTTTAAAATTTCATGTTCTTCCTGAGTGCCTGAATTTCATCTCACCATTCAGGAGAGATACAGCGAATACAACCTTTACAACATCCTCCAGTTTCACTAGTTGGTAAGCAGGGACTCCTTGGCCAGTTAAAGATACCCTTAGAACCTTAGTTCACTAGTATGAACAGGTGTGAGAAAGAGCCCCCATTGTGCATTAGCTACTAAATCTGTGGCAAGTTCCACAGCCAACTACTGGTACATACAACACTGGCAAAATATGTTGACTGTTCTTCCTCTCATTGTAAGTATTATCATTTATTTTATATAAATGTCTTCCTTAGGCATGGTAGAGAATGAACTTGGTGATGATTAGAGTCTTCAGAAAAACTCTTAGTTTCTCAAAGTCCTTGTGTCTAGACTCATAGTTATAATGACTCTAACTTTTATTTCCTTTTTATCTGTTTTTTTACCTTTTTAAAAATTTGAAATTGCAAATTTAAAGACTTAAAAAATCTAATAAGTTCTCTTGCTTCCATCACCTACTTCCTCAGAGTGAGCATCTCACATGACTATAGCTTAATTAACCTCAGCCAGAAATTAAGATTAGTATAGCACAACTTCTTCTGAAGGATAAATAGAAATGAAGTGGAGGTTTTTTTTAAAAAAAGATCTAAGTCATTGTAATCACTCTGGTAACTCCAGATTGGCATTCAACAGCCTTGCTCACCTGGTGACTATGAAAGGAACAGAGCTTTGAACTAGAAGGTATAAACAAGCTTACCCTTAGGTTTAGACAATGTACCTGGAAACAGCTTTAATATTTTTTAACCAATTAAGGAAAACCCTTTGCTAAAAATACCATTTTCTGTAAGTCCTGTCAGATCCCTGTGAAAATAGGGAGAAAATTCAGTGGGCCAAGCCTCTGATCAGGATCTGAGACAAGCAGATTTGTGACTGGCCATAATTATGCCCATGTCCAAGTAGGGGATATGAGTGTTGATGGATGCAGGCTTTTGTGTGCAGCAGAAAAAAAAAAAAGTCAGTGAAAAATCAATGTCTTGCTTGTGAAAAACGACTCATGGTCTTCCTAACATTTTACCTTGGGTTGATTTCATTCTCAGAGTTCGAATATGTTTATGCTACACAAGAAAGATGAACAGAGCCACGTTCTCTGAGGGTCTGATGAAAGAGAATGGAACCTCGCATTTATATCCTGATGTACGCTTTCCAATAGCTCCCTCTCGGTTTCCTGACTTCATTTCCTCACAACAGCCTTGCCAGTTGTCACAAAGAATAGCTTTATTACTTTGGAGGCTGTAAGCCTGAAGTCAGGGTGCTGACAGGGACAAGATCTGGTAAAGGACTGGCCTGCATTTCCAGCGTGACTTTGTGCTATTGCATCTTGTGGAGGTTGAGGATCTGTGTTCTCACAATGAAGAAGAACAGAGGGAGGGTAGAAAAGGCAATGTGTGGACCCTTTGAGAGGAACCCCATCTCTTTAAGGAGGGAGAGAAGTCCTTACAACCTAATCCCTTCTTTATGGCATAGCTTCTTTGTTTCCATAGCTGAACTTTGGTGAATACAGTGTCAAAGCACACCCTGTTCACAGCCAGAGAGTCCAAAGACCAGTGTGATTACTTGACTTGCCGGCGAATGTTTGTACTTGGCTACTTTGGAAGGTGCTTATTCCTGAGATAGATGATTTGGGGAAGAGAAGGCAGGCCACAAGCATAAGATGTGTTGACAGTAATAGATGAGGCAGGACTGATTTTAGACTTGCTGGGAGTGCTGATGGGCTCTGGGGAAGAATGTTTATTCTATTTTCCCCAAATGCAGTTATTGGAACAAGTTGTTTTTTATTCTCTGTTGAGTCCTAAGGAACAGATTGGGTTTTTTGGTTTGTTTTATTTTTTTGTTTTTGTTTTGTTTTGTTTTGGCTTCTGATGCTCTTATTGACTCAAGTGTTACAAAAAGTGGAATGTGTACCACATAGTGTATACACATAGTGTATAATAAAGTACAGTATACACACAATATATATAAAAAAAAATAAAAATGACATTTGATTGGGTGGTTTGGTTATCTCTCCAACATGGGCAACTGCCTACCAGAAATGATCTTGTATAATAAAATTGAAGTGTGTGTGTGTGTGTGTGTGTGTGTGTGTGTGTGTGTGTGTTTTAAAAATCAGTAAAAACTTTCTAGCCTGGGAGCTGACTGTGAAGGTTTCTGTCCATTGCCTCCTCAGGTTTCTTTGTTCAAACAAGTAGATGGCTCAAATGATTTAATTGAAGGTCATGAACACATCATCTTTTTTGTTTTCGTTTTTCAATGACACTTGAAGACATTCTATTGTCTGTGACAGCACAGGCCATTTTTAGACCTTTAGTATTAAGTAGCTATGGGCTTCATTAGCTTTCTGTGAGGGCACTAGCAGACTTGGGAAAGGAAGCTTGGCTTCTCCAGGTCTAAGATGAACAATGTGTATGTGTAGAAAGTACATCATGACTGAGTGTCAGCAAAGAAAGAGTTGCCAGTTCTCAAAGAGCTTTGTATGCTCTTCACAATGAACCACCCAGACAATAGACACATAGACCATCTAGACTGTAGTTTATACTAATCTCAAGAGCAATCCTCTTTCTTGGGACTTAGAGGCAAGGGGTTGTTTGAGTTCTAAATTACTTCCTTTTGGAGGAATTTATATCTAGGACTGGTGTTAAGAATCTTGAGAAAATATAATATGTGTATGCATGTTGTTTTGTATAGGTAGATGCATTCTTGAGCACTTTGGTTATGAGATGCTACACATCAAAGATTTCTGAACATAATTTGAGAGGCTTGAAAAGAAGTGGAGTAATTGCAAGCCCTATCTTCACCTTCAACAAAGCATGAGAATACTGGGCAAGGGAATCAGAATTTTGGTAAAAGGATGGTTGCTTGTAGATATTTCTTTTAGTTGGTCAATATTCTGGTGGTTGTGTGGTTCTGTATATAGTCAAATATTTCAAGTTCAGTTAAAGAATTTTAACTACATTTAATGTTCTTTCCAATGTTTCTACCATTTGTACATCCTCCTAGCAATGCATTCATTCCTATTTGGGTATTGTAATACTAAATTTAAAAGAAAGATTTTGTTGTTGTTGTTGTTATAGGAAATTCCTCAGAAAACGAAGGCCAGCTAAGCATACTGTAAGGATAGATCTTGTTCATTCTTTATTCCTAACATTTAGTGCAAGGCATCTGGCATCTTGTGGGAATTCAGTATTTGCTTTAGGAGTGCTCTTGTTAGATTTTATTGTCAATTTGACAAAATCTTGAGTAACCTGGAGAGAGGGAACCTCAAATGAAGAGCTACCTTTAGAAGATTGTCTTGTGCCCACATCTATGAGAGACTCTCTTGATTATTGATAAATGTAGGAGGTACCAGCCCACTATGGGCAGCACCATCCATAGGTAGGTAGGTCTGGGAAATATACAAAAGCTAGAAGAGCAATCCAGGGAGCTATCTAATGAGCAAGGTTTCTTCATGGTTCCAGCTTGAGTTCCTGCACTGACTTCCCTCAGTGATGGACAATGATCTGGGAGTGTAAACGGAAATAAATCCTTTCCTCCCCTAGTTTTCTACTGCTTATGGTGTTTGACACAACTGGGGAAAGGAAATTAGATCAAAGAATTAAAGGAATACTGGATGTATCTAAAGGCAGGAAAGGAATCATGTTACTTCTGAACTAAATGACTCAGCATGGACTTGGTTCCCATCATACTGAGATTCAAGAGTTTTGTTTTCCGAAAGAGAAGTAGTATCAAAGCTGAGTTGAGTCAGTTCATATGCCATCTAGTGCCCTTCCTACCAGCTTACCACCACATCAATGCCATCCTTTACAGAGCACTGGCACCTTCTATGTTCTTGCTCTAATGTGCCACAGTACTATGTGTAGATTTTTCAGAGAAATATGATGCCCTGGACACTTAACTCAGTGTTTTCTAGATCATATTTCATGGGACATTAATTCTACTCCTTGGTAATGAATATTCTAGAGAGTAGATTCTCTGGTGTAATGAATGGGAAGGACCTTCTCTCTTCCCAAGACCTATGATGTATATGAGGTGATGAAGGCATTCATGAGGAAGCCTGTTTTTATTGTGTTCATCTTTGAGAATGTCGACCATTGTGTGCTGAGCATTTGTGACATACATACCCTAACACTTTGTATAAGAGTGTTCCTGAAAATGATATATTTGGGATTACTGCTATCTAATTTGGACAAGTGGTAACAACCTATGCTGTAAAGGCCCTAAGGGAGACTAAGAGTTATCTTGTATGTCAAGGCATCATTTATAGCCTGTGACATGACTCATACCTTGTTATAGTTAATATCTACTCTTATTGCTGGTTTTAATGCCTTTGTGTTCAGATGACTTCCAGAAATGAAGCAAGTTGCTTGACTTTGGACAGCAACAGATACAGAATCAGCAATGTAACATCTGCTCCCAGCTGTCTCTGAGGAGGGCTGAGAGAGTGAGATTCCCATTGAGACAAGGAGGTTGCCAGACCCTCCTCCAGCCAGGGAACTTGCTCTCTTTCCAAACCCATTGACTTTGATAACGCCAGGCAAATGTATTCTCAGGTGTCTGTGCATTTAGTTTTCTGGTCGCACAGCCCTTCTGGGCATTGAATATGTTAGAACGACAGCATCAGTTGGGATGCTGTGCGGGAATCCTCAGGAGTTACTTAAACACATATGTGTACCCACCACTTCAATTCAGAGAAGAAATAATTGGCCATTCACAAAGTCAGTTAAACACATTTTTGACAACCACCATGTTCTTAGAGCTTTTAGGGGGAGTGTGCCTTTTCTCTCATGTGGAGAGTTGATGGGGCACGCCCTTGTCAGTTGTCACCCCTGCTCAGAGAGTTGCTCACTGACAGGCTGGCTGCTGATCACTGGCAGTAGGCTGCTGTGTGTCTCCTCTAGGCAGACCATTTATCAGGGAACTAAGCCAGCAGAATTTCACAGCTTTCTTGTTACAAGTAGCTGCAATTTCACAGTGACCCTACTACTGACCAGTATCTCCTAAGCTGAGCAAACCTTGGCAGTCTGCATTGACTCTTCTTAAAGATGCTGCTGCCCAGATGGGATTTTTCTGATGAAGGCTTCCTGCCAAGTTCTTTAGGTCTGCAGAGGTGCTGATGGTAACCCTTGCAGGTGGCATTGTCTTCCTGGGCAAAACAAACTATATAAAATCAAACATATTACTTTCCTTGATCACCAAGCACTTAACCAACTGAGGACTTCAGTGTCCTCTACTACAGTGTCCTACTGGTAGGAGTTAGGGGTATTTTTTGCCTTTATCCTTTTTGCATTCATTTGGTACCACAAGGTACTACTGTTTCTTTTATAATATATTAATATAATTTATGCATATAAATTATATATATTATATATACAATATATATAATGTATAACAATAATAAATATATATTGTATATATAATTCTGTTTACAGGAGTTTTTACAAATGATATAACTGTTCATTTATGTATCCATGACTCTTACAATTGAGTTAAATGGGTCACAAACAGGAATAAGCTGCTTTGAAACAGCCTGGTAGCAGAGTAGAGGAGCTCGCCCAGTCTGCTGCTGCTGATATTCTTAGGTATCTGGATATAATGTGCGGCAAGCTACTCAAGGCACCTAGAACTTAAACTCCTCTTGACCCTGAGTCTTTATTCCGTGCTGACCCATGTGGTTGATGCATGCTGCCTATCAGGACATTTCAATCTTTCCTGTTCAGCTACTACACTTTTCCTAAGACATTTTACATGACCCCAATTATATAGGTATGTAAAATAAACACTCAAATTGCATTTACAGACTATGAACCATAAAGAAATGTATTTCTAAATAATTCTGCAGTGTACATATAACTGTCGCATTTAAAAGACAAAACAAATTTGCATACTAATGAGATGGATGGGAATAATTGCATAGAGAATTAAATCTTGGCTGAAGTCTTTAGATTGTAGGATACAGGACATCTCAACATTTTTCAAACTATTGACATTTTAATTCTATAATTGTCAATGCTCAGACTGTCATGTTTCATAAATACATAGAACAATTGGTAAAACTATGTTTATTAGAGTCATTTCATCTAGTACAGAAATTGCTGGAAATTTTTCCTAATCCCAGACCAAAGTGTAATATATATATATATATAATGAATCACTATTAAATGACTCATATTTTTTAAAAATTAAAGCAATTCTAATACATTGCAATCCACAGATATGCTGACTTGATACCTATATGTTGGGAAATGTTAGTAGAAAACTTTTAAGTCAGCCTTTTCTTTATACAGATCATTGCATTTCTATAAAAGAAGAAAATGTGTGTGCATGTGCCTATGCACACACATATAAATAAAGCCCACTACCATTCATAGCATATAGTAGTCTTATGCCTGAGCCAGAGGTTCCAGGCAGCTTTCTTCAGCCCTGTGTGCCATGTTAGCCCACACAGTGTGAAGTGTACATGTTTTGTACTCAGAACCAAGGCTGCAGGGGAGCCTCACCACACAACCTGGGCAAGCATCTCGGTAAGCTTAAGCACTTTGATCATACACATTTCATTTTGAGTTGATTTCTGACTGTTGAGTGTTCATTAACCTTTCACCTTTGCCAAGTTTTGCATGACTCCTGCATTCAGTTATGTGACCACATATAGAGTGGCGGCCACATAGTATAGTCCCATTGTTGACCCCTTCCCTTATTTCTGTCACTAAGCATATTTAAGGAGTCTTCTTTTTTAGGAAGTTGTCTCTGATATTCCCTTTTAAATGGCACATCAAATGCTTCCCCATTGCAGCCCACACAAAATCAGGAAGAACCCCAAGTCTGCTGATGAGCAATGTGGTGTATCATTGTGAATGTCTGTGCTCTGAAACTTTTGCTTATCGTTTATGTTTTCCTTATATTGTTATCTGATAACCTCATATCCATCATAGGGCAGCTACATTCATGGTTTATTTAAGAAATCATCTGTTCAGGGATATTAGAGATTGCTTCAGTTATTTTGTCTATTACAAATAATGCAGAGATGGATATTCTAGCAACTGAAAGCTTATGAGTTTGGAAGAAGAACTGGGAGAGAGATTGCTGATGTTTCCTTGTGCACTTTGTGGGATTATAAACTATACAGTGACACTAAGGTTGGGCATTGGACCATAAAGTGAGCCAAACAGTAAAAGCAGAGAAAGCCCCAGGGAGTGATATCATTCAAGTTTAATCACAGGTACAGAACAGATTTGAAACTTTATATTCATAATATATGTAATTTATATGTATATGATTTATTGAACAAAATCAATGTGTTGTGGGCTACAGCAAGGTATGTTAACTAGACTCTGAGAATTTCACAGCACAGGAGTGAGCATACTGCATTAGGAAGTGCTACAAACAATGAGGACTTTGTGGGTAAATTGAAAAGTGATTCTGATGCTGATCCAGTAGGAATAATTTTAGCAGAGTAGTTAGGATCAGGACACTCTCTGGATGAAATGCAGTTCCAAATGTGGGTATATTTTGTTTATTGGAGAAGAGATAAAATATCTAGACAAAATTCTAATCATAAAGAATTGTGAAAGCAAAGCTTGGAGGCAGGAAAGCAGCCAGCATCTTCCAAAATCCTTCTTAAGAAGTCAAATTTTGTTCAAATTTTCATGTGAGTCACAAATCTTATTTACATACCACATTTATATTTCTCACTTTTGCAATATACTCAGAGTATTTGTTTAAAAGTTAATAAATCTTCTCAATTAAATAAACACATAAAAGGTAACCCATTTTGCCTTAAAGAGAACACCAGGACTCACCTGCTTATCTTCATTGTTGGGAAGTCTAAAACTAAAGACAAAAGGGCAGAAAATAACAATTGAGTGTAACTTAATATGTATGATTTCACACGGAATCTCTCTGTTTGATCTTGATTCTTTTCAATATCCTAGAAGTGTATTTATGGTGTGTGTGTATGTATGTGTGTGTGTGTGTGTGTTCCTGTGTGCCTGTTTTCAGAGTATATTCTGAGTCTAGGGATATTGAGACACTTCAGTATAGATTGGAAAATACAGTGATTCAGTATTTTGAAGTCACACTCCTATGGATTCATGTATAAGAGACAGTAGGAGGGACAAAGAGAACAAAATGGAGAGAAAGAGAGATTAGGAATTCAGGACCCTCAATGTACATATATGATCTTGGTAACTGTATAGTAAAGTTGTCACTATTTTAATTATTTATATTTTGTGCGTTATCTAAATATGTCTATGTAGAGGCCAGAAGTCAGTATTGGATACCATTCCTCAGAAGCCATCTGTCTTATTTTTTAAGACACGATCTCTCACTGAGTTTTGAGGCTTACCTATTTATCCAGGCTGGCTTGCCAACAAGCACAGAGAGTCCAGCCATCTCTACCTCTCTAAAACTAGGGAAACATGGTGTAAATGTGCCACCACACCTAGCTTTATAATCAGGTGCTGGGACCAAACTCAGGCTTCAAGTTTGGGTGGCAAGTATCTTACAGACTATGTCCCCAGACCTTAAGATCATTTTTTAGATAGCTGTGACACTAGAAACAGAAGCCAAAAACCAACAACAAAATAATACAAACATTTAAAAAGCATAGTGTTACACAAATTTGAGTATCAAGAATGACTACAGATGCTATTGAAGGTGCTATCTCACCTTGCTGATGCTCAGTGACAAGCATGTCACCTGGTTTTCTATAAACAGAACACATTTCCAGGACATAGATGCCATATGATTGCAAAATCTGTTAGTTACATAATATATTTTAAAGGCCAGAAGCCACAAGGATAAGTGATACATTTAATAGGAATGATCCATACATGTTAGAGCACTGGTCTCTCCTTAGATGTACATAGGAGTCACTGAAATGATTACATTTTTCCAAATTTCTCCCACTAAGGTTTCACTCCTTCACCCTGCAGCTATTTGTTACTGGATGAGAATCTTAACAGTCAGCCACACACCTTCTCACCTGGAAACTGGGTTAACTGTAACAACTCACAGCACTCTTAGGAAGAGAAAAAGGCATATGAGCCAAAGCAACACAGTCCATCTAAACTTGGTGGTTCAACCAAAAGAAAAGCAATGCCAAAATATGAGAGTAATCAACAAATCTACACAAAATCCATAACCTCTATCAGCATAGCTATAAGATAGCAAATAATCAGCTTCTTCTTTTATTAGGTAGAAGAATGCAGAGCAAGCCCAGTGAGTTCTCTGACACTTATGGTGCTGGGTTGCCTAGGGCATGGAAAAGGATTGTGATGTGGGAAGGAGAACAGAGAGCTATCAGCATACCTAACAGTGGACCAAACCACCAGGAGGAAGCAAAGCATCACTGTGTGTGTGAATATTGGCACTGTTACAGGCATTATCTCCATTTTCAAACACTCCTTCCAGTAAAGAGTCTGCTGCCTTCATATCAGATCTGTGTAGGTAGAAGACAGTGCTGCACGGAGCAAAGCAATCATGTTAATATTTTTAATTGCATTATAATACATTTCTTATAAATATTTTATTTGATTTATAAATTAATGTGCACAGAGATTATACTTTTGTGATGTTGATTCTTCCTCTCAGAAAACAAGGTATCTTCACAAGAGCTCAAGTCAACCTTTGGATCTCTCAAGATTAGTTCAATATTTTCCTGATATGAGTTTTATACATTTATTAAACACAATTCTAAATATTTTATTCTTTTGTTGGTATTGCAAATGATGTTTTTTTTCCTCTTTGTGGCTCTAATTAATTTTGTATATATAAATAAGCTGTATTGGTTTCATATATTAATATTGCAGCTTGCAGCTCGGTTGTGCTCTGTTACAATGAGTCCATTCTTCCACTGACTCTATTGAATAATCATACCATCTGAATAAAAGTTCATTTTTATTCAAGGAAGGAGTTTCTCTTGTCTAAATGCATCGGGAATATGTGGCTGATGCTGGGCGTCACCAACAACAGAAACACTGGAAAGCCTACACACTCAAGGAAATTGAGCAACTCTCTACTCAGTGATCTCTGGGTCAGGGAAGAAATAAAGAAATAAACTAAAGACTTTCTAGAATTCAAATGAAAATGAAAGCAGGACATACCCAAATTTATGGGACACAATGAAAGCAGTGCTAAGAAGAAAGTTCACAGCACTAAGTGCCTCCATAAAGAAATTAGAAAGTTTTCATATCAGCAATTTAAAAGTACACCTGAAAGTTCTAGGAAAAAAGAAGCAAGCACAGCATAGAGGAGTAGACGGCGGGAAACCATCAATCTCTGGCTGAAATCAACCAGCTAGAAACAAGAAGAAAAAGTCAAAGAATCAATGAAATCAAAAGTTGGTTCTTTGAGAAAATTAAGAAGACAGACAAACCCTTAGCCAAACTAACCAAGAGACAGAGAGACAGTATCCAAATCAACAAAATCAGTAGAGAAAAGGGACACATAACAACAGACACAAAGGAAGTTCAAATAATCATCTGATCCTACTTCAAAAGCCTATACTCTACAAAATTGGAAAATCTTAATGAAATGGATGATTTTTCTAGACAGATACCATGTACCAAAGTTAAATCAAGATCATAAACTAAACAGTCTCATTAATATCTTATAGCAGTTCTTGCTTAGCTGTGTTCTACTTCTCATAGTCTCAGTTGTACTTAGTCAATTGCTGTCTGAGTATATTAAATAGAAAATCCAGAACTAATAGAGTTGTATGTTTTCAATTGCACATTGTGCTGAGTGATATAAAGAAATCTCCCAACAGTCACAGCCACAGCCACAGCCACAGCTACAACTGACAACACCTCAACCCTACCCCCATAGTCAGTGTATCCATTCTGTGTACCCTACCCATCCTGTATCCACTTAACTGTTTTGGTTGTCAGATATACTGCCGTGGTTTCAAGCAACCTATGTTCCAGCCCTGTTTATTTTATTTACTGGATGATCCAAAATGCTGTGTTGCCAATTACAAGTTGCTGGAGAATTCCAGTAAATTGTCTTAATGAAAATTTGAAAGTTTACAAATTAATAAGGATAGAAAAATATTGTATATTATATTTGCTAAGTTTTAGGGTAAGATGTGGTTTATGATATAATAAGGGGGAGGTGCTATATTTAGATATTTCCATGTCTATTTAAATATGTCTTCATGTTATTTTAAATAGCCTTTATCAGATTTATCAGATTTATCGTACTTTTATTTTTATAAAGATTTTACTTTTAATTATGCATTTATGTGTATGTGTCTGCATGGGCTTGTACACATGACTATGGTGCCTATGGAAGCCAGAAGAAGGTATTATATTCCCCCAAAGCTGTGTTTATATGGCAGCTGTAAGCCAACAGATATGGGTTCTGGGAAACATACTTAGATATTATGTAAGAGCAGAGATACTAGGGTGCTGAGTGATTTCTTCAGCCACCCCTGCCTCCCAATTCATGAGATGTTCTTATTGGCATTTTGTTCTGTAAGCAGTCTGTGAATCATGATGATCTCTGCCTTTTGAAGATTTGAAATATTGTGTCTGTGGAATTCTGTATTCTTGGCACATGTGGTGTGAGTACAAGATCAGTCTCTTAGTATCTTCTAGGAAATTTGGTGTGCTGAAGTTTTCTACTTCCAGTGTAGAGATGATGACCAGCATTTCCATAGGAAAGCATCTGTTTCAACTGCAGTTTTAAATTTGTTTATGTAGACTTTTATCAAACAATACCTTTTAGTTGTTTTAGAATTCTCTCTGATTAGAGGAACTGCCTCTTCTGGGCTTTGCTTATTTGCATACCATACACAGAGAGTTAGCTGTCACAATATAGAATGGTGCTCTAAACACAAGAGTTAATAGCTGGGTGTATCTCAGTGGTATAGTGCTTTTCTGGAGTGTGAAAGGCTCCAGATTAAGTGTCTAGTACCGCAAGAGAAAAATAAAATGAACATAAAGGATTATGAATGACATGTAAAGTTGGTAGCTCAGGATAGAGGCATTCACTACACAAGCCTACGACCTGAGCTCCATCCTCTGATCCCATGGTAGAAAGCAAGAACTACTCCCCGATGGTCTCCTGTGGCCTCTTCATACAGGCCACGGCATGCCAGTACCTCACACACACACACACACATGCACACACACACGCACACACACACACACACACATTTAAACACACACAGAGACATACAACCACAGACATGTAAATAATAAATAAAATTTAAATAAATTTAACATGCGATGAAGTTCAAATCAAGATAAAATTTAGAAAAAGCAGAAATCATAACTCATATGAACTACAGGTAAGTCACTTTCAAAGGTGTAAGATTTCATTGTTACTTATGCTGAAGCAAATGCAAACTACACAGATATAATTCCTAAGAAATGTAATCACATATTCAGCAAAGAACCAGGTGCAAACAAATCACTGTACATGTTGCCAGTAGAGTTTGGCAGTATCCCCAAACTTGTGCATTTTGATGTGGCGTTCTCTCTCATAGCTACTTACCCAGAAAACACACCTTCAACAGCACAAAAAGAGCTATGCACTAAGTCACTGTGCCATTGTTTGTGATGACAAAATAATTCTATCTAAATGTTTGTATGTAGGAAAATATATGATATGATATGAAATGATATGATATATGATATGGGTTCAATAACGTGATACAGGAACACAGTGATGTGCCTTCAAGGGGAAAAGAGAAGGCAGAAAATACTATGGAGCTGAAAGAGATTGTTTTTTCAGTGAAAGACAGAAGGCTTAGCATGGTAACATAATGTGCCCACTTTAGGCAAGCAAAATTAAGGAACAGAGAAAGAAAGCATAGATTAGTAAAAATGGAAATTTTCTGTATGAAGATAGGAGCTGTGGGGAAAGATAAATGGAATTGGGAGTGGGGTTGTGAAGACGTCTTTTTGTACATCTGGTTTTTATAGACGTGTTAATGCTACTACAGTTATCTAATAAATATAAAGAAAATTTTTAATCAGTATGAAATATGGAGCAATAAAAGCTCCTGATTACCCACCCAAAGAAAAGGAAAAGAGGGAGGGAGGAACAGATAGAAATAAATCATTTTAAGTGTATTTAAAATGAACAACTATAAACATTAGAGGATTTACAGTGTTACACAAGTAACTTCTCAACAGTATTCAAATTATATGCCATTAGCCTTGGTATGGTCATATAACCTGAAGTGTAAGTGGCTCAAAGTGGCACTTATCTGTTCCCACAAGTGACTTACACACAGTATCTTTTCTCCACATTATTTTTCCCCACATTATTCCTCACAGTTAATAGTGAGCACATCTGAGGGAAACCTGTTTAAGAGCAGTTCTCTGCTCTGGCTTTCAATTCATTTTTTCCTCCCATGCAAATTGCATTGAGAGAGAATATGCTCCACATATTCTTCTATAGCTTCAATATGTACTATAAAAGTTTATATATGCTGTGAATGCTTAAAATATTTATGTATGTTTAGAATGATTCTCTCTCATATCCTCCTCTGGTTCACCCACTCCCACCAGTTTAAAGAATTAATAATCCTTAGGGTACTATCTTTCTGTTTTAAACCTTTTTATGTGTGTATGTTGGTATATACTGACACTTGTTATATAGACAAGTCAGCTGCCTTAGCTTATTCTCCAAACTCTGTTGTACTTGGCTCTGGTGATGCCCTCTCTTAAATGGCTGGAAGCTAATTCAACAGTAATTTCCAGAAGTAGCAGAGACATCCCAGCTTGATGATCATCTGTCTAATGACTGATCAGCTTCCTTGTGTACCTTGCCTTGATGCAAGCAAAGATGTTTTACTTTTGAATCTCTTAAAACCATTCTATTCATTGTATTTAACTAAGGAAACTGGGCAAATATGAGAACCTGAAAGTACACTTTTGAACTTTGCTTAGAAACAGGTTTTTGGAAAAAAAAATATGAAAATGGTATAATCAGCTAGGTGACTGGGATGGTTAATGTGAAAATGATGCTGGTGGCCAGATATTTCTAGAGAAGCAGCTCTGTCCAGGGAAGAAACTGCCCAGAGTCAGACAAAATTTCAGAAAATCTTCATGTCATCAAGTGCCTTTAACTCTTAAGGATCTTCAAAGTTTTAGTTTTTCAATCTCCATGTTTTCTTCCATTGCTTAGATCCTTGACTCTATCCCAATGTACTCTTTCTTCAATATTCAACCACATATAAGATATATGGCATACACACACACACACACACACACACACACACACACACACACATATATATATACACACACATATATATATACACACATATATATTCACACACACATATATATTCAGACTCATAAGCTTAGGTGAATCATAGAAACATAATGTATAAAAATAGTCAATATCTACATAAAGTTCCCAAACAAATCATTGTGTGTGTATGTATGACATGTGTATATGTATGCTCCTATATGTGTGTGATGTAAATATATGTGTGTGTACCTATGTGTCTTTCAGTGTGTAGTGTGTGTATATAGTATTTCTCCAGAAACCTAAAAATCATTTAAGAACACAAGTATTCCCCTTTTCCCTCTAAATCCCTCCATAGCTTACCACCACACCCAATTTCTGTATGATACAGATGCTCAAAAAGTTAACTCATCATGTTTATTCCATTCATCATTTAATTATATACATTCAAGGCTGTTTAACCCATTAACTGTTGTACTATATACAACCAGTACTATTTAAATCAATCATCATTTTATTGTATTAATCAAAGACTATTTATTTCACCTACACATCCAAGACTAACCTGAATGAGCAGTTTTAGAGCAACCTTCACATTTAAAAAGTAGCACACTACAGTTTTATATTGACTGATCATATGGTTTTACTGCTAACTCCAGTGCTGCAATGAACATGGAGTGAGATTTCTCTTAGAAATAGTGATTTTAGTTCCTTTGGACACATACTTAGAAGTGGGATTGCTAATTATATGGCAATTTTGTTTATTTATTTATTTTTTTAGGAACTTTCATATGTTTTCTGGCCAGAGCTCTACTAATTCTGTTCCTACCAATAATATAGGTGAGTATGGAAATATCAAACTTCATCCTATACACACAGACAGGTAGTGTTCATCAATCTAGAAAGACTAAAACTCAATAAAATACTAGACCAAAGTAAACCAAACTATGCCTTAGTGCAAAAGTGTTAATTCTCACAGTGGATGGTGAATCTGTACTTCCTGTGCAGAAGCAACAGTGCCAGTCACAACCCCAGTGTGCCCAGTAGCTTCACCTGTCTGCCTTGGAGTTTGCATCCTCGTTCATAAGTGGGTAGACATTTGTCATTTGCTGACAAATCTTATGCAGCACATGTCCATTTCCTGTGTGAGGTTCCTGCTCTGGCCATTACCCCTTTTCTCCGTCTTTCTCTCATTAGTTTCCAAGAGTTCTTGGCTCTCTCTACATTCTGTATACAGGTCCTTTGTCTCAAGTCTTTCTCCTTCATTGGCACATCAAGCCCTTTGGATTTCACAGCACAGTCCTTTGAAGAAAATGGGCTTATCGCTTCCATATGAGAAATATGTTGTCATTTTCCTTCCAAGGTTCCACTCTTAGGTGAGTCTTCTTAACCATGAGTGAAAAACATGATTCTTCAAAAGCTATACTCCTAAGTCCTCAATCTGAGTGACATTTGCTTGAAAAATGATTATTCAGCTGCAGTTAAAGAATTAAGATGAAGAGGTAAGAGTGTAATCACTAGGTTTCTTAGATTAGCTCTAGATGTCTTCACAAGTATTCTTATAAGAGATACACAGAGAAGACAAACAGACACATAGAGGAGAAGGGAAGGGAGAGGAGGATAGGAAGAGAAACTTAAAAGACAACAGAGAAGGATGTGAGCACCAAGTGGGAGCACGGTTATGAGCAGAAGCCACACAGGAGGGAGTGGTGTCTCCTGGAAGTTGGGTAGGAATGGCTTTACTGTCAATGCCTTTACCATACACTGTCTTCTTCAGAGCCACAAAAGAATGTGTGTCCATTGTCTTAGATACCCAGTGCATAATGGCATGTTTAGATCTGGCCCAGGATGTGCTTTATGTCTGTATACAGTTGTCTAAACATCTGGCTCTAAGTTTGGTCACATCATATTGAGAACTAGCTGTGAGGACAAAGAGGTTGCAGGTTACAGGTCCAGACCCTCTGGCTTTCCTCTCTGCTCCCTAGAAACAACCCTGGGGATCACCAGTCTGCTCTTCTTTCTACCATTTCTTTCTTTTCCTCCCTGTCCCTGAGGGGTAGTCATGGCAGACTGCACAAGATGCCTGACCCCCTCACTCGTACAATAAACCTTCCCCCAATTAAAGAAAAAAACCCAAACAAACAGAAATCCTATGATTTCTTTTTTGGACCTGTCCTCCAGGTTCCTGTTTGTCTCTACAGTTTTATGTGCCTTCAGACAGACACATAGACATAAATGATAGACAGCTGATATCATTATAAACAGACAGGCAGGTACATGTATAATATATTTATGACACAGAGAAATATAGACAGATCACAAGTGGATGGACAGACAGACAGTATTTTCTTATTATTGATTTTCAGTAGTATTTGAGTATTTTTTAAAGATATTTCATTATAACCAAAAGTCTGACATGATTATTTATTTAAGAAACCTCCATGTTTTCCCATAATTTTACTCTCTTCTCTTGATAGAAAATTAAAAAACAAACCAAAACAAAAAACCAAACAAACCAAACAAACAAACAAACACAGCTTCTGATTCTTAGATACGGTATTGACTAGCCTAGGGTACATATGGGGCAGGGAATACAAGAACCCCATCTTCTGTCTCATATTTCAGATAAAGCTACATTTTGACATATTCTTTCCTGAATAGGAGAAAAATCATTGTGCTTGATTTTCTGTCACTAGTGTCAGAATGAGAGAAAGAGATGGACAATCTATCTCTTAATTAACTGAATGGCTATAATACTTAAAAGTGAAATGTAAAGTAAATAAGTTTAAATTGGCTGTGGTGAAATGGTACCACTCCAACTGTTTAACTACAGTCCTCCGAGAGGACTCCCTGAGCTCAGGGGTTCAAGACTGGGTAATAGATGGAAAACCCCATCCTCAAGACAAAACTGTAAATGAAAATCTTGATTTTACTTATGTGCTTATTTATTTATTTATTTAGTGTACATGGGACTAGACCCAATTTATGTTTACAGTTTAAGATAACAGCTTTTTTGTATTGTAGAAGAGATAGGAACAAATAATTTATTCATTTATAATTACTTTTATGAGAGAGAGTGTGTGTGGATATGTATGTGCATGTGTGTGTGGTATAAGTCACTAGCCAACTCCTGGGAGGGCTGCTTATCTCCTGCCATCTTGTGGGATGCATGGGTCAAACTCAGGTCATCAAGAGTCATAGGAACAACTGTTTAAAAACATACAATGTTGTTAATAATTAAAATAACAAAACTTAAATATTCATTATTTTGTTAATAGTTTAAAATGTCAGACATTTGTCGCTGTCAGAACTACTTAACACTGTTGAAAAAAAACAAAGAAGAGAATATACCCTTGGGTACCTGTGTGTGTGTGTGTGTGTGTGTGTGCATGTGTCTGTGGTGTGTCTGTGTGTGTGTGTGTGTGCATTCATCTGTGGTGTGTGTGTAAAGTGTATGTTTTTGTGTGCATGTGTCCATGGTGTGTATGTGTGTGTGTGCATTTGTCTGTGATATGTATATGTATGTGTGTTTCTGTGAGTGCATGTGTCTGTGGTGTGTGTGTCTCTGTGTTTGTGTGTGTGTCTGTGTGTGTGCATTTGTCTGCAGTATGTGTGTGTATGTTTGTATGTGTGTGTGTGCATGTGTCCATGGTGTATATATGTGTGTGTGTGTATGCATGTGTCCATGGTGTGTATGTGTGTATGTGCATTTGTCTGTGGTGTGTGTGTGTATATGTGTGTGTGTGTATGTTGTATTTGTTCAATTTAGAAAGCAAGATGTTGAGCACTGAATTTCTCACTTTGAAAAGCTGTTGATTAAAGTAAGAATTCTGAGCAGGAATTTAGAAAAGTGTCTCATCACATACTCACCTTTGCACAGACTTTGCTGTGCATGGAACCTGCAAACATCCAGCGGTTATATAACAGGCTCCCCAGAGGCCACCTTCTCCCTGGTCAGGCAAGAGGACAGATATCTGGGCGAGAATGATGAGCATATGAAAGATATGTAAACACTGGTGATCCCTAGGGAAAAGGAAAAGTTTTGAGCTACAAGGGAATTAACATCAAGTGTTCCTCAGATTTCTGATGTGAGGATAATTGGTTGAGATCTGCTGCTCATCCTCTGGGGCTTCAGGCTATATGACAGGCGGTTACATGGTACGTAAGGTGGGCAGCATGAAAAGGAATTTCCAGTCTGTTGGTTGACAGTGACACATTGAAGAATAAAACTGAAGAAATAAATGGTCTAGGTCTGAAGAAGCTTTGTGCGCATGAGATTCTTGGTTTTTTGTTTGTTTGTTTGTTTTGATGGGTGGACACTCATGCACGCAGTTTCACACTACAGCCTCGTCAAGGGTACCATGGAATTTGACCGTATTCGTCCTGCTGTCTTTAACCTTTAACTCTGCTTCTACCTTCTCTCCTACGTTGCCTAATCCTCCCTTCTGCTTTTGTGTCAACAAAGCTCATGAAACTTTGTGTGTACACATAAGTATATGCATGGAAACATATATGCATCTATAAATAATTCTAAGCCCTACTAGTGATAAAAACTTGCCATACGCCTTTTTCTTCGTCTGACTTATTTCCCTTAATATGATGATATTTTTGTATCTATTTATCAGCAAAAGTCATGATGTCATTCTTCATTTTGGCTGAAGGAAACTCCACTGGATACATATGGCAGATTTTCTCTATCCATTCACCTTATGATAGACACATAGGCAGATTTCATAACTTGACTATCATGAACAGTGTAGTAGTAACATGGATGTACACTTATCTTTATTATATGTGAGGGTCCTTTGAGTATATGCCTAGAAGTACCTTATCAAGGTGAGTTAATAAAAGCATAAAGGAGCAAACTTAGGTATACTTCTACTTTATCATCTGGGAACACAGGATTATAAAGTAAATATGGAGTTTTTTATTTCTTTTTTCTTGTAGTCTTTACATCTCCACCTTTTTTTCAGATATCCATTAATTTTTGGTTAGGGATATTTTGCGTGTTAGTTTATCTGTTGATTTAAAGATTTCTGGTTAGCATTCTAGAGTTGACTTTTAATGAAATTGAGAAAATTTTATTTGGAAATGCATACATTGATGTGTTTACATAAACACGAACCAACTTAGTTAATCAGTAGCCTTTTGCTGTCACATAGCCTGCAGTGAATACATCAGGAGATTAGGAGTCCATTAATATATTAAGAAACCATACTTAAAAGTGTGGGATTTTGATCGGAATCATTTTCATGGATCATAATTAGTTTAGTAACTTTCCAGATGCTGTGATGTAAAATACCATGACCAATAGAAGGAAGATTTTGTTTGGGCTTACAGTGGCAAAGGGCAAGGTCACAGTGGCAGACAAGGTATGGCCCCAGTAAGCTGGAACAGCACGCAGAGAGTTCACATCTTCTACCATGAAGACAAACAGAAACAAATTTTCAAGTAGAAGTGGCACAAGGCCACAGACTCCTAAAACCAAACATTCAATGATGTACATCCGCCAAGATAGCACTTTCTCCAAATATTATTAAAAAGCATCACCAACTGGGGACGATTGCTCAAATACATCAGCTCATGGAAGGCATTTCTTATTTAAGCTACTGTAATGATATAGTAAGTAATATAGAAATGTAGTGTATTTACTCAGTGTAAAGAAAAACTAGTAAAATAGTTTGAATACTTTTATAACAGTGAAATAGTTTACCAAGAAAATTGAGGGATAAAACGTGTAGAAGACAATGAGCAAAACCTTTCTCACCAGGAGACTGTATCTGAATAGAATAGCCAAGGAGTGTGTGAGAGACTGGACTGAGAGCTGACAGTGGCTTTGCCTTGCCATATGTATTCATGCTTAGATAAGTTAAGGCCATATTCTCCCGCATTTCCTAAATCCCAGACCGAGTAACTACAGTCAGCTCCTTGGACACCAGCTTCTAATGTCAGATTGCTTGCTGGCTCAGTGTTAATGGAGGTGAGATAGTGGTCGCTTCTTTTACGAAGGCTGCTGTAGACAGCAAAGCTCAGCATTGGATATTTGAAAATCAATCATGTAGAACCTACATGTGACTGTCCAGTAAGTACCTAGACAGAATCTGTAAATCCCGAGGTTCCCTTGCCAGAAATGGGTGAAATTCTAAAGAAAGCCTTTCAATAGAATTAATTATGATCGAAGTTTGTCACAACTGTAACAGTTGAAGTAAAGAAAGATTACTTTTTTATGTGGTAGGCAGGAAATTAATGGAACAGATGCTTGTATCTTTTTAATAATGTTGATAAATAATTGTATCTTTTTTCTGTAGTTTTGATGCATCAGAGGTCTTTGTATCACTGAGTTAAGTAGATGTAAGGCTTTCCTGAAGATGACTTTGAAAGTCATTTCACTCTACATGTTATTTTCCTGCAGGATTTCCCCTTTCTTCAAAAATACAAGCAATTTGGAATAGTTCCTTCTTAAAAGTTCCCAGAGAGCACTACTTTTGAATTTAAATATTTTCACTTTCAATATCATGTGCGTTTTCTCTCCCAGGGAAGAGATTCTACACTCAGTGTACCTTCATTTTACAGCACTTTGCATCGGCACAGGCCCTCCCTATGCTCCTAATACATTATTTATCTGTGTGTGCAGAATAAGAACAATGCTAGTGATGGCTGTTGTCAGCACATTTCTACATTAATACCTTCTCCTAACATTGCTTAACATTACTAGAGTCAATAGATAAAACGATTTGGTCTTTTTCATGATGTAAAAGAAGTTTGTATTTCTAGCTAAGATTCTAATTTGATATATATATATATTTTTAAAATCTCCATTCCTTTCACATTTCTTTCTGTGAAGCTTGTGAAGGATGTTGAAGACAGATACTTTTTTGTATAGTAGCTCTTGATTGATTCTCTGACTGTGACATGTGGTTCTTGGCAGCCTCCTGGACTCATTCAGTGCTGAGGGTCAGTACACTATGGTCATAAGACATTAAATGACTTGCCTAAGGCCATATGTCTGGTACCTGATGCAAAATAAAGAAGGAAATGCTCTTGATTTTCCACAATAGAATTAATAAGGAAAAACAATAACCAGGCATGTTCATATTAAGTTCAAAACATATACTGTGTATAACAGCTAACCATTCACAGCTTTTCACTCTTCACTGCATATTAGAAGGAACTATGCATCTGTGGTGCACATGCATGAATACAAGTAAAACACCATACATATTATGTAAAGTAAATCCAAAAATAATTAAAAACATGAGATTATAAATCTGATAGAGTTTGAGGATTGTACATAGTACTTACAGAGAGGCAAGGGAAGTGAAAATGCTATAATTATGTTCTAATCTCAAAATAAAAACAATTTAAGGATAAAATAGATCATATTACTCAAATCCATCTCAAGATACAGTGATTTGGTTGGGCCTGGACTGAGTCCTAGCATCAGAATAATTGCTAAAATCCCAGTTCTCTCCAATGATCTAAGAACCTACACACAGTATGTGAGAATCAACAGGGCCATGGGTGACCATATTAAGAGTGCGGAAAATTTTGAGAAGAGATATGCTTTCTGAGCAAGGGTAAGGGTCTAATTTGTTTTACTTTATTAGATAGTCAGTGTTCATAGAGACATTGTTTGTTCAGACTGAGTCCTTGAAGTTAAATGAATGCAAACAGCATAACAGATGCATTTGCATGGTTAGGGTAGTGAATACAAATTAATATACCCAAAGAAATGAAAGCAATTAGGTGAGGAAGGATTTTATCTCATTAAAGCAAGAATGGGTGCTTCTTCTGGGTTTCCCAAGCAGGACATATGAATTGATCAGGAGAGACTTGGCAGGGGTTATCATGACTTTTCTGGACAGTTCAGTCAGGAGAGGTTGATGATCTTAAAAAAGGAAAATGTTTAAATAGCTAACTTAGAACAGTGTATGAAGGAATCAATGGAAGGTACTAGATGTGAAAAGGAAGGAAGAAAAAGTGACTGATCTATAGTTCAGTGGCACATGTCCGTTTTGGGTGGGTTTAGCCACTAAACCAGGTGGGGGTCTACCATGAAGCTCTTGTTATAAATGAGGCTCAATAGACTTAAATTATATGCTCAAGGCCAGAAGATTAGAAATGGGTGACACTACCACTCAAGTCTACTGGGCCAAAGTCTGCTCATTTCATAGTATTCATTTTCTACTGAACCCCACTGCCATATGAAGAACACACTTTATAAAGGGATGTCAGTTAACAAAGACCGGTGAGTGCGTGGACCTGCAAACAGGTGGAGACAAATGCTGTTCACTGCTTTTCTGTTAATCTTTTGCCCACCAGAGCATAAAGTAAATAGTTTTTGAGAATAAAAAGATATCAATAACTTCTGCAGCATGGGCACAGGCAGAAAGAAATTAAATGAGCTCCATCACTGGCATCTCATTGCTAAAGTGGAGTTGCTGAGTAGCAGAGCTTGCCTGAATTTTTTGTAGACAGTTCAGTGCAGGGTGGTGGAGTCATTTAAGAATTAAATGATGAATGAAGAAGACAAAGACAGAAAATTGAGGGGTGTGTCTCTCCCAGAGTTCAGTGAATTCCCATATACTCTATTCTGTTCCTTTTTTCCTCTCAGGAAGCATACTTTGCTTACTTAGCAGATGCCCCAGTGTTCTGATCCTCTTTAAGATAGAAACTTGCTTTAGCTCTTCTAGAAGCTGTAAGTGCTGCTGACATGTGACACCTTCCTTCATTCACTCAGGTGTACTAACATTAAACGAATGGCTGAATGTATAGATACGGTTTCTCCTTCCCTGCTGTATGGTCAAAACCACAAGTTATAGTTACCCTGTTTACTTAAAGGGTATGTGATTTCAGTTGTGGATGAAGATTGTGTTGAAGAATCTGTTGTTTGATTTAAATTAAAAAACTTAAACTAGGCATTGCTGGCATCTGCAAATGGTCCAACTTCTGCATTATGACAAAACGGCTCTTTTGTTTTAAATTCATTTTACAAACCTGTATAAGCCCTTCCTCTCCTCCCAGTAATCTCTCACGCAAGTTTTTCCCCCTTCCCATTCCCCTTCTCATCCTCTGGGTGTCACCACCACACCTCACCCACCTTAACCCCTCCCCATATATCAAGTCATTGTGTGAGTAGGTGCATCCTCTCACACAGGCAGGCAGGCAACAAGCTTAGAGACAGCCTCTGCTCCAGTGGTTGGTTGGAGGATGTGCTTATCTGCTACATGTGTGCTGAGGGCCTAGGTCCAGCCCAGGCTCTCTCTTTAGTTGGTTTCTCTTCAGGTCATGCAAATTTTTCTTCTTTCACTAATTATTTCTATGGAGAGGACATATCAGCTCTTTAAAGAACCAACCACTTCAAGTTCCTGGAAAGTAAGAAGTTACAAGCCATGGAGTATTATGCAAATCTATGACATAATACAGTTATAGTAACTTGGCATATGTAATGAGCTGAACTATGTCAACTTAGAATTCCTGTGTTGGAACCCTTGCCTGTAAACATCTAGCAACTTGTAGACATAACTAGAAATAGGGTCTTAGAGAATGATCTAATTTCAAGTTATGCTGTTAAGGTGAATTCTCATCAAATCTGGCAGGTTTTATAAAGAGGAAGTCAGGAACAGAGGCACAATGAATGCTTGTATACTGAATGCCAGTGAGGGAGCAATGAAAAGGTGACTGACCATCTATAAAATAAGAAAGAAGTCCTCAGGAGAAGCCAGTCCTGCCAGCACTGACCCTTTAACCTTGAACTTCCAGTACCCAGAATTGTGACAACCCAAATTTCTGTTCTATCCATTCAGTCTGCAATATTTAGTTAAGAAAACTCAATAAGCACATTGCTTCTAAATGGTGCTGTATCTTCAGGGTCCTTTATGTCTTTCACCATACTGAGTTTTGATATGTAAAAGGCTATTAACACTACATGATCAATAAATATAGATAGATGATCCCTATGCATGTAGGCACATGACATTAAAGGTCTGTCACTTGGGCTAGTGATCATGTTAGTGTTTTGTCTGAGTTGCATCCCCAGAGCCTACATAATGGTAAAAGGAGAAAATCGAATCTACAAAGATTTTTCTAACTTTCATACACAACTTTTAGATTGTACCTCCCACAACCATCATTCACACACACAAACACACACCCCCCCACACACAATTATTTTTTCCAAATAAAGTTATTTGGAAAATGCACAATTAAATTGATGATAAATGAGGAAAATAAGGGCTGTATTCTATGCACATGCATACATGCATATAACACACACAGATATGTATACACACACACACACACATACACACACATATATATATATAACACATTCATTTAAAAATACCTATTGTGTCTTGGTCATATAGGAGTCTTTTTATCTTTTCAAATGGAAAGACTCAAATTATTCAAGGATAAATCCTTTGTAAAACACCTATAAGTTATTGTCAAATCTTTATAAACTTTGAGTGGGAGCATTTTATAAGAAATTACTAGGCTGCCTTGGTTTGATGTACAGTGATACATTTAAACTGCATTTAAGTAGAGATGAGAGGAGAAAAAGCTCCTGCTATAAACATTAATTTCCTCAGAAAGTGCTTAACATTCCTCCCATGCAATGTCTACATTCACTTTTGAATTTGTCCTTTAACGAGATGATGTTCTAGTTAAAGATTTTGTTGAGTTATTTGGAAGATGGCATTTAGCTCTCTGGATTTATTAGGCTTTTGGATGTCACGAACCTTTTGAACCTTTTATCTCTCTCTCTCATAAATTCTGAAGGGTTATTAGAAGAATTAGAATTCTATGTCTGTGTGGGTTAGAATTTTGTTTGTTTTTGTTTTGTTTTGTCAACTTTGTCTAAACTTAAGTCATTTCAGCAGAGGGACCCTCGGATGAGAAAATGCTCCCATCAAATTGCCTGGCAGGCAAGTCTATGGAGATTTTTCTTGCTAAGTAATTGATGTAGTATGGCCTAGCCCTCGATGAGCTGTGCCAGTCCTACACAGGTCATCCCTGGATATACAAGAAAGCAGACAGAGCAAGCCAGTAATCAGCATTCATTCCTTTGTGGTCCTGATCTGGTTCTACTCTGAGGTCCTGCTTGAGTCTCTATCTTGACTTCTGATCATGATGATCTGTAAACCAGAAGATGACAGAAGCCCTTTCCATCACAAGTTGCAAATGTTTGGTTGTGGTTTTTATCACTGCAATAGAAAACAAACAAATACAAATTCATCTGGAGAAAACAAACAGCACTTAAATAATAAGCTTGGCTTTCTTCCAAAATTCAATCATGTTGGTTGCGGGAACATCAGCCTATTTGTTTAGGTAAGTAGGTAACATAACCCTTGTACAGAACATAACTTTATTAGCTACTTCATCATGTTAGTTATTTTGGGGCTCACTTAGAGAAAGCTTTCTTAGCGTGCATGAGATTCTAAGTTCAATCTCTAGTACTACAAAATAAATAAGTAAATAAACATAAATAATATATAAATATAATACACATGTGTGTAGCAATATATTTTAATAAATCCTGGTGGTGGGTTCACTACCCACCTTAATGGTGTACATTTCCAAATTAAAGACACATACACACACACACACACACACACACAGCCTTTATATTTTAAGATGCCTTATATAGCTCAATGGCTGGGTCACTGTCTAACTTCCATGTGGCTAAACCATCTCCTACCAATAATCACTCGTTATTACTTACTAAATGTTAACTATCTTGACTGCTATGGACCCAGAAGACTATACAACTGGGCAATGGTCTGGGCCATGCTCTCCTGGCTCCTTCACATGGAGGCATGCCTCTCTGTCCTAAACTCTTCTCAGGTGTGGCATCTCTTCTCCATACTCTCTTAGCATGGCAGATCTTAGTCTCCCTTCTCCTTCCTGTCCCCAGCCCTGGATCTTAAAGTCCTGCCTCTGTCTGCCCTGCCCAGCTATTAGTTGACGAAATCTTTATTTACCAATCAGAACCAACTGGGGGCAAGTTGCCTCAGTTTCTTACACACAGACTCTCTCCTGCAAACAACTTTAGGGACCAAAATTAACATTAGAGTACAAGCAGCATTAGGCCAAACCCACTACACACACACACACACACACACACACACACACACTCGTGCATGCGTGTGTGTGTATATGTATGTATGTATGTATGTATGTATGTGTATATATATATATATATCCTGCCCTAGAAACCTAGAAAGCTTCTTAGGGTTCACACTCATTGAGACTCTATTATTGAAAAATATTTCTCTGGCATTCAGCATTTCAGAGGTATCAGAGTGACCACAAGTGACCATAAGTAACCACTGCTTTACATAAAGAAATATGTTTGTTTAAGAGACAAAGTTATAGACTGGTTATAAGATATTTTTTGCAGTTCAGTTGTTTGTCACAAAATGTCACATGGTAGAATAGACCATTTAAAGTTATGAGCTCAGTTTGGCTGTGACTTTTTCTTACATGTACACATATGTTCATGTGTGTATACCTGTGTGTACACACACACAAATGCACAATGTGTCATCTTGTGTCAGTTTCATGTCAAAATCAAACTACTAATGCCTCGACTGTGGTGACCATGGTTGTATCCATGCTGTATGAGGTTCATACCTGTTTTGAAATAGCTATTAATTGCATGTGAGATCAATATGCATGGAGAGAATAGTTGGAGCCATTTAGTTTATGTTATGTGAATTGTTTATTTCATATAACAGAATTTTGTTCTAAAATTTTTTGTGTTATTCTTACATTAAAATTATTATTTTAAAATGTATTTCAAGGTACTTACCTGAACCCATGACTATTGTTACATTATGTATAAAGAAACTAATAATGAAAATTAGCCTTGTATCTATTGACTGCCACACCCGAGAAGAGTTTAGGACAGAGAGGCATGGCCTCCATGTGAAAGAGCCAGGAGAGCATGGCCCTATGGTCATGGCGCATCTTCACAACAAGGGAACATTGACAAAACCATATGGTAACACAAAACGTAGGATAACCAAAACAGTCATGAATAATAAAGGAACTGCGGAAGTTATTGCGATCTCCAAGTTGTACTACAGAGCTACAGTAATAAAAGCAGCATGGTATTGGCCCCAAAACAAACACATCAGTGAAGAGCCAGTAAACTCACACACGTATGGAAATCTCACTTTTTAGAAAGAAACAAGAAACACATACTAGAAAAATGATAGCATCTTCAACAAATGGTACTGCTCAAAATGTATGACTGCATGTTGAAAAACATCCAAGTAGATCCACACTTATCACTCTATATAAAACTCAGTTCCATATACATCAAAGACTTTAATAGAAAGCCATATACACTGACAGAAAGGAAAAACAAACAAACAAACAAAAACAAAAACGAGGAAAAGTCTTGAACTCATTGGAATAGGAGAAGACTTTCTGAACAGAACAACTGTTTGTACAGGCATTAAGATCAACAATCAACAAATGTGACCTCATAAAATTGAAAAGCTTCAGCCAGCCTGTTGGCAGGAAGACAGCCAGACAGGCAGTAGGCCCCAAAGGACTGGCTGACTAACTCAACTACAATCTAGGCCCAGATTCAGTACTTTGAATCAGATGATCCCAACAGCTGAAAGAGCTGGTCCTGCAGAACCAAAGCTGTGGGATCACTATGACTCTGAGCAACAGCAGGATAGTGAAGAGGAATCTTGGCAACAGTCCAATATTAATAGTGTGTTAGAAACCAGAAACCCTGAACCAGACCAATGACTCATTCCAATGAACGTTTGCATATAAAGCTGTTCGTGAGGGGTGGAAAAGAAGCAAACAAAACCATAACCATAAACAAATGAACAGTCATCTGTCTATCTATCTATCTATCTATCTATCTATCTATCTATCTATCATCTATCTAAATTTATATATGTATATATATCATGTCTCTCTGTCTCTTGGTCTCTCTGTCTCTCTCTGTGTCTCTGTCTCTCTCTCTGTCTGTCTCTGTCTCTGTCTCTCTCTCTCTCTCTCTCTCTCTCTCTCTCTCTCTCTCTGTGTATGTGTGTGTGTGTACTCTGCAGCTTCCAACACCACTACAATGAATGAATTTGTGATGGAGAAGAGGGAAAGATTTGAGAAACAGTGGTTCATGCATGATGGAGAGAGACTGGACTAGGGACTCTGCACTTGTGACAGGTATGAGAGAAGGACATGTTGCATAGAGGAATATGTGGTTACTCAGTAGAGTTGGCAGGGTAGTATGCAGCACTCTGGAGCTTGTGCATACTCAGTCCCAAATAAGCTGCCCAGCTACATGGATATTCTGTCTCTGAGAAGCAATGGGATATCTAAGATGAAGAATGGTTCCTTTCCTAGATTAGACCTTCTCAAAAGACCTCCATGGTTCATACTTCTCCCAGAATAATACATGTATCAGTGGTCTGTATTGCTGCTTCAGGTTATGATGAAGCCTGAGATCCATATATGATCTGCATGTTGTCTCTGTTGCAACCAGAGGCAATGCAGAGATCCTTGGCCCGAGCTGATGCTGGAAATCATGTGGATGTTTGTGACAAATGTTGTTGTTGGAAAACATGTAGAGATCAAGGATGGGTGCTCTCAAGGACTGGGAAGGGTAAGGAAACTATTTTTTCAGTGGCATTGATGCCTGAAAATGCACAGTTGGGAACAAGAGACATAGAAGTCTTTTGTGACATTCCCTACCCCCATCACAGCCACTAAAAGTAACAGCTTAGAAAACCATCAAAAATAACTATAAAAAACTGTAATAAGGATGCTGAGGTGCACCTCTTCCCAAGTGATGTCTTCTTGCAGAGGCACAGGTGGAGAAGGACTTAGTTTTCTTTAGGAGTTGGCCACTGGGAGATTGACCATGCTCCAGTGAGTCTATAACAACATGAATTGGACATTTTTTTCTTTTTTTTTTCTTTCTTTTTTTTCTTTTCTTTAGGAGGTGGCACAGGGTGGGAAATAGACATGGAAGGATAGGGAAGTGAGTACTATCAGGTTGCATGATGTGAAATTCCCAAATAATCAATACAGATATTATGTTAGAAAAAAACTGAAAAGCGTCTGCATGGTCAAGAACACTGTCGTTATAACAGAGGCTATAGAATGGGAAAAGATATTTACCAATTACACATCTGATAGAGGACTAATAACCAAAGTATAGGAAAAACTAAAAAAAACTAGATATAAAAAAACCCAAATAAGTCAGTTAAAAATAAGGTGCAGATCTAATAAAATAATTCTCAAAAAAAGAGAGTCAAATGACTGAGAAACACTTAAATATCCAACATCTTTAGTCATCAGGGAAATGCAGATCAAAACTACTTTGTTATTTCATCTTACACATCCCAGAATGGCTAAGAACAATGAAATAAGTAAGTGCTTATGGTAATGAAAATGTAAAGCAAGGGGAACACACATCTACTTCTGGTTGGAGTGCATGTTTATACAGCCACTATGGAAATTAGTGGTTCCTCAGAAAAATATGAATCAGTCTATCTCAATATCCAGCTATACCACTCTTGGACCTATACACAAAGGACACTTCATCCTATCACAGAGACATTTGTTCATCCATATCTGTTGCTGCGCTAATAATAACAGCTGGAAATTGAAAATAATCAAAACATTCCTCAACAGAATAATGTATAAAAAATACAGTGCATTTTACACAATGCTGTACTGTTATTCTGCGTGCTACCAAAGGAGAAATGTAAACACCAAACCAGCAAAAACCTTTCAGTTTACAGTGGTGTCCTGGCTGGAAAATACAGCTTAGGTGATCAAGAACCTAAGTCCAGACAGCCCTAGCATGTAGGAGAAAACTAAATGCTATTGCTTTTTAAAAAGTAGCAGCAAAATGACTCATACTGACATGTCTTGGTCAAAAATCATCAAAAAAATTTCTTCCTGTGTCAGATAGGAACAAATACAGAGATCCACAGCCAGACATGCAGAGGATGACAGACTTTGGAACACTCAGCCATAAACAGAAATGTCCATAATATCCCTCCACTCAGGACTCAGGAAACCACCACATACCCCTCTTCTGCTGCAGAAGAAGAGGCAGAAAGTGTGTAAGAGTCAGAAGGGATGGAGGACACCAAGAAAACAAATCCCTCTAAATCATCATGACCAAAACTCACAAATGCACAGAGACCAGGGCAGCATATATGGACTTTTCCAAATCTGCGCCTGATGGAGTCCTGGATATGAAAGGAGAAGTAGACATGTGATCCATTCCTAACACAGAAACAATCTCCAATTTACAACCACTTGTAAATTAAATTTTAGTTCCTTCTAAGAGTCTCACTGAGGATGCCCAACAGAAAACAATCTCAGTTCACAGGTTCCTTGTCTCATAATGTGGCTTCAGGGATCTTTTCCTTTTTCTTGATTTAATTTTATCATGTTATTTTTATTTTTAATTTCATTTTATTTATATATTTTTCTCCTCTCTTTTTACCCTACAGGTCTTTTGGGCATACATACATTATGTCTTCTAGTTTAGTGTTTTAATGGGATTTCTGGGTGTGGAATGAGTAGATCTCTGTTTCTTGTGACTTTTCTTTGGCTCCTTTCCTTCTGTGTGTTTGTTTAGTCTAATTCAGATGTATTGGTTTTGTTTTACCTTATTATATTATATTGTTTTAGTATCCCAAAGAAATTTGTTTATTTCCTAATGAGTGACAGAAAGGAAGTGAATCCAGATTGGAGAGGAGAAGGAAAGATGTGGGAGAAGTAAAGGAAGGGGTAACTGTAATCAGGATATATTATATAAGAATGAAATCTATTTCTAATAAATGAAAAAATAATCTTATTGCCACTCAAGCAGCTGAAAATGAATTTATTTTATGGCCACAGATGCAGCTGCAATGTAGGTGGCTTGCTTAGAATGCATGGTAGTACTAGGTTCAATTCCTAATGCTACAATATAAATTAGTCAGCACATAAACACAAATAAGTTAATATTTGTTTTATTAACTATCCAAAAATGTTATATTTTATCTAAAATTATGTTACTTTGGTATTCAATAAACTATGATTCTTATCAGTTTTGAACCTTCTGTTTGTTTTTGACAGATACCATACTTATTTTTGTTGTTATTGTTGTTGATGTTGATGAATTTATTTTGTGATGAGGAAGTAAATAGAGTTTTTATTAACTTTACTTTAGAGTCAACTTTAATAGTATAGAATAATTTCTCTGCCCAAATTCATGAGAAGTGTTCATAAGAAATACTTTATTAATACTAGCAAGATTTGAGGATGCTTAAAAATTATTCAAAGCCTAATTTGACTTCCCAAGATTTTCATCAGACTTGGTAATTGAAAATGTGCTCAAGAAAAATGATATGTAGATGATTTTAAAGCTAGCTAAAATATGGTCTAGATTGAAAGCAAGTGGCTTTCCAAATAGAGAGTACTGAAGGTTGATAAGGCAATTGTACTGAAAGGCAGGTTTCATCTCCAACCTGGCATTTTCTTTAGTATACAAAGAATATTTTTATCCTGTTCATAAACTTCATTGCTTAAGGCAGCTCTTAGTCAATCATGAATATGTAGCATGTGATCTGAGTAGTGAGCATGTTTAATATGTAGGAAGTTGCTCAGTATTGAGGATAGCTTCAGGGACAAAACCAAGTCAGGTCAGAGTCAAGCTGGCGAAGAACAGTAGATTTGAAGTTATGGTCTAGTAGTCTAAATGTGAAGCAGAGTCCTTCCCTGGATACCTAAACTTTAATTAAAGTTCAAGGACAGGAAAGAGGTTGAGGCTTTGTTCTGAACTCACAGCATCTGCTAAACAGAAATTATCTTACACTTTATAATGTAAGGTTTGTGCTGAGCAACACGGTAGAGAAATATGTCAGATATGTTGTATTTTTGAAAACCTGGATTTGAAAGAGACTATAAATTCATTTAAAATGCACCAAAGATTATTAGCATACTTTCTTATTCATGTGTACATTTTTTGGCCTCCATATTTTATGTTACTATATTTTCTGAGTTTATATTTTATTGATAGATGACTGATAGGTTAGTAGAAAGACAGATGATAGATTGATATAGACATAAAATAACATATCTTTAATATTCCTGTGTTATATCACTATCTCTTTCTTCAACTTGAGTATTATACTATTAGAAAATAAGCAGGTATATTGTGTATATACTAAATATATATGCTAGTTTGTTTATTAAATACTACTGATACCTAATATTCATGGTTATATATATACTAATCCTATATATTGTTCTGTTGACTATGTACTGTACTATAAATAGCATATATTGTAACACATATACCATAGTTTACATCTGTTTCACCTATTACATTAATCTATAAAACATGTAAGGTATTCAACACAGTAACAAATGTTAATATAAGTTAATAGTTGATTATATAATATAAATTATAATATGATATATTTAGTGTTGTTAAATATAATAGACAAATTTATATAGAAACAGTCCATCAAGTATAATTGTGTATAATTATTTTCTGATACTAAAGATTATTTCAGTAGTGAAGTCGAGAGTTTTCCTGTTCTTTTCAGCAATCTCATAGGCTGCTGATGCTGAAACATATCAAAGAACACATCTAAAGTTTGACCTTGGCTCATAAAATTTTAGCCAATATGCATTTACATCAAAGGAGACCATGACCACTAGGGATGACCCAGTAGGAATGGTCCCAGAGCCAAGTCCTAGATCACCCAGCTGGCACACCACACATTCTATTAGTCTCTCAAAAATGTCATTCCATAGTCTTTACTTAAGACTTTTAGAGTATACATACTTTGTAACTGATTGAAATTTTTAATATTTTAAATTTATGCATTCTAATTCTAATAGTATCAGTTTTGGCATGGCAATTATTTAATATTCTCTAAAAAACTAAGTGTGTAGAAAAATTAAATATCATCTCCTTTTCAAGTGAAAGGGAAAATTTAGAAGCACAAAACTAAATTTAAAACAAAGTTAAACCAGGATTGTTGGACATATTAACTTGCCCAAACTTACATAGCACTTTAGTTAAATAAATAAGTAGTAGACACTTACTATCCCAAGCCAAAAAACCCTAAGTTCTGTACATTTTTGTCTAGTTATCCTGATGCATATGAATGGATATGCCAAATATTCATATAACTTGGGAGCTGTGAATCTAACATATCACTATGCACTATATTTTGAATGGTGTGTGTGTGTGTTACTTTTCTTTTTTGTAAATAAAAAGTTAATATTGTCACTATGCTTATTTACATACTTTCACCAGGATTTCCCCTCTATATAATCTCTGGTTCAAGTTTAGAGTTTGAATTTGTGAATTTGCTGAAGTCAGATTTTATTAACCAAATTTAACTGGAGGTATTGGGTGGGATAAGTAACATACAAACACACACACAGAGACAGAGAGAGAGAGAGAGAGAGAGAGAGAGTTACCTCATAACCAAGGGATAATGCTCCTTCCAAACACCATTGGCTAGCAAATAAATATCTCAGTGGCAAGCACAGATACCTCTTTTCAAATTATTGGCCAGCAGGGTCCAATTGGCCAACATATACACCCCTAACAACATTATACCCTATTGCCATTTCTATCATTTATGCTCCAGAACTTGCTGGAAAGACCTTATTGCAAAAGACACTATGTACTTGAGTCATAGTGGCTCCACAGACATATGAAGAAATCAAGATGATACCTACCTGGAAACTTTGTTCTTGCTAGCTAGTTTTCATCGTGTAAGAAAATGATATGAATGATCTTAGAGGAGAAATTAATCAATCATCTTACCTGGCTGAACCCTGCAAGCTACAACTTTGACTAGCCTGACAAAACATACACACTCTAGTAGTGGCATGCATGAGATGGAAGTTTCCAACCACTTCCTTGTTGAATTTAAAGCCTTCTCTACAAGGCAGACTTCATACCTGATATGATTAACAAAGCCCAGAACCTGATGCTAGCTGGCAATGTCATAGACCTGGAATGAATGCACTGCTAATATTCTCTTAAATTGATATAATATCAATAAACTACCCACCATACATTTAAACTCATAGATAGTGTGTCTCTCAACCATTATTAAAGAAGCTTCTTTTTTCACTAGATGATGATTAAGACAGAGAACAAAAACTGGTAATTGTATAGAAAATGAGAAACTGGAGTTTTCAGGTTTGAATGGGCATCTCTCTCGTCTCCTTTTCCCACAAGTCTCTCTCTCTTAGAAAAGAGAAAAAATTATTTTAAAAGCAAGAGAGAGTAGATATCTGCAGGGAAACAGTATTTGCCAGATATGACACTACTGTTGCACACATGTACCTATAGAATCTGTCACTGCATGCAAAAGACTTACACTAGATCAAGAGAGCCAAAAAATCCCAGCATGGATTGGGGTGGGGCTCACAAAGTCCTACTCTAGCTTCATGGGCTGGTGTCAATTGACTACAGCTGGAGGAGGAATAGTCATTTTCCTTAGGGATGTGACCCTGAGATAGTTCCACACCAATGCATGTATAATCAACACTAAGTGAAATCAGTGGGCTTAAACAAAATCATAAAGTTGAGAGTGGAAGTGGTAAGGAGGTAGACAAAAATTGGAGGGGTGGTGGTGTGTGCATTTGATCGGAACACATTACATGTATGTATGAAATTTTCAATAATAAAATACTAAGAGTATAAACTCATGTAAGTGTTTCTAGGATGGTTTTCAATAAATACATTAATCAAAAAGCATACATTGGATAGAGAATAAAAAGACGTGGACATTTTTATGTAAATTTTCTTATGCACTCTGATAAAAACAGCTAGAAGTGGAACAAATCAGTTCTGAAAGTGAGCTAATCAAGCCTCTAGAGAAAGAGGTAGCTCATAAGAAAGATTAACCCTGTAGATTATTACCCCAAACAGTATCACAATGTTGGGCAGGCAAATCTTATCCCCAAAGCCTAACACTACAGACCATGAGGTTATTTACCAAGACTTCCACAAGTGCTTTTGAAATGCACGTTATTTTCTCTAATACCCACTCATCTCCTACAAGAGTTTTTTTACAGACTTGCTTGAATTTGCAATGTACTTATATATGTTTACCAGGGAAGAGCACACTCACGATTCTCAATGTCTTTACCAATGCAAGGGGACCTATCAATTTTAGATGTAAGCACTGTAAATGGTTCTTTTAAAATATTTATCTATAACAATAGTTATCTAGAAGTAACCTTTACCTTTAAGGAGACTTTCTGGATGATACAGAGCTGGCAAGAGGACAGTTTGGAGGTTGATGTCATGATGTTAGCAACATCTACTTTCTACTTTGATTTCTTAATCTTCACAAACTAAAGTTTGACCACTTTTGAGCAACTAAAAATAGTATTTTCAAATTTTAAATATCTCTCTTATGAGATAGTAAAGGTAATTTTTCTGAATAGAGACCTAGGAAATTATGCGCTCTTTAAATAGATTTTTAGATTACCCTGTGAGATAGACCCAGAAGTGCATAAAGACAGTGAAATTCTATTTGCAGTGTCAATGTTTCAATATTTTATGAAATTAGCAAAGCTTTATTGTATTTTCTGCCTGAGTACTCAATTGAATAAAAGCCATAATAAATAAGAATTCAAAAGTAGGATTTTGTGAGGGGGAAAGTAAATTAGAAACCGTAATATAATCACACTCATATATATTTTATGAACTTCATGCATTCTGTATTTGAAAGTTTGTCAAGATAGGCTGGGGTTTTAAAATATAGATTAACATTGAAAGTTTTAATATTTGCCTCTGTTTACATACTTATTTCTTTACACATATCGTTATAAAAAATTCTGCCGAAAGCAGTTGGCAA
This sequence comes from Rhynchomys soricoides, assembly GCA_019843965.1. NCBI lineage: Eukaryota > Metazoa > Chordata > Mammalia > Rodentia > Muridae > Rhynchomys > Rhynchomys soricoides. Next base: position 731,586 of record JADRCH010000270.1, read on the forward strand.
GAAATTTTCTTCCATTATAATAGCTGAATAGTGTAGCAAACTGGAGAATGTTTCTTAAGTTAGAGAAACAATATTGCTTTTTCTAACTTTGGGGCTTATTCTTTATTTTGGGACTTTTTCCATTTCCATTTATACATATCAGTTTGGAAGGATGAACCAAAATTACTCTTGACAGACTTGAGATTTTAGAAAAAGCAATAAATGAGAGAAACTAAGCAGATTTCTCTTTCCACTTTGCTAAAAATTTCATAGACACAAAATTATGGGACCTCCACTTGTAGCCTGGCAGTAAACTCTACACAATTACTTATGAGTTGGACCCAGTGTCACATGATGCCCAGATGTCCACAGATGGGCTTGGCATGTCAGCAAGATCTTTGAGTCAGCTTAACTTTGGCTACATGCTCAAAATGGGCTAATAGTTAAGCATTAATAGTTTATAACGTTTCTAAGGTTGGCTGAGATTCACAGAGTAGCGTAGGAAAGGCACACCAGGCCTGGCGCCAACAACGCTAATTTGCTTGTGTGTGTATGCAGCTCACTCCCTCTCTGTTTTTCCCATAGGTCACCCATGGGCAGTCTCCTAATAGTAGCTTCCAGGAGATGTACTTAGTGGGAATTAAACACCTGTGAAAATTTTATGGTTTTCAATCTTGCCATTTTTAGTCATCCTTGATTATTTAAATAAGAGCCCTTGTTGAAAATAAGTCCTTTAGATAAAGCCTTTCTGCCATCCAGTATTTTCTCTCTGCCTTGCCCCTGAGAAAATATGTCAATGGAACTGTATCACAAACAAAATTAGAATCCAGAACAAGCAAACCAAGTATCCAAAGCTGGCACACTGTCAAATCATATGGTGCTTCAGCAAGTTTTGCACACGTGCGTGCCTATTGCTATGCCAATAATTTCCCAGCCTCATTCCTGACCCTTGATGTAAGAAGAATTTTCACAGTGTTCATTGCATTTGCAATAAACTTATTTGAAATCTGAAGGCTATAGAGAAGGTTAGTAGACATATTACCACCATTACTTCCATTATCACCTCTGATGCATATAGAATATTCGCTACATTCTACTTTAGTCTTTCCTCATTAATCACCACATAAGGTCAATGATATAACTATCATTTGCCAATTTCAATGATCAAGCCAGCATTTAGAAAAAAAGGACATAATTTGTCAGTAGACAAACAATTAGTATGGACAATCTAGGCTTCAAACTCAGGATTACTTGCCTTATAAGTTTAGCCAATATAGGTACTAGTAAAATATACAGATGTGGGTAAATTTACACACTTAACATTTTTCTGTTTGGACTTGCTCTCTGCATGTCCAAAGAAATGTCTCAGATGTGAATCATCTTCATAATTTGACCATTCTAAGTTTGATTCAGCTATCTTTTATTAAGTACTTACTATGAGTCTGGTGCTGCTCTAGGCACCAGTGATTTTGAGTATATATGATACACTTCCTTTTCTGTCAGGGTAAATGCTATAATAATTTTATATGTTGTTTGACTTTCATGTTTGGCCAGATGTTTCATTTCATAAAGTAAATATCTACACACAAATAATGAGATTATTATTAACCAGTCTGTCAACCTTCCTAATGCTGTGACCCTTTAATATAGTTCTTCATGTTGTGGTGACACCAACCATAAAATTATTTGTTGCCACTTTATAACTACAATTTTGCTATAGTTATATATCATAATGTAAATATTTGACATGTAGGCTGATATGTGATCCCCCCAAAGGATTTGTGATCCACATGTTGAGAACCACTGTTCTAGAAGAATTAGAAAATTATTTCTTTAAGCTGATAGGTAAGTTGGAATGAAATAAGTGATCAGAGATGTCTAATGTTCCCAAATTGTTTCCAATGAAACCAAGTCTTGCTGGCAATAACTGTCTCCACAATGTTGATGTTTACCTGACCTCTTACATAATACAGACATCCAATAAAATAATCCTGAAATAAGAACAGGTTTATTTTGGGTCTTAGTGCAGATGAATTTCAGAGTCTACATATTTCAGATGCCTGGGTTCTACATTTATTATTTCTTCAAGCATGCCATTTGAATTAAATGTCACTATCATGACATGAAGATGAGAGTCAGCAATGTTGGAGAGTGTTGAGAGTTTTTAAAACATTTACTCCTTTTATTTTGAAATATCTCACCAGGTATTTTATTTATATTTTAAACTTAATATATTTTTCTCTGAATTGTTTGACACTGACTGGGATGTTAATTGTATCAAACTCGGTGACTGTAATGCTTAATCTTGGAAACAGACAAATGAGCTATTGCAATTTAGAATATTTTAATCGGAAATGGCATCATGATCAGTTTTAATATGATACTAAAAGCATCGCCTACTTAAAATTTTACAGGAGAAATTTTTAGCCTTCTGCCATGTGTAATTGCTTTCAACCTGATAACATGTCTCCTTGTACAGACTTCTAATTGTTACTGGTTGTGATGTGTGGTTTTAGAATTGTTTGTTCAATATTTATTCTTTGACCATTCCACTTTCAAATTATCATCTGCTTAGTTTCTATTTGATGTTTTTATTTTTACATTTGTCTTATTGCAATAGCAGCTGAACCAAAGCTCCTAAAATACATGATGTTCTATGTACTGTTTGAACCTGAGTTCTTACAAATAGTTGAACAAGCTGAGTGTTAGTATATGTATGTGTCTTCCATTCTGTGATATTATGATCTATATCTGATGTAATCTTATGATGCAAACTGGAAACTGGGCTATGCTTTCATTAGGGTTTTCATTAGTTCCCGACATTTTATAAGAGAATTAGCATCCTGCTTATCTTTAGCTGGCAAACTTGCAAAGCTGACAAATACCTGAAAGGAGACTCTTCAACTGAATAAGATCAGATTGCCCCACAGGCAGTCTGTAAGAGAGTGTCTTGATTGTGAATTGATTCAGAAGGTTCAAGTCCACAATGGGTGGCACCATTCCCTGGGCAAGTTGTTCTAGGCTGTGTAAGTAGGCTAGCTAGTCATGAACCTGCAAGGAAACCAAAAAACAGTATTCCTCCATAGTTTCTTCTGTACTTCCTCGACAGTGAGTGAGTTCCCTGTCATGTTCTACAAAATTGAATAGGCACTATTTAATAGCTGGAGGTCTAGATATGGGGAAATATCAATAACACTTTTGAAAGAGGAACACAAAACACTATTGCCCAATAATTATAAAGTCAGTGAAATTAGCTGGCTTTTCTATGCTCTATCGTGATGTTTTTCACAGGAAAAACTCTTAGAAGCTAATGAACTGTGCACATATACCATACACTCTGAAATGTGTAGTATATAAATGCACTATCTGTAAATACTATGATTGCTTAAATGGTAAGCATGCAATAAACATGTGATTTACCCCTGAAAAAAAATCTAACAATTCAAGAAAAGACAACCTTATCTTTCTCTTCATGTACTCTATTCAAAGCCGAGCTTTCTGGAGGTCTAGTAATGTGAATGTATTTGAATGAAAACATTCCATTACTTCAAACAAATTACTAATAGGTTGTGTTTTATATTATTTATTATTATGTTGTAGCAAGCTTTCATCTTAGTGTTTGTGTGTGTGTTTACACCAAATTATTGGATTCTTACAGTAACCAAAGAGTAAAAGATTATGAAATAAGTTCTTATGCCTCAATCTTTCTGTAAAACCTGTCTTCATAGAAAAATGAGAAGGCTAAGTCACAGAGAAGTTAAGTAGAATCAACAAATAAGTGGGGGAGAAGGGACTTGACATCAAAAAATCTGACTCTAGCGTCACTGCAGTATATTGTCTGTCAGGCGATTTGGGAGTTACAATCTTGACCTGAAGGGAGCAGGGATGAACACAATACTTTGAAAACACTAGAAATAGACCAATATACTTTCTGTTACTACCCACTTACTGTAGCCAGAATTCATGGAGACCTACTGTAACTGACATTGTATAGTCTGGTGTCAGAAGACAAGTCTTTTGTACATGCATGGTAGGCTATATTAAAACACTACACAATGTCAATATAAACAGAGGACAGTTTTCACTAATGCTCCTGCTGCAACATCTATGATTCTGGACCCTCATTTATGAGCAATTATTTTTTTTTGCCATGGAAACATCAGGCTTTGATAATACATATAAAATACTGGTGTTAGTTGTCTACCCAGACAATCTGCAGATTCCTTTTCATACAAGATTATTAAATTCTAACTTCTAATATGTACACTTCAACTTTTTGTAGCAAAAAAAAATTCCCCATAATTTACAATGGTCTTGGAAGGTGACTTAATTATTAACTTTCTTGCCTTTCAAACATGAGTTCAGATCCCAGAGGCTACATACAACTCTGGGCATGATGGCACACACCTATGATCTTAGCACTGGGGATACTGTGACAGAAAGATCCATAGAGTTATTTTGCTATCTAGTATCTCAAAGTCAGGAATCTCCAGGTTCAGCAAGAGACCTTGACTCAAAAATCACAGTTTAGAGTGATCAAGGCAGACATCCAGTGTCAATATCTGGCCTCCACAGTCACACAGACACATATGTGTTCATAGATTTGTACACATGAACATACACATGATATAGCACATATGAAGTCTTTCTCTACACACACACACACACACACACACACACACTTTACAGAAGATAGAGTTAAGTAATAATATGAAAAAAAACACAGATTGAGAATGCATTTGCAAATCATAAAGATGCGTATCTTGAATATATGGAGAACTTGCATAACTCAATAGTAAAAATCAATTAAAACTGTGACTCTGATTGCAAAGATATTTTACCATACAAGAGATTCTCATATAAGAAGAACACAAGAAAAGATGTTTACGATCATAAGCCATTAGAGAAGATCAGCTTACAATTATGGTGTAGTATGCTATTACTATGCTCCTTAGAAGACAGTTTTTAAAAAAATATATCAGGTCATATAGCAAGTGCTGCTATTGGCAAAGAGCAAGTAAGCCTTTTGCCCATCTCTTCATGACCAGACAAAATGGCAGAAGGCTTTGGTAACAGCTTGTCAATACCTTATAAATCAATACTCAGCATTTCCCCCCTTAATTGTTTACCCAAAGGATATAAAAATTTATATTCACGCAAAAAAAAAAATGAAAAAATAAAAAAACCTGTTCAGCAGCGAGTAATCATGGAAACCAGACTATAACCCGAATGTCTTTCAGCAGGAAAGTGGGTAAACAAAATATGCTACATCCATTAAGCAGCCAGCACCACTGAGCAGCCAAGGGGATGAATTATTGATAGGGGGACAGAGCAGATGAACCTATGAACACTTGGCAAAGCACAAGTAGTAGGACCTGAGGGATGCAGGCTGCATAATTTTATTTGCATGACATTCTCAGGGCACAAGGAAAACTAAAGAGACAGAAAGAGGTCAATTATTGCCAAGGATTAGGACAGGGAAGGAAGTAGAGCTGCTGCTGCTGCTGCTGCTGCTGCTGCTGCTGCTGCTGCTACTGCTGGTGGTGGTGGGGTGTGTGTTTGTGTATGTGTGTGTGTGTGTGTGTGTGCATGTATGTGGTGTGTGTTTTGACAGAGTTGCTAATATCATGGTTTATGCCTGCTGATTCACTTTATAAAACATGTAAGATCTATATAACACAAACAGTGAATTTATCAGTGATAATCTAAAAAGTTATGGGTGATGATAAATAATAGGAGTAAGACCAAACTTATAATTACTTTCTGGAATAATCTTCATGAAGTCCATACCCTTTGACTTTATTTTCCCATTTTTAGATTATTCATAGGAAAGCAATCAATGGTGTGGTTGGGAATGCTCTTTGCCATTGGTGTTATTTAGAGAAATTGACAATCTCTTGATTGTGCAATTAAATTGTGATACATTTCCCATGTATGGGCACTTAATTATGTTCCTAAAAGTTAATTACAGAAGGGATGATTATTCATCACTGACACAGTATCAGTTTACTCTATTGACTTGTCTGGTCTAACTTAAAAGTATTGATTTCTCAGTATTAAAAAAAAAATCCAGACAACCTGAGTACTTTCTAAAGGGAAACCTTCTATTGAAACTAGTCTAGTCCTTTCCACACTGCTTGGTAACTGGCTATTACTCATGTTTTCAAAATAATTGCAATTCTCCTGGTCATTTCCCACCTAAGACAAAATTGGGATGAATATCTTTGGCCCGGATCATTTTTCTATTTGGAATGCCCATTTTTCTCATTTTTACCCATAATAAAAAGTCACATTATATATAAATCGTAGTTTGCAATTTTCCAAGTATTCTTTTGTATTAGCTCTTTGATATATTACCAGCCTAGATAATATAACTAGGTATGACATTCAGTCCCTCTCTGCATTCATTGCTCATGCTTAGGGCATGAACAAATGTAAGTTTTCAAGGTCACATTTTGGCAAATGTCAGACAATCTGACCTGATGTCATTCCTCTTCCTTAAATGGTACAAGTCTGCAATCTGAGAATTTGACAGGTAAAACAGGAAACAGGAGAATCAGGAGTTCAAGGCTAACCTCAGGCACATAATGAGTTTGAAGCTAGCCTGGGTTCCATAAGATCCCACCTCACAATATGAATACACACACACACACACACACACACACACACACACACATACACACACAAACACACACACACACTAAAGTAAAATAAAATAAAATAAATATTCTTACTTTATATTGAACTGCTTATTTTTAACTAACTTTTTAATTAAAATACGATTTCACCATTTCTCCCTTCCCTCCAACACTGTCTGTTTCAGTGTTTCTTTTAAGACAGACTTACTGTGTTATAGAGGATGAATACTTATTCTATTATTCTTACTTGTGTGTCAAATTATTCTATTGTAAATAAAACCCTTGAGAAACTTGGCTTCAACATCAAACAGGTATGAGACATTCCACATGTTTTCCTATGCCCTCTGAACAATATAATCCCCTGTTAAGCCATTCACTGGGTTTAGAAAAGGTGGGACATGTTTTGTCTGATTGGGATGGGACATCACTATATATCCCACAGTAGCCTAGAACTCTTTTTGTAGCCCTCACTGACTTTGAAATCAAGATCCTCCTGCCTTAGCTGTTTGTGTACTAGAGTTTCAAGAGTGTGCAACAACACCAGGCTCAACTTCAGAGTTTTTGTGATTTAATATGGTCAGTGAAGAAAAATGGAATCCTGACCCTTATCTTAGATATAAAAATAGAAAAAAGGGATTAAATAAGTCAGGCAACTAGATCTTTCACACAAGAAAGAAAGAAGACTGTAGGTCTCAGGGGCTCAGCGTAAGCCATGATCTACATTGTACAGTTCCCTGGGTCAGGAGACAATCACCTTGTGATATGGAGAAGACAGAAAGTGTTTCTCTGCCATTGTGTCTGTGGAATGCACTGTAAGGAAATGTGAGCATGGGGCTTCAGGATTGGCTAAAGGAAAAGCAAGAGCAGAGTGTTTAGGCACAAACAGATTCAACTGGCAGCTACTCACCCTCTGTGATGTGAACTAAAAAACCCTATGTGCTGACTGGACAGGAAACAGGAACTTGCATGGAGTTGGATGTAGCTGTGTATAAAATGTGTGGACCAGAAATTTGAAACCATCACAGGAGCCCTATAGAGCAGCATGGTTGCAGAAGTGCTTCCAACCCACACAAAGAAAATAGATTTGATAGAAATTGCTCATTTAGAGTCCCTATGAAATTTTCCAGAAAGGCCAACAGTGACAATTTTCTTTGAGACTTGAATTGATCAAAAGAAATAGAGTGCTTTTTTGTTTGGTTTAGTTTGGTTTTGTAATAAGTTTGCATTAACTCTAAAAAGATTTGGTTTTGCCACACAGTGCTAAGTGACACGGAATAGACAACTGCTCACTCTGACCACATTGGAAGCTGTGAGCTCAATGAAACACTTTTTAATTTTATAAAAGTTTCTATTTTCTTCCTAATGAAGTCATAGTGTGAATATGTCAACATTTCATACACACACACATAAAAAAAAATCATGCTTATTTTCTTCTAGAATGTGTGACTAGACTCAAGGAAAAAGACAGTTCAGCACAAGGTCATCATGTTACAGAACAATCGTGGTTTGCTCCTGGAGCCTAGAGTCTGTTCCCAGACTCTGGCAGCTCTTCTCTTCATAACTCAAACTTGATAAAGATTTTATGTGGCAGTACCTACAGTGATGGACTCCTAGTAGATTTAGTCTATGAGACTTAAAGCCAGGTACACACAGTGTCCTGAGAGGAAAGAGAAGGCATACACACCAGCACAGAGAATGTGGGAGATAAAGGTATTTCCTGACTCGGACATGAACTCCAGAGCTTATCTTTCCAGACTCAAACTCCAGCTCTCTTACTGAACTTCCATTTGTCCAAAAGTAGAGACTATCATCTACAAACTGAACAGAGCTGAAGGACTGTCTTGTAGAACTCTTGTGAACTCTGAAGATCTATTGTTACTTTTAAATGATGTATGTATACGAAGCATTGGGGGGAAGTATGTGGGTGTACATAGGTGTGTGAACATGAGTGCAGCAGTGTCATAAAATATTCCATTGGAGCTAGAGTTACACATGATTGCAAGTCACCTACTTTGGATGCTGGGAACTGGGCACAATTCCGTTCCTCTGCAAGAGCAGTGCAGATCCTTAGCACACGGACAGGCTCTCCAGCTCTCCTGCTCTAAATTTGAAATGCATGTGTTATGTAGTTCACTGGGAGCTGACGTCTACTAAGCACCACGCAAGTGTTTTCTTTTATTAAGGTCTGGTGGTGGGGATCAGCTAATTACATTGTGGCACTAGGTATAGTGTGGATGCTGTCATGATAGTATTACATGCATTGGAACTTCTGCTCAAGTAGAAAGGCTTCAGAGGAGGCATCTTGTCTGCTTGAGAGATAAGGCTTAGCTATTCCTGGCCTTCATAAACACAGTTACCTGGAAAGCATTTTTTGTTTGTTTATTATCATTCTTTTCCCAAAGTACTACCTTTTAGCATTTCTTTTGGGGGTATCATCTGGATTTATATTTGACTTTGTTCTCTCTCCTCCAAATATCCGGGAATAAGGTTTCATCATTTTTCATTCGTGAACATGCTTATATCCTTCTATTTTTCCCATGAATTTTGTGATATCCTTTGCATCATATGTTGTACTGTTTTGTTGATTACCCATATTTTTGCAGTGAGCTCTGCTTTACCCTTCTCCCTCTAAACTTTGATTTTTTCCCCCTCAGAGGCTTGCTTTTTCTAATTTTGAAATGGCTGTCCTCTCTATTCCATACTACATGGACCAGATAATGAAGGCATTCTCCTTTGCTGGGCCAAGTCTCTCCTGTAAGCACATAACCAATGACCTAAGAATGAATTCCACAGACTCCCTTCCCCATGACTGCTTTTCAGTTGAAAGAATATAAGGAGAAAGATGCAGGTTGTGTCTGGAGCAAGTCAATAGCAATATACTCAGCAACATTCAGTAGTTTGTCCTTGCTGGCTAGTGCAGGCCTATGAACAAACAGATCAGTATAGATTTAAGGAAACCAAACTTGTAGTCATAAACAGTCTGTAATGAGAGCCAGGAGACAACACATCAGAATGGATAAAACCATAGCCTGTGATGTCTTACAGATCTGATTACAGGCTTAGTTTAGACAGGAGGTGCACGTTTTTTAAAAATCAAGTTTTTAATCATCTTTATGTTTTGGGTCTAGCGATAGTGGCAACTAAGGAAATAGTATTAATGTGGATGGTCAATACAGCACGCTGGTAATAGGAATGGCTAGCTTAGCTCACTATAAGCTTCCCTAAATGTTAGCTCTATTGCTATGTCCACACTGACACCGCCATTATTACTATTACTATTATTAATAGCATAACACCATCAAGTTTCTTTATTCTTCTCCTTGTGTGTAAACTAGATACACATGTAAGAATTAACTTCTAAAATAAGCAAATAGAAGCTGCCATCACAGTGATGACAGTGTTAGAATGTTGCAAATGAGATCTGCTTCTCTTTGAGTCTTGGCTCCATACTTTATCGCATTGAAATATAAGCATGTGTTTATTTGATTAGGGTTGTGGTCTAGAAATGGCCCAGAGGCTACTTGCTTCTTTGGAGGTAACATTTAGATTTAAAATATGGAAATAAACACAGATGTAGTTTACTTAATTTGTTCTGAAAAGAAATCTGCTGATAGCTTTCTCCACTGTTGGCAAGCATTTAATCAGTATTAATTGGCATTCTTTTCTGAGATTTGAATAGGTCATAAAATTTTATGACATGTACAGTGTTTTTTATAATGGCTTCAATATTTTCTATAGATGGTACAGTAGCATGTAAGTAGAAATATCAATAAAGTAGCCAGTGAACATCATTTCTGGAAGAGTAAGGAGCTTAAAGTTGGCATAATAACCAAATGTCTGTCTGTGTTTCAAATCATACTGCATATTTTATGTGGGTATTTCATGTTTTCCCCTTTTTTTTGATTGCTTTGCACGCTTGTAATCTATGTTGGGAAAGTGAGAATTTTGTCCTATGTAGTTTATTTGTTTATTATAAAAAGAGGGTAATAGAACCATGATAGGAATTTGAATAGACCATATGTATGTGTTAAGTGTATTCGTCTGATAGAAAAAGGCAATCTCTGATAACTATTCTAGTATTCAGTTTAGAATAGTTTCTTGCTTGGTGGCTATAACGAACCTACTGTAAACTATTTGTAGTTTATCATTAGTTAGTATATATACCGGAACTGGAAAAATAAAAATTCTTATTTAATATATAATGCTAGATCCAGGTCTGGTTGTGAATATCTGCAATCTGAGCAACTGAGGAAACTGAGGCAAGAGGGAACCAAGTGAGAATCCAACCCAAGCGACTTAGCAAGAATAAGTACCAAACTAATAATTAAAAATAAAATAAGTCAGTGGTGTCATTCAATGGCAGTGCACTGAGAAACAGACAAGAACAATTCTTAAGTATATTGATGTATTTGGAAGCCAGTGTTTGATCTAAATGTTTTATTTAGTTCCTGGAGGGTGAAGAGAAGTGACAACAGCACAAACACTGGCAACTTGCCTTAAGTTTAAAGGGATGAAAAGTATTTTTTAAAATTATATACTACTTTGAATGTTCTAAAGAACATTTGTTTACAATAGTTTCTTTTATATCATTTTACCATATTGAATACTTTATTGTTGTTGATGATATCAGAAGAAACCCATAACCCCAGTAGATCTGTAAATCCACTCAGAAATGATCATCTAGTTTTGTTCATTCATCATTGATTCCAGGAGTTTGGTGAAGTCTAGGAGTAAGTTCGCAATCTCTGTGGACGATGAATTCAATTTTGCTTTAACATACATCTGTTTTATTGCAATATTCAATTATCTGAGCTTGTGATTAATCACCAATAACGGGTTAGCTTCTCTTCCATAAGTTGCTGTGTTTTCTGTACAAACCTAGAGTCAGTTGATCTCATTGATCTATCCAAAAGAAAATGAGCATGATAACCTTGATGCTTCTCTACCTATGGCTTGATATATACAATAAGGACATAAGCACAGAAGCCTAGGTGGAGGCAAGGTTTGCAGGATTGGATGCTTGATTAGGTTCTTGGAGGATTTATTATTTCGTTGTATCAACAAAATGGGTTAAAGGATTATAAATATCTCTGTCATTCATGAGAGCCTACATAGTCACTGATTTGTACCCAGCAGAAGCATAAAGGTAGTATGTTCCATGGTTACAATGCAAAAGCAGAGATTTAAACCCTTAGTCTATTGGTTGGTATGCGTTTGTGTGCATGTGCGTGCATGAGTATGTGTGTGTATGTGTGTGTGTGTGTGTGTGTGTGTGTGTGTGTACCATTTTGCAAACAACATCTTGTTAGCTTCCTTCCTATTATGAACCTATCATGTGTTATATTACTTTTTATGTGTGTTGTTGTCTAAGTAATCATTCATCCTTGGGCTCTCCCCGAAAGGTGATGTTCTTATATCATTACTAAAATGAGATAATGAAAAATAAAGGATACTAAGTGGTCTTCATAGAGGGTAAATGCTGGTAGCTACAATTCACTTTCTAACACTCACCTGACTAGCTGGGACACATTGCTGCTAGAATGCCCTTTGTAACTTTTCGTTAGTGTGATTTCTTACACAAAAAGCCACATGAGGTTTGCAAGAACTGCTTATGACTATCAGTTTGGTTTCTTTAAAGCTGCTCTGATCTGTTTGTTCATAGACCTGCATTAGCCTGCAAGGATAAACTATTGAATATTGCTGGTTATATTGCCATTGTTCTGCACCAGTAATTGGCACATCAGTTCATGAGGCAGCTCCATTTTAGGAAGTGTTTGAGAACCCAAAGTCAGTGCTGAGAGGCATGAGTGTGTAATGCCTCAAGAGGAGGTAGAATTTGGGTCATGAGAAGGTAGAGTAACTGGGAGCTTAAAGAAAGAGGATTTTCATTATCCATTAGAACTCAATGTCAAATAACTCTCCCTGATTCTCACCTCAGAGGATGATCAGTATTGTCTGCATTCCACATGGCTTATTTTCCTGACTCTGGGCCTTTAGTTGCATCCCCCACCACCCTCACTTGGCTGAGGCATCTTTCCCTCATTGGCACTGATCTCAGCCTATCTCTGCTTCATCTGAATGCATAACATGACTCTTACTAACTCCAACAGGCTCCCTGTCGTGGATCCCAACATATTTTGTCTGTGTCACATTCTAGCTACTTATTTTTTGACTCATTTTAATTTGCATGTCTAAAGCTCACCTGGATCATGAACATGAGCTTGTGGAGCATCCTTACACTGAGCCTGTGTTCATATCCCTTTCCAGTCACCACACATGGTTTCCACTCCTTAAATAATAGACAATTTTATAATTCTTTGATATAAGGTGTTTTTAAAGCATAGTGAGAAGGATGCTATTTGTTGTAGAGAGACATTCCTTAAAAGGAGGTTGTGTGGCCATTGATGAACGATTGAAGAAAACCCCTCTATCCATTTATTTCCCGGGAAATTTCTGATGATCACTCACATAGCCAATATCCTGTTAAATTAGTCCGTTCTGACAGTACAGCTCATGTTTAACCCAGTATTTCCCAGGGTACTGTCTACCTCTTCCACTTCTTGTAAGATTTCTGAGTATCTCTTATTCCCTGAAATGTTCTTTGCAAACCATTACTTTAGAATCCTTTGTGTTAAAATTATGCTAATCATATTCACAAGAGTGGGAATTAAATTTTGATTAGATGTGGGTTTGTTGGGTGTTTTTGTTCCCCACCCCCCCCACTGGCTTCAGCATGTGAGAATGAGGTGTCCCAAGATTACTTCCTGTGTGTGTGTGGAGGGGGAGGGTACACAGTGAGGACTCACCCTGAAAATAGATTGAGACTGAAAGGAGAATGATTGGAACTGAGCTTTCAGCTTGATTATCTGCTGGAGTCTCTATTACTTCTCATAATATGCTTGAAAAATTTTATTTGTACCTCAAGGGCAATGAGCCTGGCCTCATTTACAAATATGAATGCAGATATTCACAGCACACTGTCTTCTCCTTCAGGCAGGCTGACAGACTGTCAGCTTGTTTTATTTACTTCCTCAGAAAAGAATATCCATCTCCAGGGAATTAGCCATAGCATGGATAATGGGATAATGGAAGGTCAGGAATTAGGAGCTTTAGCTGTGATTCCCAACTGTTCTCTGGATAACCACGAGCCAGTTTTGTACTCTCACTCTTGGACTCCTTATCTGTGAGCTGAGACAGAGCATTCTGACCCCAATGAGCTTCTCCTAAGGGTAGAGGAATAAATGTATAATATATGCAAAATACACAGTCTGCACCAAGGAGGTATTCAATAAATACTCATCTCCTTGGCAGTTACTTTCGTGTCAGACTGATCATGACAGGAAAATTCCAAACTGTAAAGTCACTCAGACAAAACTGTCTGTATCCTATAGCTGTCATTCCACATTTTATGTTGTTATTTCAAATAATAAATGGTGCCTTTATTCATCCTGTCTTCTGTGTATGAGGAGACTGTGAATGGATGGAGGGAGAAAAATCAAATTATTATAGCTAAAGAGTTTGTCATAATGATAAACAACCCAAACATGTTCTATTTCTCAAGAAAACCATTGTTATCTTTTAAGATATGAAAAGTATCTTAGAAATGATTCCATTTCCTATCCTGCCTTGTTTTAAAACTTACAAAAATCATAGCAGGATGTGATATCAAAGGACTATAAATGTTATTTATAGATGGACTGTAAGGGCCTCTGTCAATAGCAAAGCTGATAATCTTTGATACTTGGTGTGTTTTCTACTCTGGTTTTAAGTACAATTATTTAGTTGAAAGTTAATCAAATTATTATCAAATGTCTTAGGAAGGACCTCAGACTAGCTTTCAACTTTTTTCAACATATTCTGTAATTTTAGCCACAGCTCTTTCCCATTGTGGTTAAATTATTTATTCCTTATACAAAGAAGACAAAGATCATGTGATAATGTGCGTTAGGTAGTAAGTATTGAGAGACAGAAGCACTGCAAATTTAATTTAGGATGGTGAAAATCTCATTTAGAAGGTAAACTATGATGGTTAGCCATATTTGTGACCTTCAGAGCCCTCTGGTTTCTACTTTGAAGGTGAATGAACACTTGTTCTATGTGTCTGCCATTAATATGTCAGTTGTACTTAGCTCCAGCCATCCATGGCTAAACTGTTTCTAGAAGCCAACTTTGTCCCTGTGAAGTCTGACAAATGAGAGCTTGGCCATGCTATCTACCTTTTTAAACATCACATTACTTCTTGGCATATCTTTCTTGACATAAACATTACAGATAGCTGACCGTTCCTCCATATTTATACTTGATGGTTTGGACATCTGTTAAAGGCTTCCAAGATAAAGTGGGATTATAGAGAAAGCAATGGATCAGCATATTCCTCGGGCTGGCCTTACTTTTTGTCACTAAGCAACTATATCTGTTTTCTTACAGGAGAAGAAGTATCAGGGGGCCTCTGTCCAGTGCCGCCTCCTCCTGAACGGATGGCTTGTGAAATTCCCTGCCGAATGGACTGTGTAGTGAGTGAGTGGACGGTGTGGTCATTCTGCTCCCAGTCCTGTTCAAATAAAAACTCAGATGGGAAACAAACCAGGTCACGTTCTATCCTGGCTTTGGCTGGAGAAGGTGAGTAACAGGTTCATTGCTCACCCGTAAGTTTTGTTATTGAATAAGTAACTGAGACATTCTTGCCTTGCATGTAAATAGGCTTAGATTATGTGCATTAACCATTTCATTTCCACACACTTTCCTTTCTGTGAGTCTTCTACTTTATCTATGCTGGGCTCACAATTCCACATAGATTGCTTTAGTCCAAACTCTCATATGACCCAGTCTAATAGGTTGCATGTTCTTTTCATTCTACCTCTTAGAGAAGGGAGCAAAGTATGGTCACACATCCAGGCTCAGGTATCTTGTACAATTGGGAACATAAATGGATCTATCTAACATAAAAAGTTTCAAAGCAGGAATTAAGAGACCTGATTTCCCAACAAGCTGTGCAGTAACATCTGTAAGCATCTTATCTGTGTCCTGGTTTCCTTTTCCAGAACACCCAGTGCCAAGGGCCAGGGAGGGAACATGAAAGTCATGAAAGTAGCTTTGAAGAAGGTAAAAGGTGGTATGGGATGTAGATAGTAACTGCAGAACAAATGAAAGGAACAGCGGCTCCCATCATTCCCAGCAATGGACTCCATCCCCAGATCCACATGTTATCCCTTTCACTTCCTCCCTCTGCCTCATCAGTCTTTAGCTCTGTTAGAACAGCAGGACAGTGGGACCCCCACTGTGAGCAGCATCTTAAACAAGATTTCAGTACTGTGATCATGAGATATAGGGCCAGGATCACAGTAAAGGAAGAATTTTGTTATTTTAAAATGCAACTGCTTTTATATATCTTGGTTTTGATTTTCTGAAATAAGGGGGCAAAAGATTAGTACTAATTAGAATAAAAAGAAAAAACCAAAATGGAGGCTGCACATTTGAGTTAGGTCCCACTGAATAAAGCGTTGTAGTGTGAATTCATTGGGAAAGATCAATACTTCAGAAACATACTACTTCTTGCACTGGGTAAAAATGTAACAGAATAGATAGTAATGAGGTTTGGTTATCTGATTCAGCCAGGGGTGTTCAGGTGAACATCTGCCTGGTTTCTCTGCCAGGGCATACTGGGTTGTCAGAGCTATTTTAGAGTTGAAGAGGAGTTTTTCTTGCTAGTTTTTTAACACATGCCTCTGGATTTCTCAGATGGCAGTAAAATGCTTGATAGGGGAATAGTACTTTAGAAGTGGCAGTCTGAGAAACGAAACATCTTCTTTAAGAAAAGAAATTATGTATAGTGCATGTTTAACATGATATCTCTCCAAGGTCAGGGCCTATTTTATGTCTCTTTAATATATGTATAGGGTGCATTTGACATAGTGTTGGTCCAAGGTTCTGTACTAGTCTAACTCACTGATTAGCTTATGCAAACATAATAATATCAAAGAAAAATCTGATTTCTTGGAGTCCATTTCAGCAATGTGTGCTTCAGAGGTGGACTAAATTAATTTTATACTCTGCTGAATATGGACCTTCTGCCTGTTAAATTAGGAGACAAGGACATACCACTATCCTTAGATTGTGGCACAGGGCATAAATTCCTTTTTTGAGAGTCAGAAGGATCTAGTAGGTTAGGTCTCAAAGATAGAGAAGAAACAAAAGGAAGAATGGTAAGAATGATAGCATTGTGTTTCATGTTTTCTTTCTCACTTAAAACTTTCACAGGTGGAAAGCCCTGCCCTAGTAGTCAGGAACTCCAAGAATACCGCCTATGCAATGATCATTCCTGTACACAGCTCTACTGGGAGACATCTGCTTGGGGTTCCTGCTCTGAAAATACTCTTGTGACTGCCCTCAATGTGACCATTGGCTGGAATGGAGAAGCAACATGTGGAGTGGGCATTCAGACACGGAAGGTCTTCTGTATCAAGAGTCATGTGGGACAAGTCATGATCAAAAGGTACCTGCAGCCTTCTGCTGAAAGTGGATATGACCATTTTCCATGCATTATTAGTAGAAAATGATTATAAAACAACTGGCAGGCCTAGGTTTGAGTGAGGTGAAATAACAAGGATTTGTGTTGTTATTTGAAAAATCTTTATTTAATTCATATGTATGTGAACATGTGTGTGTGTGTGCGTCTGCATGTGTGTATGTGTGTGTGTAGTCATGTGTGTGTAGGTCTCTACAAAGGTCAGAAGAGGGCATCAGGTCTCCTGGATCTGGGGTTATAGTGGTTTGAGGCCATTCTATTTGAGTTCCAGGAAGTGAACCCTGCTTCTCTTGAAGATCAATTCATACTCTTAACCACGAGTCATCTTTCCAGACCTTGTTGTTCTTGTTACTCAACTTTTTAAGATTAACAGATATACTTCAAAGTTAAGCACATTCAGTAACATTCTCCAGAAGTTCATTTATAATAAATGTATTAGTCAATAAAAAACTAAGTCATCTCCACAAACTTGAAGTAAATTTAAGTGATCAAACAAGTTTTTTTGGCTCTTCTCAAGTCTTATAGAGACTAGGTCAGCCTGGAGCCAGGGTCAATTGTTTGAAGGGCAAAGTTTCACTGTGGTTCAGACTCCCAAATTGCTCTTACCACAGAATTTTGGTTTGTCTAATCTATGCCCATAAGTAGAATATGGTTGTGTGTTTTCTGTATCCCCTGTAATGAAGACATACATTTTAAAGGCAATGGGGATATATTGACATGGGAGCTGGGATAGAGATTTAAAAAGACATGTCAGGAAGTATTTAAAGTGATGATAAGAAAGAAGAGATTGGCAAGAGACCTCTACTGAGAGAGTTTCATTTCTGGCTCTATCTCTTGCTCAGATTGTGGGAGCAAAGAGAGAACTTAAGGGCCCATGCTATGTTCAGACATGGGGTTGTTGACCTCATTACTTGCCTTGTAGCTGTGATAGAAGATCCCACTCTGACCATAGGTATGCTGAGTCACAGATTGTGCTGATAAAACTTGGGCATATTGCTATCAGCTAGGCAATTCAGTGTCCCCCTAGGAAATAGGAATTTTCAGTCCAGGAGGAAGAAACTATCCTTTCTCAATTCTCTAATGGCATGAACTTAGAGGTACTGCAGTCAGGTTATACAAAGCAGGGGTAGACAATGAAGCTAGTGTTCTGAGAGATGCTGAACCATTTGCATCATAAACCCATGCTGAGCCTGCCTCACCACACCCCTGCCCTTTCTGATATTGTAGACAAATTTATTTGCCCATCTGTCAGATTCAATACAATGTATGTCTGCTGTGGCAACTTAGATACCTGAGTATCTTGGTACCACAGTGAATGAATGCCTGTGCCCTTCCACACTGCTATAGAAGATGCATTGGCTGTGTATGAGGGAAACCACAGAAGCTAAAGCTAAAGGAATAAAACTGGCTATCCTAGGAAAAAGGATGAGAGGTGTGGTCCACCATTGGTACTTGTGTGTCTAATGAGCTGATAGTTCTGAAAATATATTCAAAGAAAACTGATTAGAGACTAATCACAGCCAGCAAGTCTTTACCTCTGTGTCTTCATGTATGTGACTTTGAGGGCTAGTTGTAACTGTGCTTTACTGATGTATTCATAACCACTATGTTGTCAGAATCCTATAAACATTCCTGGAATTCAGGAATGAATGATAACTATATAGAGATTAGACAATGATTAATCATGAAGGGCAAAAGATCCAGAGAACAAATATGTGTGAATATACAAATATGTGTGCATCACAATCGATGGTAGCAAAAGATGCTAGCAAAAAGAGCCATTTGTAACCATGACCTGTTTTATTGATGCAAGCATGCCATTGCTGCCCTAGTGTCTGACTTTTCAGCACTGATGGTGTTTGTGGGTATGAATTTACATAAGTTGTATCTTTCTACTTACTTGGTAGCCAAGGCAATATGTAGACTAAACGGATCTATGAATTAATGATTTTCTAGAAAACTTCAACCATATCACTTCAAGCCACCCACTCCAACTGATAATCTACTGGGGTTAATAACAAAATCTGAAAAGAGTTTTAATATAATTGAATTGTGTGGACATGGGACCTCTTTTTCTGGAAAAGATTGCAACCTTATTAATTTTTGGCCTAAATTTTCAATTTTGCAAAACCATCCATGAAACAGTAGAACAAATATAAAAATCAAAACAAATGTGGCATAAGAATAGGTTAACCCCAACATGGCATGCAGTAAATATTTACTTGGTATTATAAAGAAGAAATACAGCAGGTTGGGAGTCTGATCTCTCTTCCATAAGTTTTCCATTCTTAACTACAGCTGGAAAATACTACTTGGTGTTAAGGCAACTTTTTTTCCATTCTTTAGCAAAAGAACACTAGAATCTACTAAGTAAATTTTTACCACATACTGAAGTATCACATGAACAAATAAAGTTGATCTGTAGGTTAAAGTGCATTCATTGTCCTCTCATAATTTCTTTGAATAAGAGTTTATTATAATGATGTCCAAACATACCCCTTCAGTCAAATCATTTTTTTGTTTTTGTTTTTCTAGGCAGGGTTTTTCTGTGTAGCTCTGGCTGTCCTGGAACTCACTCTGAAGACCAGGCTAGCCTCAAACTCAGAAATCTGCCTGCCTCTGCCTCCCGAGTGCTGGGATTAAAGGCATGTGCCACTACTACCTGGCTAACTGTCCTGGTTAGAATTGCTATCAGCCTGGCAAAACATAAAGTCACCCAAGAAGGGTGTCTCAGTTCATGGTTTTTCCCAGATCAGATTGGCCTGTGGCTATGTCTGTGGAGGTTTGCCTGGTTTCATAATTTGTATAAAGGGTCCAAACCACTGTGAGCAGTACCATTACCTGAGCTGATGGTCTTGGGCTGTATGATCAAGCTAGCTAAACATCAGCCTGCAAGTGATCCAACAAAGAATGTCCCACCATGGTTTCTTCTTCAAATTCCCCCTCGAGTTCCTGCCTTAATGATGGACCTCCCTTAATGATGGATATGGAAGGGAGAATCTAATGGACCATTTTTTCCCACAAAATTGCTTTTGGTCAAGTGTATCATTATGGCAACAGAGATGAATCTAGAACATGAGTTTAAAGGTGTTTTGTGGGTAAAATAAATCACAGTACCAGAAGTTAACAGCTTAGAGAATAATTTATAAAGTCTTATGTACTTTTTTTGAAAATTTATATATGAGACTCTAAAAACATTATTTCAATGAATAATCTTCAGTTTTGCTACAGGCCAAAAGTCACTTTGATGGATGTCTCACATAATACAGAGACACAGAGGATTGGGGGATTGCTGGTGTTAATTACTTTATATGCTGTTAATGAAGCTGTAAAACTAGCTATGAAGTTTTCGTTCTTACTGTATGTCTCTAAAACACCTAAGTAAATATGAGCAGCCTACATTGACTTTGGTCAATTTTCTTAATTAGAATTCTTGAGGTCAATCACAATGGAATGCCCTGTGAGATTACCAGCAATAGAAAGTACACTTTGCTTTGCTCTTTACAAAAATATACACATTTACAGACTTTTTAGTGTTGTAGCCCATGTCAACCTAGACAGATCTTCATTACCTGTTAACTCCTTGGAGTGGTATGGGGGTTAGTTACAGAAAGAAAAAATAGTTTCCTAAGGAAAGATTGGGCTAGAGAGAAGAGACAAATGTGGTAAAGTAATGTGCTTGGTCCTTAACTCCGTCAACCAAGAGGCACAGAGTTTCTCTCCACACAGTACTGAGTCCCAGTTTTGTTTGCATGTGATTGTGTGGGTGAGAATGTTACCATTGTATGAGAAATAAAACTGATCATATCAGAAAATGAGAACCAGCCGGCATACTAGCACAACAGAAGTCATAGCTCTCTGGGGTTTGTTTCATTATTCAATGCTTTCCAGTTCTAACATTTAAAATAAAAATAATAGCAACAAAGATAACAAGCACAATGTTCTGAGCTTTCTAAAGTTTCTGATAAGGCATTACCCGCCTTTACTATGAAACCACCTGGCATTTGTGTGAGATATAGTAAAAAAAATAGCTGTGTTTAAACATCTAGTCTGTAAAACATTGGCAGATATGCCCCATCCAGCTGAGTGAGATGACTAAGGCTGTGGCTGAGTCGGATAAGTGATTAGGGAGATAGGTACAGAACATGCACCATGATGAGAAAGGCATCATGAAAACTGGCTTGGCTTCCTAGCTCCTTCTCATGCTGTTCATATCGGTATGGAGCTACACTATCTATGGTGAGAATAAAAGACAATGTGTGCAGAACCTCCCAGAATCAGTCTAAGGGAATGAATATATCAAAATGAAATTCATGTGCCTAGTATCAAGAGCAGTGTGATTCAGTGCATCATGTACACAGGTAGGAAGAGTAAATCCTCTCCAAGGGCAAGGAGACATGATTTTTCAACTAACTGGACTGTGAAGTTGTGTCTCCCTGAGTTTTGAGGCTGTGCTTTCAACTTGAAAATGGCTGAAGAACTTAGAAAATATCCCCTCAGATTGTTTCACCTTTTGGTTCCAATGACATGGAATAGTAAGTGACTCACTTGCAGTTTCTGCTTATACTGAGCTAAGAACCTGGCATTTTTTAATAAATAAGGCAGAATTCTCTCATCAAGGCAATCAGAGATAGTGGTTGCCACGCATGTTATCCATTGAACCTACATACCTAAGTTCCAACTTCGAGACTCTTGGTGTGGATCAGTCACTGAAACGGTACAGAAAATCAAACTTGTAGTTTTCCCAGGCAGAAGACACAAAAGCTGCTAGTTGACAATGATGATATTTTGGAACTCTGATAGAAAATTTATGAAAATTGGAAGTGTGATCAAGTGTGAAGTCTTACACAACATGCTCATAAATAAAAGAAGTTGTGCTCTGGAGGAAAGGGTAAAACCTTCTGGAAGAAGAAATTACAAAAACACAATTTCATGGGCAAGCGAATAGTTGACTCTATGGATCAGAAAGTATGTGCCCTTTCAGGATAGGCCTTGGCTTCCTGATTCCATAAAACCCTAGAGAGCCTAGGACTAGCCTTCTCAGGGAGAAAATGGTAATGTTTCTCTTGTTCCCTAAGGGTAGAGCACAGAGAGTGTGTCCCACTTAGAGAGGGCTAGCATTACTCCCACTGAGCTGTTTTATTAATGATGTATCCAGAGTCAGCAGGACGGATACTGCCAGGACAAAGTAGCTTTGACTCCTGCTTGAGTGGTCAGAGTCCCCAAGTATTGGCACCCCATATGGAAAACACAATAACTTCCCATCTATTTGTTGAATGCCCAGAGGAATTTTCCATAGGTGAATTGTCCCCTAGCTCTATGTTCTACAGAGTGTAAAAGGGCAGGCATTACTGGAGACACTTCCACAGTGCAGAAGCAGTACTCTGCTGCCAGCTCTGGGGCTGGAGAGGGAGTAGAGGGGTTAGGATAAATGGCAGTTCACTTTATTTTTATTAGACCTCAGAGTATGAATAAAAGTCCTGGGAACGATTTCAGTGTTTTTTACTGTCTGACTAAGGTATGATATAAATTTTCCTTACTGGAGTGGATTGTTTCAATGACTTTATTTCATTCTAAAGAACCTCTTCCTCTTACAGCTTTGCTCATTGAGCAAATCCATTTGATAATGGCTTGTTTGAATTAATTAGGGTTAATAACAATACCACTAATAAGTTTTCATTTATTATTCATTACTCACTTATTTTCTGTGTGCATGTACATTTTTCATTGTAATTTATTTTTATCAGAGTATTACATACTCCACAGCATTGAACAATACACTAGGATCGATGGTAGAATGCACTCCATCTCCAGCCATTTCCTATTCTACACCCCATTTCCCATAAACCCAACCTCTATTTCAACTGGTGTCTTATATTTTTCTCTTGGTTATGTAAGAATAATTCACCTAGCTCATCAATAAAGGGATAAGATGCAAACAGTGAGCACCAGCCTTTCTCTTCCCTTCCTGTACCACTAATGGTATCTTAGCAGTTTCTTGGCTATATGTGCTCTACCTTCATGTTCACATGAACGAACATACATAGGCACTTTCAGTCCTCCTTTCTTTCTGTTGTTTCCATCTTCATTCAAAATGAAATAGTTTTTAGATATCCATGTGATTGTTTTTGTTTATTAGTTATAATTCATCTGTTAATTAGTATACATCATGGCAATAGTGGTTAAATCCTGTATCCAGGACCTTCCTGACATCCTTCTGGATAAGGCATTCTGCCAGTAACTTATATATATACTTTTGATTAATATTTTTGGAAAAATTGTCTTAGTCAATTTGAACTACTTTAATAAAAAATGCCATAGTGCAGTGATTGGAGCATTATTTCTCATAGCCTTGGAGAGTAAGAGTCTCAAGTGGTCAGGGTAGAATAAGGGGATTCTTCCTAATTTTTGATGGACTACTTGCTGTATTTCCACATGGGAATGAGTAGAGATAGGGAATGAGATTTCTCATGTCAGGAAGCTAGTTCTCTTGTGAGGGCTTCATTCATATAAGCCACTCACATCCTAAAGACCCCACCTTCAAGTACTATCACTTTGAAGGCTAGGATTTCTACTTGTGAGAAGCACAAACTGAAGTACATTTGGTATTGGTCTCATTGCTGGGAAAAATGCTTCAGCAAAACAACTTAAGGATAGTAGGATTATATGAAGTTATACCTCCAAGTTGCAATGTCCACTACGGTAGGGAAGGCATGGGGCCAGCCTAGAGAGCATTGACCATATCAAACCCACAATCAGAAAGCAGAGAGTTGGAAACTGGTGCTTAAACTCATTTTCTCATTTTTATTCAGTCTAAGCTTCCAGCCCATGGAAGGCTGCTGTCTACATTCAGGGTAGGTCCTCTATGTCAATTAATCTAATCTAGAATTTTCCTCCCAAGCATGGCTAAAGATTTGTTTCCCTAGTGATTCTAGATCTCATCAAGTTGACAATACTTGCCATCACACATAGCATCCTTCTTTGCTGTTTTATTTAGACTCTCTGAACTCTTGATTCATTTCATAAGGGCTTCAGACCCCTGCCTCTCTATTTTGCTTTTGATGTCTAGACTTAACCATAACTGCATCTTTGTCCTACCTAGCTGAGCCAACATTTAGAGCACACCATCTCCAAACATGACTGCCTCCTCCACTCTCTGCGAAGCTTCTAAAGTTTTTAAATTATGAAAATGTTTTTCATGTTTAGATCTATCAGTTAAGGTCCAATGTCAACAGCATTCTCTTTCTTCCTAGATGACATCTTTTTTCCCTAGTTCTTTGTTCCTAAGATGATTAGTTACTAACATGAGTCTTTAAATGTGAAGTATCCTAGTGTATACGTGTTAGTCATTTGTTGTGCCTGGAGAATTTTTATTCTGAATTACCATCCTGTGGTATTATGAATCTCTGGCCCATTATTTTCCTGATAATCTTATCTTTTTTTGTTTGTTTGTTTTTTTCCTACTGAAAATCTATTAATTGTTAGATTTGCTGTGTGATATACTATGATATATTTCTCTAGTGCTTTACTATTTATTATTGAAGCCCTTCAGTTGAGCATTCCTCTGAACTGATGTCAGAAATAAGTATGAGAACACAGGCAAAGCATTTAGCAACAATGGTTCTGACACTAACATCATCCCTTTAAACTACATGACATGTTTAGACTTTATGTGAACTTTATAGACAAAAATTCCACATATGCATGGTAAAGTGCTGCTCTGTCTCCCTTGTTGTTTTAGAGGACAAATGTGCCTTTCAACTCTCAATATTCTGAAGCATGAAAGCAATCAAAGAAAGAAAAAAAGTGTTGTTTATCAGAACTTTGTTTCTTCCAAGTGATTGACTATATAATTCCATCCCCAGTTGTACACGTTAACTTAATTATCAATGGACTAATAACAGCTCTCACATTTTTCTATGCTTACTGATAGCTAACATGCATATTTGTTATCTGTGGTTTGCAGTATCATGTGCTCCCTGCCTTATCAGCCTACATGTTCTATGTAAACATAGGAACTATTTAAAGATTCCAAATGTTTAATGATTAGAGAAGTTCAACATTTTATGGAAACTTTAGTGGCTTTTCCTTCTTGTGTATCCATACGTTCCTCTATATCTTCATCTTCTTCTTGTAGAACATCAATAATTTGAAATACTACCTTAAAAACTGTTTCTTACTGAAAAATACCAAAAACTGTTTTTCACTTATACATTCTGAAAAATATCAAATATTATTTGAACTGACCTTGATGGTATGACAATTGACATTTTTCTTTCCTTAATTTTAAGAACCACATGTTTCTTCCTCTCTCTAGTGAAAAAATATGTTGGTGTCTGAATCAAGTATACTGGAGTTGGCTTGAGCTCTTCCTCTGGCCATGACTTCCCTGGGGCAGCACTTCCCTGAGTCATTCTTCTAGTATCTATAAAAGATACATTATTTTTTGCCTGAAAATCTACAGTTCTAAGCCAATCCATTTCTGCTCCTAAAAATATTGACATAGTCTCTTTGTCTTAATAGATGTCCGGAGTCTACACGACCAGAAACTGTGAGACCTTGTTTCCTCCCTTGCAAGAAAGACTGCCTTGTGACTGCTTTCAGTGAGTGGACACCATGCCCACAGACCTGCCAGCCAGGTAGGTGCTGGCTGCTCTTATCTTGCTTTCTTCTCTAATCATTTTGATTCATCTCTCTCTTTATAATATATGGGAGATTGTACAATGTGAGCATCTTTCTCATTCATTTAAGTGTTAGCTTGACAATAAAGCAAGTAAAGGAATATAAATAAAGTCCTGCATTTCAAGTTTTAACTTCAGGACTTGGATAAATAAAATATATTCAGATATGCTGTGTCATGATTTCACTGGTTCACATTCTAAGAATACACATGACCTACTGACCTATATGTTGAAGACCTTCAAATAGTCTCAATTTATTAACTGTCATTATTACTCCTTTACTTTAAACATTCGTTCCTATGGGATTACTTCTGAAGCATCATTACTACCCCAGAGCTGTTTATGTGCACTCGACTCAGATCCACATACTTAATATCATATAGAGCTTAATCAATGTGTTTAAGCTGGTAATTAACATAACCATGTAGAAAAACAAGAGCAAATGTGCCAATAAGCTTTGCACAAGCACAGACATTAGAAATATAAGATTTGATTTTTTTTTATTGTTGTTGTTGTTTTCTGGTGGTGCCTGGGTTTTACCCAGGATACTGAAGACCCAAGTCTCTGCTGAGCATATCAGACTAAGTCTTTTCCTCAGACTTAGTTCAGTTTCCCAATGAGCAGTATCATAGTTCTGAACTTTGGTTTTAGTCTGGGTTCAGAGTTAACAACCTGTTTTTTCACAGTAGTTTCACACCCTGAGTCCTGGTCTCTGAGACTTTACTCCCACCTCAGTAAGAGAAGGAAAACAGAACACACTCAAGAACAGTAAAAGCACTAGCCATGGTGCCCTAAGATGACAGATTATCTCCCTCCCACTCATGATCATGACAGTGATGCTTTATATGCAGCATGTGACTTACTCTACTGCTGGACCAGCTCTTTGGAAAAAGCAATTGTTTGATTTTGCATAGAAAACTTGTATGACACTGAGTACTTTGTTTCCCCCCTAGAAAGTCACAGCCATGTTTGTCTGGGTTTCCTCCCTCTTTGCCTCATCTACAGCAACACTTCATTAAGGTGATAAGGTAGGGCCACCATTGCCACTTATCTGATGGTCAGCTCTTGAAGATCTCCTCACATATACTTCCAAGTTGGTGGCTGCTGCCATCAATGTCTTATGCTACAGTGAAGGCACCTGCATATGCAGTTTCGTATCTGTGCTGCTCACCTTTTAAACGTTACCACAGAGTTAATAGAATAGCTCTGCTTAAGGGCAGAATAGGGATTAAATATATTGAATAAATAGGAAAGTAGAGGATTATATATCTGATCTTTGGGAGAAGAAAGATGCTAATCTCTTCTAGGGAACTCTCCACTATTTAATTTCTGGAATGAAGATCCAAAGTAGATGAATCAGATAAACAGGGTTTGGCAAAGCCAGGAGTGACAGTGGACAGAAGCTTCCATTCTGATTCATGTTAAAGGTAACATTGAAAAAAACTCACTTGAAGATTTACTTGAAATAGAGAGTAAATACTGGGGAAATGTAGGTGATGATGGGATATATGATGAGAGGGGGTTAGCTATTTCTTTTAGCTTCTGACTCATCAGGGATTAACATGGTCCCTTTGTTTAATACTTATAAAGGAGAAGAGGTAAAGAAAATACCCCATTGGCAGCCTAAACTTGCTGTGGGTTCATCTAAGAGACCCGTCACTTTGCAAGCCAGGTTAGTTTAGTCAGTGAACCGTGGTAAACGGGGATCACTTCGGCTACTTCTTCTCTGTGTAGTCCACAGGCAATAAAATTTGCCTTGGTTTTCAAGAGTTCTGTTCTAACTGTGGCTAAGAGTTCGATGACCACAGCTTGTAATATGAGTGCTCTTGGAACCACTTTAAGTTTTACTCAAATTTCTAGAGATTCAACACATTGTTTAAATTCTAGGTGTTACTGTGATTAATATTTCTAATCCTCAATGGTATCTTTTTGCCTCCAACTCTTCAAGCTTAGATAAGCCCTTTCACAGTTTTGCAGCCAGGTGCCTGAAAGGGTTAAGCTTCAATTTTTAGATTTCTTCCAGCTTCCTGCTTCCTCTTGTGTTGTTTAGCCCCATACTTAGAGCATGGTATTAAATAAGTGTGGGTTAATTAAAGAGCACTAAGAGATGGGTTTTGTTAGTGTCCTTCTGGTTTGGGGTTTTGTCATTGCTGCTGTTGCTGTTGTTTTTGTAAAGAAATGGTCTTTTTAAGCTTGTTGTGCTCAAATGCTGTAGCCCCCAATCACCTGGAAGCATAGTAAAATGCAGATAGCTAGATTTATGCATAGGAATTTTGGCTCAGTAGCTGTGCAAAGGTGCCAGATATTTGCAACTGTAGGAAGCTTAAAGGGTGATCCCTCATCCCGTATTCCAACACCTGGTCTGCAAATCCTTGAACATCCTCTGCTGTCACTCTGGGTGTGTGCTTTGACCACTTCTCCCTTTCAATGTCTTTCAGCTAAAAAAATCCAAGGACTGGGATAATTTAATGCAGTAGACACATGGATAGGGCTGTGTTTACAAGTTTGGGATCATAGACTTAGTACTAGTCTCGTCTGCCTCAATTTCTTCACTTGTAAAATGAATTTAGTAACTCCACCCATCCTAAGGAAAATAAGCTTAGACACACAGTAGACATTTGATAGGTGACCAGGACTGCTGTCACCTATGCTGTAGAGAGATGCCCAAGTGTGGGCTTGAGTCCAAGGGGTGGATTTTCTGTTTTTGGGACTGTCTTTCAAAGAGTGATTTGAGAAATGGGACTTCAGAATAACACATTTCAAACCTGAAACTGAAAACATATCCCCCAGGGATCTTGTTAAATGCAGATTCTAATTCAGCAGACCTGGATTGTATCCCTGGGTTGTTTCTTCCTAAGCTCCCAGCTGTTTCCTATATACTGGGTGCAAAACTCTCAGTAGAGTGGAATTAATTAACAATTTCTTGGTAAGAAAATGTCATCTTCAAAGTCAAAAGTGAGTTCATGGATTTGGGCCAGCCCAGCTTGGTAAACACACACGTGGGGTGGCAATGGAGTTGAATGGAGTTTGCCCCTACTGAAAGCTCAGATGCATCCCAAGAGGGCAGACTAACTACAGGACTCTATGTTGGGCCATCAAAGTTGAGGGTCACCGACAGGATGTGTGTATTCCTCAAACTTGCCTTTGTGATGGAATCACTGAAGAATCGGTAAGAAAATATCAGTTCCTGGATTTTACTGTCAGACATTCTGGCTTAATACATATGTGGTATGATTGGGAAATCACTAGATTATGTTGAATCTCCAATCTAATCCATTCTAAAACCCCAGAAAAGCCACAGTGGTTCTGAAGCCTTGGAACATTAGCAGTGATTTGTATCTTAGCAATGAGTGAGATGTGTCAGGGTTTATTTTTGTCCTGGTTGGGATTATGAGTTAAATCCCTTAGTCTAAAAGGTATTTTCAAGGAATGAACAATCTCTGGCTAGTAGCCAAACCGCTATCTTTTCTTCTTTCTTATCTAAGCCTGTCCTTAAAGCATTAATAATCACCCCATATCGTTTCTACGCAAATCAAAGTTCTATTGGGGTTTAGCCCTGTTGTGGCCTCTCTAATTTTTAAGCCCCTGTCATAAATTAATCGGATACTTAAGAAGTTTTTCCTGCCACTTCCTTGCTTCATTCTCTGTTCTTTCTTCAGCCTGTCAAGCAAATGCCCTGCCAGAAAGGACCTGTTGTTGGCTCACTAATGACAAGTGTAATATACTTCTTGCAGTCTTTCTCACCCCTATGGGATTTCCTCAGTGCACTCCGATCTGAGGATCACCTCACACCACCTTGGGGTGAATTTCCTCAGGTTAAAGGGACAATTACAGCATGGAAATGATCCATAGATAATTCTTTCAGGTTGTGTGGATATGAATCACTTATTCAGAGCTTAATATTTTAAAATACATCTTCACATTCGTTTTAAGTCTACTAGAAGAGAACACTGCTAATTTTTTATTGCAATAATCATCTTAGTCAATGTTTGTCATTATAATCATACTTCATGTCAATTCTCCTGCCTCAGCTCTAGAATGCTAGATATACAGACAAGCGTTACCACACCTAGCTTGGTTTTTCTTTAAAGTCAATGACATTGTTCCTACAAAATTTCTATCAGGCTGCCTTGTATGGGATTGATTTTGTATTTTTAACATTTAGTTAGTAATATGAAATTTCAGACACAGACATGTATAACTTAATAAAATGTTAAATATCCTGTATTAATAATTAATACAAAATACCCCATGACTGCAAAGAACAAGGATAACACCATGAAGCATTCTGGTTTTTCCCAATTTTATCTCTTCTCCTGAAAGCACTAATTGAAATATTTCCCAGATGTATAGAGCACTTTATGGAAAAGAAGGATATGGAGGAGATAAAGTTATTAGTCTGGAGAATGAAGTGAAGCATACACAAAGCGTATCATCTATAACTTCCGGGAAACCTCGAAGTTAGTAATTAAATATTTTTCAACTTCCTAATTAAAGGCCAAGGGAGAGCCTCCTGCTTTCATCTCCAGGAGTGAGCTGGATGGCAGAGCCATGGTAACAGGAAGGCCTGAAGCTGCAGGCTGTGCTGAGAGTCAGCAGGAAACTTCATTTGATAGTTTCCATTCTCTACTGTGTCAGCCATGGGAGTTAAGTCTTGAGTTTTCAGATTCAAAGACAGTGGTTTAACAACAACAACAACAACAAACAAACAAACAAACTAAAAAAAAAAATTTGGGTCATGTCATAACAGTTAAGATTATACATTCTTTGTAGGGTGTTTTTTGTTTGTTTGTTTGTTTGTTTGCTTGTTTTGTCCTGTTTTTAAATCAAGTCCCCTCCCCCATTCCCTTGCTCAAATTCCTTTATTATTCCATCACAACTTCATGTGCTCATTTTTTGTTTTTCAGATTTCTTTCAACCCATTGAGCCCACTCAATAATACCTTAATGTGTATAGGTGTGGAGTCATCTGAGCGCTAAGGTTGAGATGTCCTGACCACCTCTGCACTTCATGGTGGGGCTTTGTCTGGTTTTATCTTGTGCAGATGCTGTCACAACTGCTATGAGTTCATACGAGCACACTACCTCCCTGTAGTCATCTAGCACCTCTGACTCTTATGTTCATTGTACCTCCTCTTTTAATCGATTATCCTCAAGCCTTTGGAGGAGAGTCATGATAGAGATGGCACATTTAGGGTTCTGTGGTATACAGTCTCTTATTTTCTTTACATTGACCAGTTGGGAGTCTCTGTGTTAATCTCCATCTGCTGCTAAAAGAAGCATCTCTAATAAGATTTGAGAGGTGTACTAATTTGTAGATATAACAGTAAGTCATTAGAAGTTGATTTAATAATGTTTATTTGGAAGAATAGTAGTAGGTTCTCCCACATAATCTTTGATTTTCTAGCAAACAGGTATTAGTCAAATTAACATTTCAAGGCATGTGTTCCATCTTATGGAAAATGACTTAAATAGAACCAGAAAGTAGTTGGTTACTCTCATAACCTTCCTGCCACTATTGTACCCATGGGCATTCATTACTGGGTAAGCTGTTATTGTAGCTTACAGGGTTCACAGCTGGGTAAGATTCATGATTGCTATTGTCTACTCCCACACATTGTGCTTTCCAGCACCATCAAAACTAACTAGTAGATTTGAAGCTACCAGGCTGGTACCAGATTGATTTCTCCATGTTTTATGACTTAGTGGGTGATGTCTTCAGCAATTGAATCTTCGCATCAAGTTCTTAGACGTAACAAAGAACAGTGACAATAATCTGTACTGTTTGAGTGTCTATGCCACCCTATACCAACAACCCCAAAGAGGTAAGCTACTTCTACCACTGGCATTTGAGCCTATGGTGTCTAGGGGGAGATTGTCCTTCGTTTTAATGTAAGTTAATTCAAAACTCTTTCTCTATGTGTGTACATAAGTATTTTAGGGAACTTCTACAGCAGTAGGGTTTCACACGACTTTCCCAAAGTTCTTTAGGGTTAGTTGTTTCTCCCCATGTTTCCTTCTTTACCTGTTCTTCCACTCCCACCCACACTGCCATTCTTCCTGCTACATCATTCTCTACTTCACCTTCACACCAACTGTGTCCCATTGCCCTTCTATTGAAGTGTCCCCTCCTGGCTTCCTGATGTCCATAGTTGCTCTGATTAATACACATATTCAAAGATTCAAAGATACTGTCATGAATTCTTGCATTAAACTTCCTGCTTTAAACCTTGACCTAAAATTACAAGTTACTTGAAACTTGCTGTATTTCAATTTCCTCTTTAAGATGAGAAAAACTAGTACTTTTTTTCATAAAAGTGGTATCATGAGGCTGAAACATACAGAAGCGTGCCAGGCTCATTAATATATATTATGGTATTATTATTATTATTATTATTATTATTATTATTATTATTATTATTATTACTCAATGATGATGATCATGACAATCACAATAAAGCTTCCTGCAGTCAGGTACTTTTGTTATCAGGATACCCTGAGTTGTCAAATCTTTTCTATGCTGAGATTATGACATTTGTTTCCATGTTTCTATTTTCCATAGACAGACAGCAGAGAACAAGAATTTTCAGTTCTCCAATGGTTGGAATATGAAGGGAGTTATGATTTGTAGATTATTTGTCCCTTTCTGAAAGCTTCATGTTTTGAAGCTTGCCCCACTGTGGGTGTAGCTATCTTGGGAGATAATTGAAAGTGTAGGACTGGTATATCTTGAACAACTTTATCCATCCCAGCCTTCCCTGCTGTGATACTTGTCCCACCGAGTCCTAAAATAACAAAGCTCAGCCCAGAAACAGAAACTTCAGGAACTTGTGATCCAAAATAAATCCTTTCCCCTTCTAAATTGTTGTGTCAGGTTTTGTCACAGTGATGGCAAACCCAACGCAGTGGACCCTCAGTAATTAAGAAATGAATGTATTAATGAAGTTAAGGTTATTTCCACAACCATTCTTGGCCTTGAAAATTTTCTTCCATAGATTATTTGGCAAATCCAGGATGGTTTGAACTTGTGATTTTAAGTGACTTAAGTTAAGATGTTCCAGCCAGGAATTTAACATTCCTCCCACTCATAGCATACGGGCACAAACCTTCCATTTCAGGCCCGTCATTTACCCTCTTCTTCCCTTCTCTCTTAGGACCATTCAAGCCATTATCCATTTGAGCAGTGGATAATAAAATGATTTATTCCCAAGAAATTATGGCTCTGATGTTCTTGAGTAATCAAGATCTTGAATCCAGAACACTGGCCTCAATATAATGTTCAAGGCAACTGTTTCCTTACTCAACAAACAAAGCCACAGCCAAGTTATTACCCTTGTGAATTCTGAATAATGTTTTCTCTTCCACAGTGTTTTGATTCCCCCACCCCCAAGAAATCAATTGAGATGTGTAGCTCTTGTGTGTCTCTCAACTCTGTCCTGATATACAGAGGGCCTTTGTCTCTGTGGTTGTCACTAGGTGTGAGTTTCTCTCTTTAGTGTGTAATTTAAAGCCCATAGATCACCTTCTGGTCCCAGTGCTCAATAAATATCCCTGATAATTTAGTAGGAGGAATAACAAACACTCGGGCTTGTGGAGATTCCAGTTCTTAGTCAACCTCCTTCCAAACCATGGAGTTCTTGCATGGAAAGAACCCAACTCATACCAGGTACCTGTTAGTGAATGAAAATTTCCAAATTAAAATTTGTAAGGCATCTCTTCCTGTCTATTAAAATTTAACATATCAAATCAAATATGTGTATGTATGCATATCTGTGTATACATGTATGTGTGTATTTGTTTTTATGCTTGTGTGTATGTAGATATTATATATGTGTGAATGTGTGTGTGTATGTATACAAGCATTCTTTCAGAGTCTCCTGACCATTTTCTCTGAACAAGCAGAACCAAGGCTTAGAATAAGAACTCTTGCTCATGGTTTAGAACTCTCCATCCTACAGATTTAATGTTCACCCATGAAGCACTTCAAAAGGAAGCCCTCTCCTCCATTCTAGACTACTTTCCTGTTGTCTCCTTTCTTACTTTTCTTCCTTAAATAAAGACTCATATGTAATTATGAACACTTGGAGTCCTGAGTCATCAGCCATATTCTCTCTGCCTTCTTCTATTAGTCTCTGGATGATAGAGACCATAATTTCCTTAGGGACAATAGAAGCCTTGAATTGGGGAGGTGTTCTTTGGAAGTCAAGAGTAATGTAACAGAAAACACCAAGAACAGCTTGCTTTCTCCATGCTTGGAATGTGTGTATGTGTGACGGGGGGGATACAGGCATGCATTTGAGTGCAGATGTGTGCATGTATGTGTGGACACCGATCCAGGGTCTTAGATCCCATCCACCTTAAATTTCTGAGACAAGGTCACTTCCTGACTTGGAGCTCTCTACGTAGGTTAGGCTGACTGTCCAGCAAGCCCTGGATAGTCTCTGACATCCATCTTTTCAGGACTAGGCTTGCAAATGGACACCACAAGTACTTGGACTTTTTTACAAATGTTCTGGGTGTCAAACTTAGTTCTCATGGAGGCCCCACACATTGCTTTCATATGCTGTCCCACAGTTGTTGGGATGCTCAGTGACAAATGAAAGTCTTTTGTTACTCTTCACTCTGCATGTGAAGAAACATTCTCCTCAAGGGAGCTGTTGTGGACACAGAATCCCCAAAGGAGTACATTTCAACTCACAGTCCCAGTGTTTTGCCCAGTGTCTTACAGTCTAGGATGGAAAACTAAGAATATTTAACTCCTAGGAAATCATGGAACTTTACATCATCCCACTGTTTCATATCGAGTTTATAAAAGCTATAATTTATTGATATAAAGGAGATTATTTAGCTTTTTTTATTTTCTTTAAAATTTTATTTTTCATATATTCATGGGGTAAAGCATGACATTTTGATAAATGTCTATATGGTAGACTGCTTCAATACACTAGGTAACATATCTATCACCTTACCTGACTATAATTAATAATGTGTATTTCAAAATGTTCTGAAAGTAGTTTTAAATGTTTTCATTAACCTAGTTAATTCTTTTCTCAACCTTATGTGGGAGCACTGTTATTATTTCATTTACTGTCTAAGTAAGTAGGAACTTAGACATAGAGCCCCAATTTGCAAAGCTAAGATGTATCAAAAGCACTTGGAACCATAAGACTCTAAGTGCTTATATAGCCACAAATATTTGGGTTCCAGACATTGAACCTATAGGCTTCAGGGCTGTAGATTATGCATGTCATGCTGAGGTAAACAGATCCATGTCCCAGAATGATAGAGAACACAGTTTCCTTGGGGACAATAAAAGCCTTGAGTTGGAGAGGTGCTCTTTGGAAGTCAACAGTAATATAATAGAAAATAGCAAGCTTCCTCCCTGCTTAGAATGTCTTTCTCACCACTATCCTGCCCAAATCACATCAAGCTGTGAATTCTTTTCCATAAAGCCTGCCCTGACCCTTCCACTAGAAATAACTATCCTCTCTCTCTTAGGTCCCATCAGTCACCTGTCTGTATGGCTGTTTGCCTTGGAGCTCCCAGACAAGTTACCTATTAGCCTCTATGATCTACTATTATTCCTTGCTATTCCTACTACCTAGAATATCTAGTCAAGACAGAGGATAGATTAGAACTTAGCAACCCCATGATAAATACAGACAGGTGCCAGCTGTACAAAAATATGCCAAAGTAGTCCTAGCAAACTACTAGGAGGCCTATAGTCTTTCCCTAACTCTTCCAATGGGGTCCCTGGGCTCAGTCCAATGGTTGGCTATGAGTGTCTGCATCTGTCTTAGTCAGGTGCTGGCAGAGCCTCTCAGACAACAGCCTTACTGGGCTCCTGTCTCCAAGCAGTTCTTGGCATCAGCAGTAGTGTTGAGGCTAGAAGGGTGAGGCAGGTGTAGGCGAATGAGTGGGGGAGTACCCTCATAGAGGCAAAGGACTGGGGGGATAGGAGCGAGTTTGCAGAGGGGAGACCGGGAAGGGGGACAACATTTAAAATGTAAATGAATAAAATAATCGATTTTTTAAAAAAGAGAGGCTTATACCCATAAGCAAACTTTGCTCATAAGAATTTGCAAGAAAATTCTGCTTAATGCTAGCCACAATATGATATAGACTGAGAGAATCAGATTCTTTGTTTTCCTAGTAAACACAGCTAAGAAGGAAACACATTCCATATTGTCTATGTATTATTTACTTACTCACTCTTTCTTATGTCCACCATCTCTATATTATCCATTGTAATGAAAGTTTAAGTCTATCTCACACAAGCAAAGCTTAGTCTGCTGCTAATTCTTCCAGGCCACTCCCCACTGAATCTCACCTTTCAACAGGACTTTCTACCTGAGATACAAGCTGCTATCTTCAGTAATATGGCCAAATGAAATACAATGCAAGATGTAATAGAGACTTCTTATTTAAAAAAATTCAACTTTCAAAATATTAAATGGAAAGTACATTATAGTCACATGCATTCTTTGTAATCATGAATGACCCCAATGTGAAGCTTAAAATAATTGAATCTGGTCCTTGAATGAACTCTCAAGGATGCCCAGCTCAGAACAATATAGCTGTTTGTTTTCACCCTAGGAAATTCTGATTATGACATTAGAACTAGACCCTCAATATCTGAGTTTTTAAAGAAACTTCCCCAGTGATTCTAGGATATAATGAAGTTTGAAAACCACCGTGTCAGAGTAATAATTTAATCATTGACCATTGGAATTTTTAAAGAGACACAATGACCACTTACTATAATTTTTACAATCAAATCTTTTTAGTTTGTAGGAACCCAAATCATTACAGCTTCATTAGAAAAAAGCGGGGGTCTTGATTTGAAGTCATAGCATGATACCTGATATGTTTAGAAGTTATAAAACACAGTACATCTTGGTGTTTTGGAAATGGAAATGCAATCAGATAGTGAGCTTCCACTTGGAGTCATCCTATTCTCTCTGCTCTCTAACTCTCTACACTCACATAATCTGGAAAGACCACCCTAACTCAGCACTCAATCTCAACAGAGATATCTCTCAGATACTTCATTGAAACCTTCAGGCCCATAGATGGGCTTTGGGTCGTCTAAGGTTCAGGCAAGATTCCTTAAGAAGCTCAAGCTTAGCTTTGGAGAGAACCTCTTCTCCCAGTTACCAAGAGAAAGAAACTGAATGAACTTGTCATTCAGTTGCTATTTTCATGCTGGTATCTCAGTTCTTAGTAGGCATCTTGGAGTAGTACCTCCCTTGGAGAGGAAGGAAACAGTGATGCCTGGGGCAGCAGGTACTGATGTTGGGCATGCCCTCAGATGGGCTTTGGCAGTTCATATTCTCCATAATGCTCAAGCTTAGCTTTGGAGGGAGCCCTTTCTGCCAGTTATCCACCTGTCCTTTGTGGAAATCTACAGGTGAAAGGTATCAGGTTTTGAATACAAAAGCCAGCTATTTTTCATTACACAGCCTCAAGCAAGGAAGAGAGCTGTTGTAAATTAGATAGAAATATAGAAAGCGTAAATGAAGCCCCAGAGAGGATGGAAACCGTAGAATTCTTCATGTGGAATAGGAACTGAGAACAGAAAATGCACTAGCCATGAGCATTGCCTGGGCCAGGTAGATGTTATATTTCAAGCAAACCAAATACATTCTCTGCGTCTTTGAATTCCCACTCAAATGCCTCAGCTGTGAATCCTATCTATCTCTGTCATAAGAAGTGTTGTTTTACAAACACAAGCCAGCATACCAAGCAAAACTAAAGTAAATAAAAAAAAACAAACAAAATCAATAAATGTGAATTTGGTAGATGGAGTTTCAGCTCAACCTGGAACCCACATCCTGCCTCCTTGTTTTATATCAAAAAATTGCTTTAAAGCCCTATTAATTTTCTGCACTGAATAGCCAAGCAACATTACCATCTGTAAGTTCTGCAGTATTCACGGATATTCAGAATGATTTACTCTTAATACATGTTGCAGAAATGTGATTTTTTTTCCAAATTAATTTTCTTTTTTTCTTTCAAAATGCTTTTACGTTGGGTTTGCTTCATACCTGTACAACCATCTGTGGATGATATAATATGATGCTTATTTGTATATAGAAATAGTTGCTTTTCAGAAACCAAAAAACTCATGTTAATTAGTATTGTATTTTTAGACTTTCAATGTACTTCTAATGAACAAACACAATAAATTAGTTTTGAGTTAGCTTAAATACTACATTTATTAAATATTTTGCAATTGAAAAGAATAAATTATTTTCTACTTCCTTGGCTTTGGTCCCATTTTAATATGATTCTAAATTAGAATGCAGCTTCCAGAGAATTTGACTCACTGTATCAGCTAATACAACGGGGAGTTTATAAACTATTTTCATTGTTCCTACTCTAAGATAGTCCAGAGCTAGAGGGAAAGTTAAAAGTTATGATTTTAACATGTCAATCTGAAATTTCAGATTTTATAAGACAATCAAGTAATTTATTTAAGATAATAAATCAATGAGATTAAATTCATATTCAAAAATGAAGTAAATTGCTCATATTTAAAACCAATAATTTGCAAATGTTCCCTAATAAAAAAAAGTCAGCCCTGAACATTCTGCAAACATCTTCATGTTGCTTCAAACTCAAGTTTCTACATAAATATAGATTAGATGGCATATCTAAATGGCAGGTTTTCAGTGATAAGAGATAACATATGCCCAATGAAGTATGTCAGGTGTGATGGGAGAGCTGCCATTTAATCTTTCCGAGTTAAATTTAATTTGCTGATATCTAATCTCTGTTATTATGACTTTACTTTGAGACCTTACAGATAATAACCCTATAAATGATGGCTACACACATGGCCACAAGTTCTTTTGGGAGTGTGTTTAATGCTAAGTTCTAAAGAATCATATGATATCTACTGATGAATTTCACTGGCATTTGACTGTATTTGATCTAGTTATGTCCTGTCTCAGGCATCCCTCTGATTTGTTCATGTACATTAGAAAACACTTGAACTAATTATGACCTAGCAGAATTATGGTGGCCTCCTGGTGTTGCTACTGCTGAACTGCTTTAGTTAACCTCTGTCACAGGCCTTATTTGTACCATAGGCAGTGTACCCAGAAGATGCTTCTATCCCATGTAAAGAGGCTAGGGCATTAGTAGCTGTTTGGAATAATTCCCTCCATACTTTCTATAATCTTTTTCCTCTCTGCGTGTAGTATCCATGAATACTCTAACTCAAGCCTCAAGAACTAGGAGTTTTAAAAATAAGATATTTAGAAGTTTGTGTGCTCCTGTGTGACTTAAAGAGAGAAAAATAGCCTTTTAATAAAAAAATAAAAAAATAAAAATCCAAAACAAGTCACTCTCGTAGTTACATATTTAATTGAGTCTCACAGGTTAGGAATCAGGCTGACACATGGCCAACATAATCATACTTCTTGTGGACTCTGAGGAGCCCTGCCTTTTCTACACTCTTCCTTTCCAGCTCAGATCCCACTTAATTGAAAATTAGTTCAAGCTGAGATCGGAAAACAGCTGATTCCCAATTTTACATCTACTGTCACAGAGTACACTGGACAACTGGAGTCTCTCCTGGAATGAATACTCTTATAAGCATATGAGAATATGTGCATCATCTAAGTACATAGTTCACCCAGAAAAGGGAGAGCAAGAAATCAGCCATATGTGTCTCGTTCTCTCTCCTGGAGTCATGGTATTAATGTTACACAGACTCCCTAAAGGAGAGGATGAAAGAATTTAGGGATTGAAAAGACTAAGCTTGTCTGCTTTTCTCTGTGCTGAAGAGATCACTATTAGGAGTCCCCTATGCGCTACCACGTGTGATCTGACACCCTGCCCTGCCAGCTCTTTCACGTTCACGTTCACGTTCACTCCTTGCTATCATCCTTTCTACCATCCTTCTCCGT
Organism: Rhynchomys soricoides; assembly: GCA_019843965.1. NCBI lineage: Eukaryota > Metazoa > Chordata > Mammalia > Rodentia > Muridae > Rhynchomys > Rhynchomys soricoides. The sequence goes on from JADRCH010000270.1 coordinate 771,324, forward strand.
CTATTTCAGATTTTCACATGCTGCTCCTTCTCTTGGCCTGCGCACTGGAGCCTTTTCATCCACACTTTGCTCCATCCCGATGTCATCACCTCCAAGGGACTCTGACCCTGACTTCACCATCTCCTCCTCTTCCTCTTTTTCTTGATCACTAGATGATTCTTGACTTATGGGAGCTGTTTGGCTTTATAGCTGTATATAACTATTTTCAATCAATAGAAGATGTACTTCAGATCTTGACTTCTGGTCTTTTCCTGAACTAGTGAACCTCCCACAATGCAGGCAGACACACTGAACCTGAACTCCTTACCAGCTGTGTGATCTAGAGGGGATACTGTCAGTGCTCTTTAATGTACACTGCGGCTGAACTTTGGTGTAAGGTAGCCTGAGAGCAATGGATGTCTTTGACAGCACTTGCATCCTAGGAAGGGAAATGACAGCGTGCAAAGTTGTGGAACATCTCTGTTGTCTTCTGTACAGCACTTGCTAATATCCTGACCTGAATATGAGCTCTGAATTGTGGTATTCTGAATAATAGCTGCCAAAGTCAGTGCCTGGATCTTTATTGAGTGAATAATAAGACAGCAATGCATTACTAATTCAGGAAATCTTTATGTTGAACTTACTATAAACCAATTTTTTGATAATTGCTATTACATGAAGGTGAACACAATGAGGACTCTTAAATCAATGGACTTCTTGTTAAAAGATTAGGAAATATAAATGCCTATTTCTTTGTACCTGGAAGAAGCAGAGACCTGTATTCAGATACAGGTATCTTACCGTAACTATGCAGCCAAGGAGGATATACCAGCTTTGGTACATCAAATCACTGGGCAAATGTTGGGTTTAGAGACATCAGGCAGCAGGTTATGTGTGTGAGTATATCAGCTGGTTTTGCTAAAGGGTAACATAATTGAAACCATGGTAGACATCTTAGGAGTGAAGAATGCATAGCACATATAAAGGACTGATAAGAGAAATATTCAGATATGCAGTAGGCAGTTGGAGAAAATATTTATGCCAATCAGAGGAATCTCAATATTATCTTGAATTCTTATGAATCAGTTTAAGCATAGATTTGGTAAAATCACATTTGGTACTTTTTAAAATCCTGCATAGAAAATTAAACAGCCACTCAATTAGAAGGGCAAGAAGTGAGAAGAAGCATTTGTTTTCTTGAATAGTACATGTCTCTGTAGCAAACCAAACAAATAAGCATATGCAGCATCATTTAATAACATGTCCTCATGACCTGATGAACATAACTCAGCATTATTTAATAGCATGTTCTCATTGCCTGATGACCATAACGCAGCATCTTTTAATAGTGCATTCTCATGACCCAGAGCCCATTAGGAATGCTGAGTAAACAATGCTGCAAATCCACACTACTAGGTGACTAAGCAAACACTCTTATCTGCTTAAAGTATTTTAATGCTGAGAGACAAGGGAGTGACCTTTTCTACCTTCTATTAGAGTCTACTTCTAGTGAGAAAAATAGTTGTGGGTGGCCATGGAATTTCCCATCTGCACTTGTTAAGGCGTATGAATAGTTTGTTCTGTCCCAGGCAGATGAATGTGTAGATGCTATTGCTCAAAAAATTATTGATATTTAAAGACTGTAGCCTCAGAGCATTAATCCACTGGCAGTCTGAGCAGATCACATGCCTAGGATGCGGTAGACAGTCTTTACTGGCTCTCTCTAGTATCTGGGAACCATTATTATACAAATGGGCCTTATGCCCACAGCAACCATCAGTATTCATGGAAGCCCATACCCTACTGGCTCTGTTTCAGGAGCAGGAACCATGTCATTCTGTTTGTTACGTGGCCACGCAGGACTAGGCATCTATGCGTACATATGATCAATACCTCATTCAAATTCTCAAATATCCCTTTCCCCAACTCTTTGTCTTCCTCTCCTGTCCTCTTTTCCTTCCATTTCTCCCTTGCTTCTCTCTCAATCAATCCCTGCTATTGTTTAATTGTTTAAATTGCACAGTGTTTAGTTGCCAGGTGCTATTTTCTGTATTCACATTGTTCATTTGAAAATAGTCTGTCCTCCCCATGCCCCCCAACTAGAGTGTATTGTGTTTAAAGACAGAAATAATTTTGTTTTCTGTTGTATTGCCAATTTCTAGAATAGTTTCCTCACCTGAGAGGATTTCAGCATTGTTGGAGAACCGTCTAGAATGCCTACAATTCTCATCTTCTAATCTGTATAGTGTAACTGACAACTTAAGAATACATTAATAGGGTTGTCTGGCTGGAAATATCTAGCAGGATCTCATTGTTCCTTTTCTTCATAGAGTCAAAGCCAAGATGATAAATGCCGTCTTTCTCTTTATTAGACATGAGTTTTCTTCCTAGTCCACAGACAAAGTATGTTTAGTCTTCTTGTGCTGTGTGTGTGTAATACACACACACACACACACACACACACACACACACACTCACGGAGTGGGGGTGGGGAGAAATCTGACTGAAGCCTTCTTTGTGCCCTGGCCACAAGCTCTATCTCTTATTTCCTAATCTGAAGCCTTCTTTGTGCCCTGGCCACTAGCTCTATCTCCTATTTCCTAATTTAGCATACTGATCTTAGAGCAGGACTTTCAATACTCCCACAGAGACAATCTCCTGAGGGCTACAGTATTGCAATATTTTCTTAGTTTCTTGTTTTTACAAATATGCATTTATAAAATATTATAAAAATATTCCAAAGACAATCACAAGGGAAACAAAAAAGATTGAGTATATAACCAAAGGAATATTTCAAGCAATAATAATACAGAAAAGATCTGGGTCTTTATTAGTATTTAAGAGAATCGGTATTATGACGTGTACTGTGTTACCATCACACTGTCAATAATGTGGCTATGTTTTTAAGGACTGCACTTCTATCAATCTATTCAGAAGCATTTGTATAGGAGTATTATAAAATCTGATTTTCATTGAACTAATTTTGGTATATATGAGTGGGTTGGGTTGTATATGATGCAAACTTACCCATGAACTGATAGTCTCTGGTGTTTATGGTCATCACTATATTGTTAGTTTTTGTTTGCTTGTTTTTTGATAAGCTCTACAGTTTATGAAATAAAAAAATATATACTTAAAATTAATTAAAAAAAATGGCTCCTGAGTTGTAGTTTCTCTGTCAGAGGAGTTTTTATAAGGATGCCTCTTGTTATTAACTAATATCTCCCTTTCCCACTGATGTAAAAGTATGCTGTGAGTGACTGAGTGTTCATTCATAGTTTTCATTCATTCACCTTTTTTAACCAACAACCATTTGTGAGATTGCCTACTGGATTTTAAGAACTACAACAATATAGGATGAGTCTCATTCAGCAGAAGAGTCAAAATGGGAATGGAGTTTTAATGTGTGGAGCACAAGACTAAGGCTTCCTGATGGGAACTGACCAGACACAATATTCATACATATACATATACACTGTATACATATAACCTGAACCGTATTTTAGATGGTGTTCTTAGAGATTTGTACATGAATTAAGATTCATGGTGTATATCTTGCAGTTTTCTTGACCTCTCTGGCTCCAACAATCCTTCCTCTTCCTCTTCTGCAGCATTTCCCAAGTTCCACCTAATATTTGGTATTTTCCTGTGGGTTTCTGCATCTGTTTCCATCAGTTGTTAGGTGAATGCCTTTCTGATGACGATTGGGCTAAACATCACTCTAGGAATCATTTCATTGACTCTTTTTTTTTTTTAATAAAAACCAGTAGTGTTTGGTTCTACCCTTGTTCTCTGGTCTATCCAGCCTCTGGATCCTGGCCCTCCAGGCAGTGTCATAGACGGGTTCCCTTTCATGGCAGTGGTCTAAAACTGGAACAGTTATTGATTGGTCAATCCCACAATTTCTGTGCTATCTTCACCCCAGCACATCTTGTAGGCAGAATAAATTGTAGGTCAAAGATTTTGTGGCTAGGTTGATGTCCCAATCTCTCCACTGGAAGTCTTGCCTGGTTATAGTTCAGGGTCAGAGTCTTATCTAGGGTTCCTGAGGGTTTCTATTGTACTATGTTTATAACTTGTCTAAGAGATATCCTCTCGATTTCAGTTGTCTCTCGTTCCAACCTCCACCTATACCTGATCCTTTCTGTTCCCATCCACACTCCCCCACCCAGACCCCTCTTTCCATATACATGTGATATCTATTATATTTCATGTATCTCCCTTTGAGGCCTCCTTGTTGCTTAACTTCTCTTGATCTATGGATTATAGCATAGTTATTCTTTACAACTAATAATGACTTATGAGTGAATATATACTATGTTTGTCTTTCTGGGTCTGAGTTACCTCACTGAGGATGATTGTTTTCTAGTTCCATTCATTTCCTGGCAAATTTTATGATGTCATTGTTTATAATAGGTGAGTAGTATTCCAATAGATGAGTAATATTCCAATGTGTAAATGTACCACGTTTCTTTATCCATTCTTTGGTTGAGTGATATCTAGTTTGTTTCCAGTTTTTGGAAATTAGTAATAAAGCTTCCATGAATGTCATTGAACAAGTGTCCTTGTTTTATGATCCTTTGGGTATATCCCCAGGAGTGGTAAAGTTGGGTCTTGAGGAAGATCAAGATGGGTAATGGTGTTGAACATTTCTTTAAGTGATTCTCTGCCATTTAAGTTTCCTCTGTTGAGAATTCTATGTTTAGATGTAAATCCCATTTTTAATTAAATTGTTTGGTTAACTGATACCTAGTTTCTTAAATTCTTTATATATTTTGCATATCAGCCTGCTGTCAGATGCAGGGCTGATGAACATCTTTTCTCATTCTGTAGGCTGCTGTTTTGTCCCATTGATAGTGCCCTTTGCCTTATCAAAGCTTTTCAGTTTTGGAGGTCCCATTTCATTATTGTTGGCCTTATTGCCTGTGTGATTGGTGTTCTGTTCAGGAAGTTATCTCCTATGCCAATGCACTCAGGGCTATTTTCCTTTTTCTCATCTATCTAGTTTAGTGTATCTGGTTTTATGTTGAGGTCTTTGATCCACTTGGACTTGAGTTTTATGGAGGGTGATAGATATGGATGTCTTTGCATTCATCTACATGCTGACATCCAGTTAGGCTAGGGCCATTTGTTGAAGATGCTTTCTTTTTTCCATTGTATAATTTTGGCTACTTTGTAAAAATTCAAGTAAGTATTTATAGGTGTGTAGGTTTACTCCTGCGTCTTTGCTTCTATGGTATTAATCAACCTGTCTAATTTTATGCCAATAAAAACCCACAGAATCAAGTAAACTGGTTTCACATGGTCTCACAAGGACTAAACCATCAAACAGGGAGCCTATATAGAACTGAGGAAGGCCTTCTGAACATATATGTGACAGCTATCTTGCAAGATCATCTTGTGACACTCCTACGAGTGGGAGTAGTCTCTGTTCTCAGACTCTTTTGCCTGCAGTTGGGACCCTTTCCTCTTCCCGGGGTTACCTTACTATCCTTAATAGATAAGGAGGTGCCTAGTCTTACTACCTCTTGATACGCCATAGCTAGTTCATATCCGTGGGAGGCCTGCCCATTTCTAAAGAAAAGCAGAAAAGTAGGTGGGGGAGTGGAGGAGCAAAGAGGATCTGGGAGGAAAGGAGAGAGGGAGAACTGTGGACAAGATATAAAAAAGTCAAAAAATAGATTATAGATAGATAAATGATAGACAGATGGATAAAATGATAGATGATAGATAGATAGATAGATAGATAGATAGATAGATAGACAGATAGATAGATCATACATACACATACATACATACATACTGTAGAATTCTCCACTTGGGGCATCATCTCAGTACTCACAAGCTTTCAGATTTTGAAACATTTTAGATTTTCGTATGACAGAAGTTTGTCCCATGCCTAATTATTATGCTTCAGAGCCTCATTAATGAGGTATCCTTTGCCCTTAAGGCACTAAAAGATAATTTCCCAAAGTAATGGAATTTCCAATGCCAATACTTCATGAGTAGCTACAAAAATAACTAAAATTTAATAAAAGCATATCACATGCACACATGTGTCAAGAGTCTTTGTTTTCCTTATTATGAAACCTATGGTGGAAAAAGAAAAACTTCAATGTTTTGATTTCAGAGTTGTTTCCTTAACCTTCCCTGGTATTAGCCCCCCCAAAAACCCATACTCCTAAGACTATTGTTTAATGTCTATGTTGTCCCTGGGACCTTGTGCTCAGGAGACCAGTTTGTTTACATAAACGTATCCTGGAAGGGGCATGGAGAAGCCAAGATTTATAGAGCTAAAATGGCTGATGGAGGCTTTCAAACACAGCAAGCTTCATCACAGCAAACGGTCATGCAATCCACTTCACCCTCCTGTGAGGAAAATGGATGAAGTCAGAAGGCCAGGTTTTCTAGAACCTATGCCTCTCTGAGCTACGTTTTCCTTCTTCTATGACCCAGAAGCATCATTGCATACCATCTGTCCTTTAAGACAGTCTTACACATAAATAGCATCTCTTTCTGCCCTCTAGGATATAAAGCATTAATTGTACAGGACAGTGCGAATGATTGTAAAGAGTGTCCCTAAAAGAGATATGTACTCTGATATTCCTGGCTGATGGTGTTGACAGCATCTGAGTTTCTGTTCCAGAGGGCATCTAGGCCTCCAGAACATGTTTGTATGCAGCACAACATGGTGTTTTGGTCTTAATGCTGATGGAGTACAATATAATAGGAATCCAGTAGCAGGCAGCCACTCATCACCTCATCATCTAAAATGAAAAGAGGTCAGGACAGGGACGGGGGGGTGGGGGTACAAATCCCTGTCACATCAGCACTTGTCAGCAGGGAAAAAAAAAAAGACAAGTGAAACGTATTGATATAAATGGCATTGTTAACTCCCTTGTTTCTAGTACTCATTTCTAATTATACCCATTATAATGTACTTGGCTGGAGGGCAGGTTGCAATTTTAGATGTGTTAAAAGCTGTGATGATTTACTCAATGCTTTTTTTCCTGTGGCTTGGCTAATCATATTGTATATTTGATTTCCTGTTTGATGTGTTGAGCAAGTAGAGAACTTTGTGGTAAGTGTGCAAAACCAGCTATTCTCTCACCCTGAAAATGTTGCTTGTTGTTGATATGACACTTTTTTGGCCCCACACAAACAGACATTCTGATCCAACTATTTGGGCTGACAAGTGAGGAGATTTAGAAAAGTATCCTTGAAATTCTAATATGCAGCCAAGCTTTGGGACTACATGAGATAAGGAAACCTTGAGATGAGGCATACATGACATGAGGGACGATGGAGAGAGACCAAGGAGTGTCACTACTGGGTAGGCACATGTTCTTTAAACTGTAGGTGTTTTAAGAGCAGCAATGATGTTTTTGTGAGACTCCTTATCCTCTTATCCTGCTCTTGGGGCTCTTTTCCTTCTATGGGTTGTCATGCCCAGCCTTGATATGAAGGGTTTGTGCCTAGCCTTAGTGTATCTTGTTAAGCCATGTTTGGTTAATATCCCTGGAAAGCCTTTTCTCTTTTCTGAAAGGAAACATAAAAGAGAAATGGATGGGGGAGGGGAGGATTAGGAGGAGGCACGAGAAACCGTGGTCAGGGTGTACTGTATGACAGAAGAATGGAAAAAAAACAAAACAAAAAAGGAGCAGCCGTCATCAGTGATAGGAAGTAGAAGGAAATGGAGAAGGCCCCAGGACCTTTAAAATTGTTGCTTAGGCTTTATCAAGTATATAGCACTCACTAAAGTGAGACAATGTTTATTTGTCTTGACTCTTATCTTGCATAGTTTATGCAAATATAAGCATGAATTGCTTCTTCTGAAGTGTATGTGAAAGTCTTATTCAGAAAGCATCTTAAGCTCACAGTTTCGTTTTTTTTTTCCCACATTAGCAAGATGCTTTCAATCCCATTTAATCGGGCATTCCTAACAGCTGTCCTGTGAATTGGTCAGGCAGTATTACCCACACAGGACAAGTAAGAAAATTGAAGCTCTGAGATGTTAACTGCACTGCCCAAGGTCATATAGCAACTCAGTAATGAGTTGGGATTAGATACCACAGCCCAGAAGTCTTGTCTGTTGCCAGTTTCACTGAGTTTGGTTTCTGTTGCAAAGTGAATGATGATTATGAAATTTAAGAGTATGGAATGTGGTTTTTTTTTTCCAGGCAATGTTTCAAAGTGAAAGAAATAGATGGATATGCTAACGCCTGTTTCCAATATTCCTAAAATGTTTGGCAGAAGAGCTTGGCAAGCTTGCTTAATTTCACCCATGTATAGATGGGTCTTTGCCTTCCTGTGCATCTTGAGGTTCTTCGAGCCTGTGCTTGATGTACCTGCTCTGAGTAGCCAACACTAAGATGAATACAGAGGAACTATATGAAAAACCTTCTACATGCGGCAATTCTGCAACAGCACATTTTTTTAAAACCACTTATGCTTCCATTTCTCCTTGAAGAAAGAGAGACTACAAGGCTGGTGGCCTTTGAAAAATAATAGAATTTATCTTATCATTTCTAAACTCATATAAAACTTCTATAAAAGTTTTCATAGAAAACTTTTACATTGTTATCTGCCCATTGAGCTTCTCTCTTCTGCTGCAAAAAATTCATAATGTATGTATGTATATTCCAGTTTCTCACACAGAATCCAGCCTAGTGACCCACAGAGAGCAGAGGCCTGATAAATATTTATCAACAATGACAATACTGCATGTGCTAAGTGCTTCCCTCTGAGATCTCAAGACTCCTGATAATCTTTTACTTAAATGGGAGATGGTTTGGTACTAAATCCCTGTTTTTGTTCATTTTCTATGGAGGAAGCCAACTCTGACAGTTTCAAGAGCTGTGATGAAGTGGGAGAGAGGCATTCTCTGGTGTGTAATTAATCAGAAGAGAGAATGTACCTCATGTGTGATGTAATGAGGAGACTTGGGCTGCCTTACCTCACACTACAGTCTTTATCTACAACCTTGACTTAAAAGCTAGCTCCTTGACAAGCCAAGCATGAGCTCCTTTTCTTCACACTCATGTAGTTTGTTGATAGGCTGTTGATTCTCTTTCCCATATAGCATTTATTAGGGATGCTTCTATCATAGGCACACATCTAAAGGGCACTTCCAGTTCTCTTTAGGTTTTTTTTTTTGTTTTTGTTTTTATGGTTTTTCAAGACAAGGTTTCTCTGTGTAGCCCTGGCTGTCCTGGAACTCACTCTGTAGACCAAGCTGGCCTCGAACTTAGAAATCTACCTGCCTCTGCCTCCCGAGTGCTGGGATTAAAGGCATGCTCCACCACTGCCCGGCTCCCTTTAGTTTTTAATTTACTGATTCATGAAAAAGAATTCCAGAGTCATCAAATAGTACTTTCTGAATGCGTGAGCTTCTATCTTAAATAAAATATGGTGGCCAAAAAACATAAAAATGGCTAGTTGGCCAGTTACCAAATCCAATGAATAATTTTGGGAACAGCTGTGTAAAGTGTCTTTCACACACTCTTAAAATGAAATCCTGGGCTTCAGAAGAAACAATATGTGTGTGTGTGTGCACGTGTGTGTGTATTTTATATTAGTTATATTATATTCAAATAGGTGATACTAGTGATGGTGTTTGTCTGAGTAGTCAAAATATTTATGCAAAGTGAGGTACTAGCAGCAGAACTTCTCTCAACAAACATGGCACTGATCATCCTATCTCTTCCTCTTCATTGAATGGGGAAGGCTAAACTCTCTAGGAACATGAGTTAGAAAGAAGTTATTCATGGTCTCTTCTGCAAGCATACAAGATGAAAAACAGATTAGTTTGTAACTTCTCTTCACCTTTTAGAAAACTACAGATGATTCAATTACTGGAATGTTTTGTTCACTTTGTTTTCTTTCCTCTTACATATTTTTTAATGAACTAAAATTACATTAGAAAAAGTCACCATCCTGGGCAGCGTGCATATTCTTTATATGCAGTATCTCATGAAACCTTCACATCAATAAAGAGCAGGAAACCTTTTTGTCCAGTTTTACATCCAGGGTCTCTTAGGGTTTCATTGCTGTGAAAAGATATCAAGACCAAGGCAACTCCTAAGGCAACATTTAATTGGGCTGGCTAACTATTTCAGAGGTTCAGTCCATTAAACCATGGCAGCACACAGACAGACATGGTGCTGGAGGAGCCAAGAGTTCTACATCTTGATCTTGATCCAAAGGCAGTCAGGAGGAGACTGTCTTCTGCAAGCAGCCAGGAGGAGGGTCTCTTCCACACTTGGTGGAGCTTGAGTACTAGGAGCCCTCAAAGCCGACCTACACAGTGATGTACTTCCTTTAACAGGCCCACACCTCCTAATAGTGCCACTTACCACGGGTCAAGCCTATTCAAACCACCACAAAGGCGAACTTACAGTTGAAGAAAAGACTTGAATTCTAATAGCTACTGGGGTTGCAGAGGGGTAGCTGACACTAGGAGGTAGTTAAGCATGGCTGCTTATGAAAATGTGAATCTTAAAATATCACTGGAATCATGATTTTTGCTTCTAGATGGCTAGAGAGGAATTACCAGCTTGTTTCTTTCTTGGGATGGTACACTGTCTCTCTGAAGGAGAGTAGGCTGAAAAGGAAGGGTTCAAGGTTACATGCTTGGAAGGGCATCAGTGTCATGAAGCATGCTGCAATCCTTGAGGCCTACCAATAGTTGGGACATTTGAGAGGCAAGAGGCCATTTGGAAAATGAGAATACTGCAGGGGGCACTGCAATAATTATCCTGCTTTGCTAATAAGCAACAATCCTGTTTTATTTTTGTATATACATTGATCTCTGGGAACCCCTCACCATGGATGTTCATCGCCAATGCTGGGTCACTCATCTTTGTCCCTGCTCTGCCATGCATGTTCTGTATCTGCACTGGCATGTTCAGCCAGTTATAAACTTAATGTCTATCTTTATTTCACTATTCTAACTGAATAATAATCTGGCATCAATGATTGATGCTCATATCATTTAATTCATTGTGATGTACTCCGGTTTACCTAGCTGAAAAATCACACGAGTCATTTTTATCTACTTCTTGTTTTATTTTATTGCTGTTTGTGCTGGGAATTGGTGGTACAGGCACCCACTGTGACTCTATAAATGTCCCTTAGTGTTGGGAGCCTACTCACATATTTCCTATGTTAACTATAATTCCAATCTTTGAATAGTCATCTTTTCTAAATGTTACTTCTTCCCACTATAATTAATAACTTAAGCTTAATTATCTCTGATGGCTTAATGATGACAGAACAGGCATAAATCAAAACCAAATTTAAGTGAAGTATTTGTTAACCATAATCATTCTTAAGCAATTGTTTATGTTTGCAAATGAACACTTTAATTTATTATTATTTTCCATAGACCTAATGAGGTAGGAGATATCACTCACATTACTGACATTTAAGCCTTCTGTAGATAGGTGGGCAGCTGAAGACCAGTTTGAAAGGAAACAAAACCATGAGCTACGATTAGTGCTCTTTCCTCCTGAATGTTCCATCTTTTAATGGAAACATCATAGACTTTGGTACCGTGTAAGGCAGTCTAATTGTACAAAAGTAATTTTGAGGAACTGTTTCCTTCTACCACTATCCATTTCTTACCTGTGAAATGTGAACAATGATAATAATGATAGTGTTAATCATACTAATTTCTGTCTTTGGAATTATAATATTAACTATGCAGTATATGCAAAATACTAAGAACAGAAGTAACAGTAAGCTTATGGACAAGTCCTGAGAACTTTCTGGTTTATATGTATAAGAAATCTCTAGGTATCTTCTATCTGCCAGCCATCACATCTACTTCCGTAAGTGCTCCCCAGAAATCCTGTCTCTGTGTAGTCAGCGGAGAAGGAAGGCTTTGTCTGGTACCATTTTGTGAGAGAATCCTCAATCTTGCTTACTTACTTACTTACTTGCTGGCTTAGGTCCACACATAGAGGCTGCCCAAAGCATTTATGTTACTTGTTTCTCTTGAATACATACAAGAATACACCACCCCGAAGCTTGATTCCACAGAGAGGTGCTCTGAGACTATCTTTTACAGCCCCATTCTATCTGTACACACTGCCTATCATTGCTTTTGCCGCAGGATCACTTCATCAAATCTGCTGTTCATGACAGATTCATGGAAAACCCTTCCTAACTGGCTATTCACTATGATCATCCAAGGAGAAAGGCATAGACACAGCACTTAAAGAATGTCCTATATATCCTGGATTGTTCCTCTATCTCAAGCTCCCTATTAATTCTATGCCCCTGTTCAAAATCATATGCATTTCCCTTCATTTAAATAAAGTGACCATTGTTTTGCCCTCTATGAACATTTTATCTGTACGCTAATTGGTTGTTTGGTTGTTTGTTTGTTTTTTAACCATAAAATCTCTGTTTTCAGTATGCACCTGAAATACTATTGGACATGGCTATCATTATGATGCTTACAGCTTCCTTTGAAACCTTTCGATATAGAGTCAAGCCATGAGGGCAGTGTGTATGCGTGTGTGTATGTGTGTGTGCGCGTGCACATGTGTGCATGTGTATGCATAGTATTGAAGTGTGAATGAAATCCATTAAGCCCTGCTAAAGGTCTAGTCTTTACTCTCTCTGTCTCTCTCTATCCCCTTATCCCTCCTGCCACCCCAAAACAGTTGCTTTTATTGGAGTCATTATAGACAAGAGGATGAGCAACTTACTAGTGACTATACCAGGAAGGAAAATGTCACTGTTTGCCCCTGCAACTATTAACTGCCTCTATATGTCCAGACCTTCCTCAACAATCATTAACTGTCTTCTTAGTGTTGTAAGCCAACAACATTCATTTCTTCCCATTATCTTTGATATTTCTTTGAAGTCTCCTGAGGTAATACCTGAGCAGCACACACGCAAACCCACACTCACGTGCAAATTGTAGTTAAATATTATTTCCAGAATTAAGCATAATTCAGCTGGAGTTAATGGGGCTTGGGTGGAAAGACTTTCTCCTAAAGGCATGACTATTTACAAAGGTTGTCTACACCCAAATGAAGGTACTGTGATCTTGAAGCAGTGTTTCAGTGAGTTTTTTTTTATGTTGCTATTTCTTCACTCTTCTACAACATGCCTGGGGGGAGGGGATGATCATACTATTTGCTTTGCTTGAAGTAGCATCTCTTCTTGAAACTTTGGCATTCCCTGGTGGGAAACAAGTCCTTTAGATAGGAAAATTTAATGAGGGGGCAATTTAGACAGTGTTATCATGAACTAACAAGGGCATTTGGACCCAGGCTAGTGACACTTGGGAGACTGAACAATGAAGAATGGAGGATGTAGTTAATGTAATCCAAAGGCAGCATCCAGAGACAAATACTGTGAGTATCTGAAAGGATTGATGGCTTTTAGTAGAAGAGGGAGGGGCAACTGGAGAGTGACTTGGGGGTGGTGTCTAGTAGAATAACGATTTTGATCTCTTTTCTCTTACCCCCTTTTAACCTTTTCCCCATTGGGTGACCATCTTTCCATTAGACAAACTTCAAACAGGCCAATGGGCAATGGGTCTAATGGCATCCTGGTATGGTTAGCTGAGTCCCTATGAATACAGCAGATTACATAGGGACAGCATGGGGTCTGCAGAGCAAATGGTGAAGATCCTGTACATCTCCACTTCTGGCTTGAGGTCACGGCATGTTGAGGTGCTATGACCTCCCCGCACTTCTGTAGGTCTCAGAGAAGATAGGAACAGATTTTTAAATGACCAGTTATTTCCAAAAATAAATGGAAAGTATTGTCCTTAGATGGGAGCTCCAGACCCATTTGTAGAAAACAAACATGACTTGGCAGAGAATGTGGAAATAATAAACTGAGCACATGCCATGTGGAGCTAACACCCAACTATTGTAAGCAGATGTCAATTGGGAAGAAAATCCACTGAGTTAAGAGGACTGTAAGGATGGAGACCAAGCAGATAGAAGATAAGAGAGAGGAGTGGGGCTGAAAACAACCATTGGTTACTGAATGGCTAAATAAACTGTAGAGGCATGAAAATATCTAAGAAAATATAAAAAATGGAAAATTAGTGAAATTTCAAATTTTTATCAATTACAGCAGAAAGCCATCAAGTAACTTTAAAGGTCAGATATCAAAAAGTATGGACAAAAGCAGATGATTTGGAAGTTGCCACAAATTAAATACAGAAACAGAACAGTGAAAAGTGGTCCACCTGAAGAGGGAGGCAGAAGTAGGAGAGTTGTGGGTCAGGTACTTTTCTCTGTAAGTCTTTATGTATTAATGAATTTTTAAAAAGTCCATGTGCATACATGATTGCTACAGACATTCTCCTTGTCCCTTTGTTTTGCTCCATTTAGTCTACTGGCTTTCTAAAAATTAACTTATTAACTTGGTTAGGTCCATTACCTGTCCCATATCTACCAATCAATTCCATTGTCTCCTGGACATGTCCCTTCTCCATTCTTCGTCCCTCCTATGCCGTCCCCCCTGCACTCCTTACTTCCATACACACATATTTCTCCTCGAAGGCACCGTGGCTTCCTCTGTAAATTTCTCACACTGCCACACCTCAGTCTTTGTTTAACCTTTCTATGACCTGAAATGGTTCTGTCCTTTGTGTTTTAATTTTGCTATGTAGCCTTCCAGGCTTAGAGTAAAACCGGTGCTTTTCATGTGCTACCTTTGGTTTTCTAAGTCAAAAACTAATGCTTCCTCTGTCTTCTGACCTTGCTCACTCTGCACATGGCTTTTAACTACTGTGGTAATGTACGGCCCTATTTCTTCCTGTTTCATTGTAGGTTCTGTTATACTAGAATTTACCTTGGAAATCTAGTGCTTGTATTATATGTTGAATATAGTAATTGAATAATTAATCCTGAAGCATCATAGACATTTGTGGTGGATACAGATGGCATCTGAGCTCTCTGCTCTGAGTGCCATGTCCAAGGGAACACTGTTGTTTGCCTACTGAGGTTCTTACTAATACTTCTCAGCAAAACTTTGAAGTAAGCAATACTCTGTCCCCTTTCAGTTGTATTCTCTTTCCCCAAATATATTGATTATGAATACTAAGTAATGCAATAAACTAATACCTATAAATGAGGCAATATTAGAATTATTAATTTTTAAAATATATTTGTTGACTTTAAAATCTACTATCAGTCCATCTTCTTCCTGACTACACAAGTCCTCCTCCAACTCCTACTTCCCCTTCTCTTTTGAAGGGGAAGTCCCCTCTGGGTGTCACCCCACACACACTAGCCCCCTCCTGCCCATCATGTCAATGCAGGATTGGGTACATCCTTTCCTAGGCAAGGCTGTCCATTTAGGGGTGTGGGAAACACAGGCAGTCAGGCAACAGGCTCAGGGACATGGCCCTTGATCCAGTTGTTATGGAACCTGCATGAAAACCAGGCTGTTCATCTGCTACATATGTGAAGGGGCTCTAGGTCCAGCCCATGCTCCCTCTTTGGTTGGTGTTTCAGGCACTGGGAGCCACCAAGGGTCCAAGTTAGTTGACTCTGTTGTTCTTCCTGTGGAGGCCCTGTCCTCTTCATATCCCTCATTCATTCTCCCAACTCTTTTGTAAGACTGCTTGAACTCCACTTAGTGTTTGGGTGTGAGTCTCTGCATCTATTTCCATTGGCTGCTGGGTGGAGCTTTTCAGAAGACAGTTGTGCTATGTTCTTATCTGCAAGCATAACAGACTATCATTAATAGTGTGAGAGATAGGTTCTTGACTATGGAATGGTTCTCAATTTGGTGCAGTCATTGGTTGGCCATTCCCTCAGTCTCTGCTCTGTCTTTGTCCCTGCATATCTTGTAGGCAGTACACATTTTAGGTCAAAGGTTTTGTGGGTAGGTTGCTGTCCTTACCTTTCCACTAGGAGTCTGACCTGGCTATAAGAAGTAGCTACTTTAGGATCCATATCCCCCCCCCATTGATATGAATCTCAGTTAGAGTTACTCCCATAGACCCTCTGGGACTTTACCCCATCCCAGGTCTCTGGTAAATCCTAGATATTGCTCCCCCAAGATGATCTTTCTTCTCTCTCCCCTTCTCTCCCTACAAATGATTTCCCTGACACTGCCCTACTTCCCTGTCCACCTCCTCTTCCACCCAGCTCCCTCCATCCATCGACCTCTGCTATCTATTTTGCTTCCCTTTCTGGAAAAGATTCAACCACCCTCCCTTGGGACCCTTCTTGCTATTTGGCTTCTTTGGGTCTGTTGATTACAGCATGGTTTTCCTGTACTTTATGGGTAATATCAATTTATAAGTGAGTACATACTGTGCATGTCCTTTTGGATCTGCATTACCACACTCAGGATGATATTTTCTAGTTCTGCTCATTTGCCTGCAAAATTCATGATGTCTTTATTTTTAATGGCTGAGTAATATTCCATTATTTAGACATACCACATTTTCTATATCCATTCTTCAGTTGAGAGACATCTAGGTTGTTTCCAGTTTCTGGCTATGACAAATACAGCTGCTATGAATATAGTTGAGCAAGTGTCCTTGTGAGATGGTGGAGCAGCTTTTGAATATATGCATAGAAGTAATATAGCTGAGGTAGAACCATTCCCAATCATTTGAGAAACTGTCAAATTGGTTTCCAGAGTGATTGTACAAGTTTGCACTCCCACCAGCAGTGGAGGAATGTTCCCCTTGCTTAACAACCTTGCCAGCATGTGCTGTCCTTTGAGTTATTGATCTTAACTATTCTTATGGGTATAGGGTGGATTCTCAAAGTCTTTTCAATTTGCATTCGCCTGATAATTAAGGATGTTCAACATTTTGTTAAGTGCTTCTTGGCCATTTGAGAGTAATTCCATTTAGCTCTGTAACACATATTTTTTTATTGGGTTATTTGGATTGTTGGTGTCTAACTTCTTGAGTTCTTTATATATTTTGGATATTAACCTTCTGTCAGATGTAAGGATACATTTCCCAATCTATAGGCTGTTATTTTGTCCTAATGGTAGTATCCTTTGACTTACAGAAGCTTTTCAGTTTCATGAGGTCTCATTTGTTAATTCTGTGCCTGAGCCATTGGTGTTCTGTTTAGGGAGTTGTCTCCTGTACCAATGAGTTTAAAGGTATTCCCCACTTTCTGTTCTAGTAGATTTAGTGTATCTGGTTTTATGTTGGGTCTTTTATCCATTGGGATTGAGTTTGTGCAGGGTGATAAATATTGATTTATTTGTATTCTCCTACATGAAGAAATCTAGTTAGACCAACAGGGTTTGTGGAAGATGCTCTTCCTTTTTTATTGTATGATTTTTGGCATTTTTGTCAAAAATCAAGCGTCCAGAGGAGAGTGGGGTTGTTTCTGGGTCTTTGATTTGATTCCATTGTTCTTATACCTGTCTGTTTCCATACCAATACCATGCAGTTTTTATTACTATTGCTCTGGAGTACAGCTTGAAGTCAGGGATAGTGATACCTCCCGAAGTTCTTTTATTGTTCAGGATCATTTTAGCTATCCTGGGGTTTTCGTTTTTCCATTTGAGGTTGAGAATTGCTTTTTCAAGATCTATGAAGAATTGTGTTGGAATTTTGATGGGGATTGTACTAAATCTGTAAGATTGCTTTTGATAAAGCGGCCATTTTTACTATGTTAGTCCTACCAATCTATTATCAAGGGACATCTTTTCATAGTCTGATATCTTCCTCAATTTCTTTCTTCAGGGACTTGAGGTTCTTGTCATATAGGTCTTTCACTTGTTTGGTTAGAGTTAAATCAAGGTATTTTATGTTATTTGTGGCTATTGTGAAGGGTAATATTTTCCTCACTTACATTTCAGCCCACTTATCATGTGTACAGGAGGGCTACTGATTTATTTGAGTTAATTTTGTATCCAGCCACTTTGTGGAAGGTGTTTTTTAGCTATTGGATTTCTCTGGTAGAATTTTTTTGGCCACTTATGTATACTATCATATCATCTGCAAATGGTGGATACTTTGATTTTTTTTCCTTTCCAATTTGTTTCCCCTTGATCTCCTTTAGTTGTCTTATTGCTCTAGCTAGGACCTTAAGTATGATATTGAGGAGATATGGAGAGAGTAGGAAACCTTGTCTTATACCTGATTTTAGTGGAAATACTTTAAGTTTCTCTCTATTTAATTTGATGTTGGCTATGTTTAGGTATGCATCTAGTATCCCTTCTTTCTTTAAGACTTATATCATGAAGAGGTATTTATATTGTCATACACTTTTTCAGCATCTAGTGAGATGATCATGTGATTTATTTTCTTTCAATTTGTTTATATGGTAGATTATAGATAGATTTTTGTATATTGAACCACCTCTTCATTCCTTGGATAAAACCTACTTGATCATGGTGGACAATACCTTTGATGTATTCTTGGTTTTGGTTTGCGAGTATTTTATTGAGGATTTTTGCACCAATATTCATAAAAGAAATTGGTCTGAAATCCTTTGTTGGGTATTTGTGTGGTTTAGGTATTAGAGTGACTGTGGCTTCATAGAATAAGTTTGTCAGTGTTCCTTGTGTTTCTATTTCGTAAAATAGTTTGAAGAGTATTGAAATTAGCTCTTCTTTGAATGTGTGGTAGAATTCTGCACCAAAACCATCTGGTCAAGAGGGTTGTTTTATTATTTTTTTGGGGGGGGGGGTTTGGGAAAGTTTTAATGCCTGTTTCTATTTCCTTAGGGATTATAAGACTATCCAGATAGTTTACCTGATCTTGATTTAACTTTGGTTATTGGTATCTGTTGGAAAATCATCTATTTCATTTAGGTTTTTCAATTTTGTGGAGTACAAGCATTTGAAGTATGATTCTTTGAGTTTCCTCAGTGCCTGTTGTTACTTCTACCTTTTCATCTCTGATTTTGTTAATTTGGGTACTGTCTATCTGCCTTTTAGTTAGTTTGGCTAAATGTTTGTCTCTCTTGGTGATTTTCTCAAAAATCCAGCTCCTGCTTTTTTAATTCTTTGTATTGTTCTCATTGTTTCTAATTGATTGGATTCAGCCTTAAATTTGAATATTTCCTGCTGCCTACTCCTCCTGTATTCTTCTTCTTCTTCTTCTTCTTCTTCTTCTTCTTCTTCTTCTTCTTCTTCTTCTTCTTCTTCTTCTTCTCCTCCTCCTCCTCCTCCTCCTCCTCCTCCTCCTCCTCCTCCTCCTCCTTCCTCCTCCTCCTCCTCCTCTTCTTCTTCTCCTTCTTTCTCCTCCTCCTCCTCCTACTTTTCCTTCTCCTTTTTCTAGAGCTTTTAGATATAATTTAGTTAGTATGAGAACTCTCCAATTTCTTTATGAGGGCACTTAGTGCTATGAACTTTCCTCTTAGCACTGTTTTCATTGTGTTCCATAAATTTAGGAATGCTGTGGCTTCATTTTCATTGAATTCTAGGAAGTCTTTAATTTATTTCTTCCCTGACACAGATATCATTGAATAAGGGCTTGTTAAATTTCCATGAATATGTAGGCTTTCTGATGTTTCTGTTGTTGTTGAAGTCCTGCTTTAATCCATGTTATATAATAAGAAACATGTGTTTATCTCATCTTCTTATATCTGTTGAGGTTTGCTTTGTGACTGATTATGTGATCAATTTTGAAGAAGGTCCCATGAGGTGCTGAGAAGAAGGTATATGCTTTTGTGTTTGTGTGAAGTATTCTATAGATAACTGTTAGTTCTGTTTGAATCATAACTTCTGTTAGTTTTGTTATTTCTCAGTTTAGTTTCTATCTCGATGACCTGTCTATTGGTGAGAGTGGAGTGTTTAGGTCTTTCACTATTAGTGTGTTGTGCTTGATATGTAATTTGAGCTATATTAATGTTTCTTTTACAAATATTGGTACCTTTGCCTTTGAGGCATAGATGTTTAGAATTGATATGTCCTCTTGGTGGATTTTTCCTTTGATGAGTATGAAGTGTCCTTCCATGTTTCTTTTGATTACTTTTGATTAAAAGTCTATTTTATTAGATATTAGAATGGCTACTCCATCTTCTTTCTTGGGTCCATTTACTTGGAAAACCTTTTTCCAGCCTTTTATACAGAGATAATAACTATCTTTGTTACTGATATGTGTTTCTTGTATACAGCAGAATAAAGGGTTCTATTAGCCTGTGTCTTTTTACTTTTTTACTAGGGAATTGAGTTCATTTATATTGAGAGATATTAATAAGCAGTGCTTGTTACTTCCTGTAATTTTGATGTTTGTGGTGGTTGAGTGTGTGTGTGTGTGTGTGTGTGTGTGTGTGCATGCACACATGCATTTGCCTTCTATTGGCTTTAATGGTGTAAAATTATTTATTTCTTGTGTTTCTTAAGTATAGTTAGCCTCATTGGATTAGAATTTTCCTTCTAGTATCCTCTGTAGAGCTGGGTTAGTGGAAAGGTATTGCTTGAATTTGGTTTTGTCATATTCTAATACATTGGTTTCTGCGCATGTGATGATTAAAAATTGTGCTGTGTATAATAGTCTACGCTGACATTTGTGGTCTCTCAGATTCTGTAAGGCCTCTTTTCAGGCCCTTCTAGCTTTTAGAGTCTCAGATGAGAAATAAGATGTAATTCTGATTAGGTCTGCCTTTATCTGTTACTTGGCTTTTTTCCCTTGCTGCTTTTAAGTTTCTTTCTTTGTTCTGTATATTTAGTGTTTTAATTATTATGTGGTGGGAGGATTTTCTGTTCTGATCCAATTCATTTGACATTCTGTAAGCTTCTTGTATCTTTATAGGCATATTGTTCTGTAGGTTAAGGAAATTTTTCTCTATCATATTGTTGAAGATGTTTTCTGGGCCTTTGAGCTGGAAATCATCATTATCATCTTCTTCTTCTTTTCTTCTCCTCCTCCTCCTCCTCCTCCTCCTACTCCTCCTCCTCTTCCTTCTTCTCCCTCTATTCCTATTTTCTTTTTATAATGTCCCAAGCTTCCTGTATGTTTTGTATTATAAACTTTTCAGATTTTGCATTTTCTTGGGCTGGTATATTGATTTTTTTCCTATTATATCTTCTACACCTGAAATTCTTCCATGTTCTATATTCTGTTGGTGATGCTTACATCTGCAATTCCAGTTCTCTTTCCTAGGTTTTTATCTCCAGAATTGCCTCAGTTCATGTTTTCGTTATTGCTTCCATTTCTCGTTTTAAGGTCTTGGACAGTTTTATTCATATCTTTCACTAGTTTGGTTTTACTTTTTTGTATTTCTTTATATTTATTTGCTCCTTCTTTTAATGCCTATAGCTGTTTGAATGTATTTTCCTGTGTTTACTTAAGGGATTTATTCATGTCTTTTTAAAGGCCTCTATCTTCTTTATAAGATTGGATTTAAGATTCTCTTCTTGTGCTTCAGTTTCATTAGGATATCCAGAGTTTGTTGTAGCAGGATAGCTGAGCTCTGGTGGCGTTATATTGCCCCGGACCTTGTTTATTGTGTTCTTATGCTGTCCTTTAGGCATCTGGTTTTCCCTGGTGTTGGCTGGATGATCCTGTTGGCAGCAAGACTTCTCAGGAAAGGGGGAAGGAAGGTGCTTTGTGGACCAGCTAATAGAGGTCATGGTACACAACTTTGCTGATGTGTCTCAGGCAGATCCCACTCTGTAGGTTTTGTCCCAGTGAGCCCTAACTGGGATGGCAGCTGGTTCTGACTGGGTTAAGATTGGTGGAACAGGGTACAAGATGGTTAGTCTTGGGGCCCTAGAAGGTTTCCACAGAGAAGAGGGTGGTCTTGGGGTCCATTTAGTGTCCTCCAGACCAAAGAGTCAGCCCAGAGCTAGAGAATAGGACTCAGGGAATCATGTAGACAACTTATTCTGCAGGCTGTCTTGGTCAGCTGAGGTAGTGTCCAGATCTGATTAAGATGGGTGGTCAAGCAGGATTGCAAGGTAGTTAGTTTTGAGCCACAGAAGGTTTCCACTAGCAGGCAGGATGTTCTTGGGGTCCTGCAAGGCTCCTCTGACTGAGGAGCAAGCTGAGAGCTAGACAATGGGGCATGTGCCACTTACATCTTCAGGCTGTCCCAGGCCTAGAATTATTAATTTTAATAGAAGAGTTTCTACTATATAAAGCAGTCTATAAAGAGAAACTTCATATTGAAAAGGAAGAGCAATGGAAATCTAAGCCCATCAGGTGCAGCTTGAGCTGAAGGAGGAAACATGAGCTTCACACCAAGATATTGTGTCCTTATGTCACTTGAAATGTAAGATAAAAGCTTAAAAGATGTTTGCAGCTGGAGAGATGGCTCAACAGCTAAAAGCACTTGCAGGCCTTGCAAAGGCCCATATTTGATTACTAGCACCCACATGGTAGCTTATAGCTGGTGCAGCTAGAAATCCAAGGGTTGGATGCCCTTCCCTGGCATCCAGGAATATTCCCTCGGTTGATAGACACACATGCAGGAAAATACTCATACACAAAATTAAAAATAACATCAATCTTCTTCTAAAAGATGTTTAAATTGAAATACATTGAGACAGTGGAAACATCTGAATTTACGGTGCCTCAGTGTGGAGCTTTTCCCACAGACGGGAAATTGAGCACTAGCTTCCAGCATTTGCTGCTTTCATCTTAGCTTCTCTTTACAAATATGCTTAGCTGAACTCTTTTTCACTTTCCTTCCAGATGCTACCTGGATTTGATCTGCATCGATGTAACAGGGGCTATAATTTTATTTCTCATTTCCTTCAGGAAACACCACAATAAAACAGTCTCGATACAGAATTATCATCCAGGAAGCAGCCAATGGAGGTCAAGAGTGCCCAGATACCTTATTTGAAGAAAGAGAGTGTGAAGATATCTCATTGTGTCCTACCTACCGGTAATTAGTTACTTTGGATTATCATTAGACCTGAGCATAATTGTACCATATTTTCTTTCATATATGGTTGTTTAGTGAAATTTTAAGTTGTCACATTTTATACCTTTAAATATTCAGTAATTTTCATTTCTTTACTAGAATGTATTCATAAGAAACAAAGAATATGAATACCTAATTAACAGGAGAATAAACCTGGAGCATGATTGGCTATAACTGAGCTATTGGAATGCTGCTTTTTCTGCAATCAGATTTCCGGAGAATGATCCAAAGAGAGATAGGATGAGCTTTTATGTAGAATATCACACACTCAAACACACACACATAAGAACATCTATACACAAACACACACTGCAATACACATATATAGACAAAAACACATACAGACAGATACACACAATCAGACACAAACTCATATAAGCAAGCACACATAGACCCAAACAAAACACATACACACAAACATACATACATAGGCACATACACACACAAAGTCATGTAGATACATACATATATACACACACAAACACATGTAAACACAGACCCACAAATACACACATACAGACTTATATACATACAGGAATACAAACAAATACATGTACATACAGGAAAATATAGACACAGACATGCAAACACACACACATATTCAGATGCAAACACACATAGACACATACACACACATGGAAATACATAAAAGCACGTATACATACAAATGTACACCCCTCACAAGCTTATATGCAAAAACATACACAAACACATATCCATATCCACATAGTACATACACGTACATATGCACACAAATACATGCACATAGACCGATACACACAAAGACACATAGACACACATACATACACATATACATATTCATATACACATAGACACACACATGCAGACACATAGACTTACTCATGCAAACACAACACAAATAGTATAAAACAAAACAAACACCACTACACTCTGAGGTACATAATCATCCTGTTGTTCTCATCTTAGAACGTTCAACAAGCCATGAAAAAACAAGCTGGACATAGCAGCATGCACCAATAATCTTGCTCTTGAAAGGCTGAAACAAGAGGATCATGAATTCAAGACCATCCGGCTGTATATGTATATAAAATCCTGTCTCAACCAGCAAATCAGATGTGGTTTATTATCTATGGGATAATTTATTCTTAATAATATTTTTATTTATTCTTGGTAAATTTCCCACATGTACAATGTATCTTTGATGATACCTATTACAAACTTCCCTCTTTTTAATAAGAGGGCTAACACTTAAACCTTTAATGCTCTCTCTATCTTCCATTTTACAAATTGGAAAGTACTGTTTATGAAACATATCCAAGTTTCATTTTCAAGTCTTAACCTTCCAGTCTTTTAGAATTTAAAAGTTTGAAATTCAGTGATAACGTTGCTTTTAAAAAAATCTTAATTTAAATGAAGTCACTGATTTATGATAATAGCTCATGGTTTAAAAATCATATAGTTTTACCAACTCACTCAAAACTGTGTTTTGCAAAATTATCTAATATTTTTTCCTGATAATTTTAGAAACTGTGTCTTAAAGCTGTGAGTCTCACGGGATAATTTATTCAGGAATAATGTAGTCTCATTGCTTTTCCAAAGAGATCTCATTTTAAGTACAGTGTAAGTGCCGCTGAGAAATTCAGTCCCACTGTTCTGTCCATGCGTCACTCCATCATCTCGATTTGATGGGCAGTCTGGGGAGGATGTAGATAATCACTAGGATCAGGTTCAGACTGTTCTTTGCTCCCATATCCGTGAGGACATTGTGAAATCATGGCTGGTAATCACCCTCTTGTGTTTTGGATAAATATTGAAACTTCTATGTCCAGAAAAGCACACTTGTAGAAAGTAGCCAAGTGAAAAACTTAGCCAAATACAATATTATCAGACATTTTAATAAATCCAGAGTCATTATAATCAGCAGAAATCTCAGAAACCACTAGTACAACTTTGTTTGCCTCAATCCTTGCTATTTGGTTGCACTTCAATTTAACCCTTCGTGTTTGAACTTATTTTTTTTTTATTTACCTCCTGTCATTTTCCCAGAATTCAGTTCTGCTGTATACAGAACCACTTTCTAATGTGCATTTCAAACTGTGTCCAAATTAACACAACTCTCTGACCCTTGTAAAAAAAAAAACTCTTGTAATATTTATCGCTGTAGTTCCAGTTAGAGTTTGTTTCCTCTACACTGGTTTTCTGCATGATGTTATCCTAAAAATACAAGTTTAGGTGTAGTGTTTGTTTGTTTGTTTCGTTTGCTTTGTCTTATTGTTGTCTTCTAATTCATTCCTTTAACTGAATTAGGGCCACATGTCTAAATTCACCAATGTAGAACAGAATTGAAATGCCTACCTAGGTTGTCCTACATCATCTGGTACATTAAATTACCGATTAAAGAGAAAACAACATTATGACGTTAATCTTTATACAGAATTAATGGTAACAAGTAACCAAGAACCAAGGAGCAAGTAACCAGAATGGTCCAGTCTCAGGCTACCACTTACTCTGAATAAATTCTAGTTTATCATCTCAAACCTAAGAGCTTATCAAAGACACTCTAAAAACCCCTTCAATCTCAATCTGTCTACACAGCACACTAACAGGAATACCCTGGTTTCATGTTGGTCTGAGACCCTTTGGTAAACTTAGCTTAAGGAATCTACATAAATCATAATGAATAATACACCATGATCCAAAAGGTGGGACCTGAGCCCAACACCATCTTAGATATTGTGGATGTGACTATGTTGAAGGAATCTATGTATAATTGAAATAAATTTATTACTGTAGAAATTAATAGCTGATTTATTTGATCATGGCATGCTTTCTATTTGTATTTCCTGATTTTTGACCAAAATCGACAGTCATTCCCATTAAAGAAGTCATTTGAAGGTGATCAATAATTTTCTTTATTAGTTATATTTTAATAAGGAGCTCATAAAATGTGGGCTACTGAATAAAGTAGCTCCCTTTTTTTCAGAGTTCTTGGCTTAACCGAAACAGACCATAAAAGCACAGTAATTAAAAGAACAAAAAACACTATTAGATTTTGGCTCTTGAGTTTTCTGGAATATTGTGCAGAAGTAATTTTAAGAACAAAAGCCATCCTCTGTGGGACAAAAATAGGCACTTTTATTAACTTGAGGAAGGTAATCAGAGAGAAGGTAGGTGACTTCCTCAGAGACCATTTCCTCAGAGAAAAGCAAGTCCTGTAATATCCATTCCTCTTCCCTAAGATGAACTTGGAAAGTCTGTCCCTAGAGTCAAGTTTGCATTTCATTCCATGACTGATGGAAATGGTAGAGTTATATCTGAATCCTAGAAGTACCGTATTAAAAAAAATAGCAGGAGCAAAAACCCAAGGGTGAAAGTTTGAACCCTAAGATTTCGGATGTTCAAACTTTGAATTGTATATGTTTTGGTAGACCACAAGGATTATTCTCTTTTATATATATATATATATATATATATATATATATATATATATATATATATTTAAATGGTTGTAAATAAACAGAGTGATCTTCGTATATTGAGCTTCTTTTTGCTGTTTTTTTAATATAACCTAAGATTTATACATAAAATGTTCCAATTGCCAAAAGTAGAATCACAGCTTTAATCATGAACCAGGGTTAGAGAGTGAAGACAACAGTCAATTGTCACTGTCCACAGCACTTGCTATATTATTTATTTATTGTAGCACATGCACATGTATATCAGTATATATGTATGTGCATTTATATATACACATATATATATACATATATATGTGTATGTATATATATGTGTGTGTGTATATATATATATATACACACAGATACTTATATCTGTTTAAGGATGATGATTTGGTATTTGACAAACTGTCATAAGGTTTGTCTCTGTAGAAAAATTACTCTTCCTCTTTCAACAGCCATTAATTGCCTAGAGTTCTTCATATAGGATTAAGACCTTTGAGATGTCTTCTATTTATATTATCATGCCAACTGATGTTGTCCGTGTGCAGGTCTTGTTGAGGTCGCCATATGTTTTCAGATTTCTTAAGTGTAGCTTCCCTGTCATATATAGAAGTTATTGTTGCGATGGAGATGCCACGATTCTCTAACTCTTAAAATTCTCTGTCTACTCTTTCATGGTATCTCCTGAGTTGTATGTGTAGAGGTTGCAATGTAGATGCACCTGTTGGAGTTGTGCACACTATAGTTTGCTGCTCTTTTTATTTTGAGGTATTGTGGATTTCTCTAATGGTCCCAATTTGCTGCAGAGAAAAAGTCTTTCATGGAGAGTAAGAACTACATCTATCCACTGGTATAAGGACACGGTTTTAGAATGTAGTTAGAAATTATACCAGTCTAGATAAGTAGGAGTAGTAAGCTCTTCTCTAGGGTCTATGACCTCACCTCCAAGGGCAGCTGGCAAGGCTTAAAGTATCAGATATGGTTTGTTTCAAATCTAGGCTAATTGAACTCTGGTCTTTTATATTTCTGCATCTCTGAGTCAAGCGCTGCATGCACTTCTTCTGTATAAGCATGTTGAGCTAAACGTTCTATTCTGTTCCTCCTTGTGGTCCAGGTGGAAGTCACAGAAATGGAGTCCTTGTATCTTGGTTCCAGAGTCTATCAGGCAGGGGAGAACAGGCACGAACGAGGCATGTGGAAAGGGGTTGCAGACAAGAGGTAAGCAAGGTTTAAACTAACTTCACGTTCATGCATGGTTTAATGTCATGTTTCTCTGTATTTGGTTGTTCATATGTGGGCAAGTTGTAATGTTTCTGAATTGAGCTATTTATATTTATCACTAAATTTACTCTTGGCATTAGTAAGTGTTTTTAGTTAAATATCATCATTTAAACATAACCTTTCTTTGAACCTCAGTAGTAAGGCAAAAATAAATAATAATAAATATATCTCAATTGTAACTGGCCTCAATGTCTATATTATGAATGTATGTTGGATATCAGCCAAGATGTCGAGGATATGCCAAAATTAGTTCTGAAAGTACCATTGCACTTTGTTTACATTGCATGTTTATGTGCTGATCAAATATATGAATGAAAACATAACTGAGTGAATTGACTAATCTTAATGATCTTGATTTAAGCATGTGTATGTATGTGTGTGTGTGTATATATACATTTACTATGTGTAATATGCACAGAAATAGTATTAAAACTTCTAAAGGGCACTGTGATAGGCTTCTGTGTCTGAAGTAAAGGATGTTTTATTAGGTACCTCTAAGAAATACTGCAAATCTATGAAAAGCACCCAGTGACTTGGGCTGTTCCCTTTTTTGTTTCATTACTAATACCAAGGCTAACTACATGGGAATTGATAGGAGACGCTTTACTCTGAAAATGGAATGACTGTCACATCTGTTCTTCTTGCTTTTGTGGGCAGTACTAATGACCTTCTAGCTCCATTTGCACAACTACACCTAGAAAAGCTAGGGTTTCTTTACCTGACTTACAGATAATGAGACTTAGAAATTAATATTGTGAGATATTGCACTTTGGATGTTCTTGATTGTTCACTAGGCAACATGTCCTTAATACCCACAAAAACCCTTTAAATGTTATTATTAGTATAGACTAGTATTATATAATTAATAGAAAAATAATGGGTTTTGGAAAAGACCTCTAGAATGAGAGAAAACAAATAAAGAAATGCATAAGAAGGAATTAACCAGAAAGACAATACAAGAAGTTGCACATCAAACTTCTAAAGTTCAAGAAAAATAAAACAAACTTGGAAAATTATCAAATAAGTAAACCAAAAACATGCCCTTTTGGGAAACTACATCTCTTTGTTGAACAAAGTCAAATTGATTGAAAAAGACTCATGTCAGACCCATCATTGAGAGAAATGAGAGAATGATCTGGTACCCAGCCTTTCAAAGGAAGTTATGAGCCTATTTCCCAAACAGAGGGGTTATCAGCATCAGCTTTGGAAAGTGAAAGGGAGCCGATCAATTCCTAACAGGCTGGTGAATGGGGTCTTAGTCTACATCATATATCAAGGCAAGATAAAAATATCTGCAGAAAACAAAATTCCCTAAAGTTTATTTAACTGTAAACTTTATGTCTCTCCAGAGGCATAATATGAGTGAACTGGAAAAACTGGAAATCATCTTTGGAAGAGAGACCATTTTACCTGGAAAAGAGAAGGGGTGGGGTGCAAGTCCAAGACCAAAGCAGTCCACAAGCCTAGCCATAAGCTATCCAGGGAAACACGCACCTACTACTTTACTGCTACAAGTGCTAATTTCACTCTGATGGTCCTGTTCTATCCATGCTAAGAGGCATGTCCGTGGGGATTCACTGTGGCTCACAGTGACATTAAATTCCCTTGCAAAATCTGTATGTGTTGCATTCAGTTTGATGGAGACTCTGTGTATTTGGAAATCTTCCATCTTTTCTCTGTGAATTCCTTGTAGCTGAAAGCCTATTCAACTTAGACCATTCAGTAAATTCTCATGGGTCATGCTTCCCTCTTGGCATTCAGTGATGTTTCAGAAGAGAAATTCACCTTGCTAAGACCTTATGCTAGGCAGTTTGCTCCTATACAGTTCACTCTCAAACACTGGGACTAGCTTTGCCTCATTTCTTCTACTGTGAAACTTTTGAGACTGTCTACAATAGCTGTTCTCAATCTGTCTGTCACGATCCCCTTGGGGATGGGGGGCAAACAACCCTTTCTTTTTTTGATTTCTTTTTTTGAATATTCCTTCTTTTTATTTAATCTCCTTTTTTTTCCACTCCAGATTTTATTCCCCTCCCGATCCACCCTCCGATTGTTCCACATCCCGTACCTCCTCCCTGACCCTCTGTCTCCACGAGGAGGTACCCACGCTCCCACACCCCACTGCATCAGAACTCCAAACTCCCTGGGGCCTTCAGTCTCTTAGGGTTAGGTGCATCTTCTCTGACTGAACCCAGACCAGACAGTCCTTTGCTGTGTATGTATTGGGGGCCTCATATCAGCTGATGTATACTGCCTGGTTGGTGGTTCAGTGTCTGAGAGATCTCAGGGGTCCAGGCTAATTGCTACTACTGATCCTCCTATGGGGTTGCCCTCCTCCTCAGCTTCTTCCATCTTTTCCCTAATTCAACCACGGGTCAGCAGTTTCTGTCCATTGGTTGGGTATAAATACCTGCATCTGACTCTTTCAGCTGCTACTTGGGTCTTTTGAATGGCTGTCATGGTAGGTCCCTTTACATGAGCACTCCATAGCCTCAGTAATAGTGTCAGGCCTTGGGCCTCCCCTTGAACTGGATCCCACTTTAGCCTGTCGCTGGACCTTCTTTTCTTTAGGCTCCTCTCCATTTCCATCCCTGCAGTTCTTTCAGACAGGAACAATTATGGGTCAGAGTTTTGACTGTGGGATACCAACCCCATCCCTCATGTGATGCCCTGTCTTTCTGCTGGAGGTGGGCTCTACAAGACCTGGCAGGGGAGATACCATGAGCATAAACAACCCTTTCACAAGGGTCCCATACCAGTCATCCTACATATCAGATATTTACATTTCAATTCATACCAGTAGCAAAATTACAGTTATGAAGTAGCAACAAGATAATATTATGGTTGGGGGTCACTGTAACATGAGGAACTGTATTAAAGGGTCACAGCATTAGGAAGGTTGAGGACCACTGGAATAGAACAAAGCTTCAGTATGTTTACACCTGCTGTCTAGGAAGCCTTGAAAGAGGAAACATGGATATCTGTGAGATTTGGTAGAAACCCTAAAAGGATAAAAGAGTTCTAGTCCCTGCCAACCAGACAAATCCACGACTTTCGTTTCCTTTGTCCTTTTCTGGATTAGCTCTGCAGCAGACTTAGACGCTGTATATCTTCATCACTGTTTACATGTTTCACTCCTTCATATTCAGTATTTCTAATCATTGTTCTGCAAGAAATATAAAGACCCATTGCTTTATTTTATTGTGTTTATGTTGTTAACTTGTTCAATTGGTACACACTTAAAACTCATGTATGTAATTCTCATCTGGTTAAGGAAGAATTTTAAAAAAGAGCAGGCAGAATTACAGTGATAGCAAAATATCAGGACCATCTCCAGGGAAGTGAGAAATCTGGTTCCACTGGATAAGATGCCCTTTGCTTCATAGAGAATCAGACTTTTTTACCCAGTTAATTGTGCTTAATTTGAATAAAGAAAGAATACAACTCCAATATTGTGACAGATGATACTATAGAAGAAAGAACTATACATATTCTTGTTTTTTAAAAAAAATCACTGGTTAAAGAGGTAAACGGTTTAGTAATACAAACAAAAAAAGTTAGGGTCCTAAAATTTCTAGAAGTGTGAAATTATTTGTGGAGAAATTTCAATTTAACTACCCATGCTGACTCCTTTAAAGCTGGCTCAAAAGAACCCAGATGTTTTCCTTTTGGACTGTACCTCATTTATCAAATGTCAAGTGTTCCCAGTTATCAGAAAGACAACATTGTAGCACTATGATAGAGATAAAACAGAAGATAGAAGATTACCTTTTTGTGTCTAAGATGCTCTTGACGTCTTGAAGTGTCTGCACTCTTTTTCAGTTTACTTTCACTGAATAATGTTTATGAGAAATGAAGATGACAGGTCTCTAATCATTATCAAATCTTTTGGTTCTTTCTTAATTAGTTTAGGCTTCTCCCACAACAGGTTAAGAGAATCTGTTTGCTTTGCCTTTAAAAGAATCTCTTAAAACTTAAGGCATTTTTTTCTACTTTTAAAAATGCATGGAATAATCCAGTATAAAAATAAATCTGGGTTACCTTTACTTTTGAAGAAAGGGCACAGTAAGGAATAGGTAGGAAAAGTTGAAGAAACAGTGTGCTCTAAAATTGTAATTGTATAGTGCTAATAATACTTGGTTCCCAAAGATGGAAATATATATGATGCATGTGTACATCTATATGCCTATTGTTTTGGTAAGGTGTGCCCAATGTCACAATTTTTCATAATCTAGTCTCTTTTTAAAGTCTTTAATTTGTGATTGAATTTATAAATTTTGATTTATGCAATTTCCCAAGCTTATACAAATCATATACTGCAAAGTCTATATTCATAAAGCCCCTGAATCAATCAATAATTTACATGAACTGGATTCAGAACAATCTACTAATACTGTAAATCTGAGTACTTTATTTCTCTGAGTAACAATTTTTTTTTTCTTGAGTGACACTGTTTTCATAAAAAGAAAGGGAGAGATAAAGATCGCTACTCGCCATTAGCTTATCAACCACCTTGGTCTGGAAAACACATAAAAACACAGCACACATACACAGTCTAAAAAGATACAGACTGTGTACTTGAATGAGTACTGAAAATATACAGACATCCTAGCTTGTCAATCAGATGTCAAAACCGTTGATCTGAGTGTTAGATTCTGACACTGTAGCAGGATGCCGTGGAAAAATCTACTTAAAGGAGGAAAAAAGTATATTGGCTCCATTTTTGAGAACTCGAGTTCATGGTCAGTTGACCCATTGCTTTTGGAAGTGCAGTGAGGTAGCATGTCACAGAAGGCATATTTGGCTGTGGAACCTGCTCAACTCCATGACAGTGGGAAGTAAAAAAGAGATATGCTAGGGAAAGCCCAGCTTCAAACATCTTTTTCTAGAGTGCAACTTCAGAGATCTGCCCCTCTTTCACTACTTCCCTCCTCATAAAGGTTCCGCTAACTCCCCCTAGTGTCAAAAGCTAGAAGTCAAGCCTTTACATGTGAATGAGCCTTTGGAAACACTCAAGATCTAGAGCACAGCCATCAGCCACTCATGCTTTTCTCTCCAGTGGTAGACATAACCTTCTGGGGAGACAAGAAACAAGCTTCTAAATCTTTGCATTCTTATTTTCCAAGTAGAAGCATGCTCTTATTACAGTGGTTAATTATGCCTGTTCACTTACATAGATCACAACCAGAAGGTTGTTTCCATAGGCTCACTAGGGGGAAACATATGTCTAGGCGTTGACTACAATAGTTATCAGCTGTAGTCAGAGATAGCTGTCGTCCTTGCCTTAGTCATGTTATTTGGTTTGTGTTTGTTGTTGAAGGAGGAAGGACTATTTTTTCTGGGAAGAAACAGAGGGTGGTTTTCTCAGGGTATTTCTTGACATAGACAGAAACGAGCTATGTTGTCTCTGGCTATAGACATTGACAATCAGGAATGGGGAGCCACTGAGACCCATCCCAGGAAACCAATATAACATTTGTAAGGGATAGAAATATCTACACTTTTTTCTGTGCATTTGTAGAAGGATATGGCTATTTTGTACAGTTTTGAGTCTTGGAAACATGAGACAATGAAGAAAGGACAGACATATAAATGCAGTACAGAAAAGCTGGGCCTTGTACTCTGATGGAGACGCACCAGAAGCAGCCTGGAAGCTCAATGCATTTATTTTATATATCTGAATAGAGGACATTGGTTTATTGTAGACACCTGAAGGAGGGTGTGGGTTAGCTAATCCAGGTAGAAGGTCTTACAGGGGAGCAAATCCAGGCTGTTAACATACAGGAGGCTGTTGTAGTCTTCAGTTTCTGCACACAGTGTCATCATTCACACAGAGACCAGGGGAAACCTTTGCAATTCTCATGTGTCTGAGACACTGTGGTTCTTGACATGCTCATGCTCATATTCACAACACATTCAATCAGGGCTTAGTCTGATCTTTATACACTAACTCAAATCTTCATATGTTCTCTACAGAAGGAAGGGCATGACTCTACTTACCAGCTCAATATACTAGGGTATCTGATGTAAGTAATGAGTAAATACTTATCTGACACACTAGTATCAATATCTTCAGTGAAGTTGTTTTTGAATAACCTTGTTAATCATATAGAAAAAAGTGATCAGACTTCAGTATTCATCTTATTAAAGTATATGCATAAGTCTGATATAGTTGTATGCGGCTATAATCCCAATTCAGGAGGATGAGGCAGAAAGAATGCAAGTTCAAAACCAGCCTTCCCTGTTTGGTCAAACCATATGTAAAGGAAACTAAGCACCAATAACATAAATACAATAGTGCCCAGATGTTCTATTAGAGTGCATAATGCTTCCATTGCTCATTTCCAGATCTCAAACGATTCATTAGAAGTATCATAAGAAAATGTACAATCCATTTAAAAATCTATTTATTTTTACTTTATGTGCCTGTTGCTAGAGAAACCAGAAGAGGGAGTTGGATCTCCTGAAACTGGAGTTACAGACCATAATAAGCCACCAGTGGATGCTTTGAACTGAATCTGGGTTCTCTGTAAGAGTAGCAAGCTCTCTAAACCACAGATCCATCTCTGCAGCTCTAAAGAGTCATTCTTTAAAAACATCTCTCTTTTAAATATAATTCCTGAACATATGAAAATAAGAGTCACCAGGGTAGACTGTAGAAATTAAATTGACAGTGTATGACAACTCTCAAAATTAAAATACCCATGAGCATGAC
Source organism: Rhynchomys soricoides (assembly GCA_019843965.1). Taxonomy (NCBI): domain Eukaryota; kingdom Metazoa; phylum Chordata; class Mammalia; order Rodentia; family Muridae; genus Rhynchomys; species Rhynchomys soricoides. The sequence continues at coordinate 805,577 of JADRCH010000270.1, forward strand.
AGAAGGATGGACGTGATGATGCCATAGGCTTTGGTTTTGAGAATGGAGTGCTGAGTTCACAGTAGAGATTGAATTTTAATATAAGTGAGTCATGGCTCTCGGAGGCATTTTCATTTCCTTTGTGTGTTTCAGGGTAGGATTATCTCTGTGACTTTTTGTGGTGGCTGCAGGTAAAATATGCATATTTTAAAACTTTGTGATACATTAAATATAAATATTAAAGGAGATGGGCAACCTGAGGCAGAATGCTTTAGTTACACGGTGTTAACTAACTGTGTTTCAGTAATACCTCCTTGCACTAGCCCCTCTGCTTTTAATATAATAAGCTATGATTCCAAGAACAGAGTAGCCCCTCCCCCATGCTCATCTCACTTATATCCTCAGAAGAGATTTTTCTAATGAAATGAACGCTGGTGCTAAGGATGGATAAAGGAAACTTCAGCTGCTGGATGCAGTCATTTGCTTTTAAAACTCGTAGCGAGAAGTTTCTCAGCCACAGAATTCTGTTACAGAACATTCCTTCAGGAATGCCGATATAAATTTCAAAGTCTACAAGAACTATGTACATGTAATAGGATTACATGTCTTTTGCGCAGAGCCAAATCCCATCCCGTTAAGTAACAGCACATCCTTGACTTCCCTTAGCACTGGTGCAAGTAAGGTTGAGGCACTTGTTTCTGTTTATCCAGGTTCCCTCTCAGGACTGTAGCAGAAGGAGATAGATTCATGCAATTTTTTGTGTGTACATTTCCAATTGAAAATCAAACCTCAATGCACATTCCAGATAGAAGCAACTGAGCAAGAAGCTCACACCTGTGCCAGTGCCTATAAATTCTACTTTGGTGTGTCAAACCTCAGTTCTACTGAAATTCTGAATTCAAACAGATGAGTAGGGCTTGAAACAGTATCTTGTAAGGCCAGCCAGGGTGTAAAGATGTGACTAAAACAAAAACTAAATAACTCTATTTTAATCTGGGTATTTAGGAAGTGATGTAAAACCTACTGGAGTCAATTAAAATCAACGAGCTCTTCAAGTCATCTGTTTCCTGGAAGGATATGAAAAAAATTGGGACTGAAAGTAGGAAATATGGGAGCTCATGGAGCCTTTGAAATTATGCCAAGAAGGAATTTGGATGCTAACAGTAGAATAGTGATACTGGGGGTGGATTAGAAGGAGCACACATCAAAGGCAGTTAGGAAAAAAGAAATCAATGCCATCCAGCAGCTAATCTTACACACCACGAAATGCATCACAATGAGTTGAGAGCACTTGGTATAGACCAATGAAGACTGACTGATGCCGAGGGAAAAAAGGATGGCATAAATTATTAATACAAAATGAACTCAGGACATATGCACACAGTAAGAGAGGCCACATTTGTATATTACTTTAGTCAGACCTAACATTAAAAGAGCCACTGGTTGATTTTATATATATATGGACTTTATACTTAAAAGTTGTGGATAATATCATGTGATTCCACAGTACAAGCGAAAAGAATAGTCTTTTCCTTAAAACATAAAGCAGAGTGTCTCGAATGCCAGTTCTGCCTCTCAGTATTTGTGCAGGGTTAGTCCAACTATGCCGGCTGTCTTCTTGGAGCCTCAAATTACCTAAGCAGAATAGCTCCATCATGTTGATGCTTTTACAAGTGGTGTCTCTGGAAGCATTAATTTCATTTTCCTTATAAACCTAGGAAGATAGTAATAATTACACTGGAGAGAGGGTCTATGACTATTACTAATGCAGTTCCTAAAAGTAAATTGCTAGTGGTCAGGAGGGATAGTAACTAACTCTGTAGGAAATGGTAAAAACTATGGAGCCAAAACATCTTCCTTTAGGAAAGGCTTGATGCAGAGGTAGCCTGTGAAATTTATTCAGATTGCTCCAATGAAGAGGAAAAGGCTATTGTGCCCAGAGGTGATGGCACACAACTTTAAGCCCACAACTAGGGAGCTAGAGGCAGGAGGATTGCTGAGTTTGAGGCCAACCTGGTTTACTGGGCTAGAAAAGAAAACCCTGTCTGGAAACACACACACACACACAGAGAGAGAGAGAGAGAGAGAGAGAGAGAGAGAGAGAGAGAGAGAGACAGAGAGAGAAAGAGACAGAGAGAGACAGAGACAGAGACAGAGAGAGACAAAGAGAGATACTATTGCTTTTTATGCAACAGAAATTCCCATACTCAATTGTCTACAGCCTGGTATTTTTCAGAAGATACCAGCACAGTTATTTGACTAATAAGCATGGATATGGTATTATAAAATTTATGAAGGTAAAAATTTTCAAAACAGTTCGTGTGGCATCATCACATTTTTGTAGGTATTTAAAGACAGAAAATGCAATGTTTATTAATTGAGTATAACTGAGAACACCAAGCCTCATCTCAATATAATACTTGAAGCTTAAAATCATTCATAGATTTGGGAACAAGGTCTAGAGGACATGGGTTATGAGTAGGTAACACTGTAAATACTTGTCAGAGAAGATCAAGAAAGAAGTACATTATAGCTCAAAGTTCAAAGATGAGAGATATCCATCTTTCATGAATATGAAAACAAGATGACACAGAAACAACCAGTGGGGGAAATGCATGGAGCTGTTAGGAGGGAGGAGGTATTTGACAGAAAGTCTGTGAGCATCTACAGATGGTGTGTGACTGATGAGTAGGGAACTTCAGGAATTAGAAGGAAGAAAGTCCGTTTTCCTCATTTACTCCCTGATGGGGAAACTGAAGGATGTGAAGGACAGAATGTTTCATGAAATATCTCTGTGTCCATATAGACCCCTCCCCAGTAGTTTCCCGAGAAGCCACCTGACATCTTGCAATAAAAACCCTTAGCTCACACGTCTTTCTTTCTCCATCTCCTTATCTCTGCTGTGATGTTTCTCCTGGAGTCCATGTGTGACTCCTCAAACTCCAGGTCTGAGTCTGCTTCTTCCTCTAATTGGATCTGCATGCCATCTTCCTAACCTCCTTCTACCATTTGTCTCTCTGACTACAATGTCTGGTCAGATGTCCCTTACCCCATTATTGTAGTGATAATCCCAAATCTCTACATAACAACAGATCTCTCTCTCTCTCTCTCTCTCTCTCTCTCTCTCTGGTTAGAAATTTTCACATGGACATCATTCATTCACAAACATACAGATATGTAAAATTCATTCATTCTAAAATAAGTTTATTTCCTACTTTCAGACACCAAGTTTTCAAAGGCTGCTTGTTCTCATTCACTCCCTAACCACAAGGTTGAAACATCTTCATAAGCCAGATGTTGTTCTCCTTTTCCTGCTATTCTCTCCCAGAGAAGCTCAGGCATGAGCCAGTGACTAGGTGCCACCCACATGCTAGATTCATTTATCACTCCAGGCTGTTACCACCTTCCTTTTACCTCCGATTACTGTTTGACCTCCTACATTTTCTTCTGACCCCATCCCAGGCATTGCCGTCCTCCAGCCAAGCCTGGTGTCCCCCATGCAGCTCAGGATCTCAGTGTGAATTTCTTCCTTTTTAGTCTTTTCTATGTGACAATTCTATGATCCCTTGGAGGTACTCATATTAGGGTTTCCAGCTCTAATATAGGGAATGTGCCTTGTTCACCTTGATATCCTGAGTATCTTCACACTCAGTGTCTCTTCTTAATATGTATAATTTATATGATAAATGTTTTGTTTATCTGTGTGCCAATATAAGATGTATATGATGGTGGCAAATATGAAATTAAAAATGTATGGAACACTATTACCAGTCAGGTACCAGAGGTCTTTGGTTCCACTTAGAAGTCCTTCATAGATGGGGAATAGCTCTTCTGGGGTTGGCAGACTTGGGTCCAAAGGCTTATGTACTGAGGCTTACAGACTCAAGTACTGTGGACTAGGCTATTGTAACTCTGGACATTAGAGACTAGAAACTATGACTCTAGGTTTTTAGGTTTGAAGCTCATTACTTTAGACTTGAGTTGGCATTAGCCTGGCACCTGGCACTTTGATAGCCAGCAGCTATCATTGCAGTTCAGCTTTCTCAAGACATCCAGTGCATGCTTACAGCAGTCAAGAGGTCATGGTGGCAATCTGGTTAAGAGTATGGGAAGGGCCATTAAATAGTCCATGAACACGAAATAATAGAAAGTTGTATCAAGTAAAGGCTTTAAGAAAGCCCAACACAGAATTCACAACTATGATAGCATCAAACAACAATTACTCATATTTAACAATGTTCAACTGCTCCTCAGGAAAGGATGTAGTCCCTGATTGTTCTCAATATGTGTATGATTTCATTTTATAATAAGATCGGATTATGACATATTAAAAGTTTTAAGAAACAGTATATATATATATATATATATATATATATATATATATATATATATATCAGGTGGAAAAATAAACTGCTTATGAAAAACTAATCTCTAAGAGAACAAAGACCAAAGACTGTATCAGCTCATTCCAAGCATGGGTATATCATAAATTATGCAAAAAATAATCCAAAAAATTAAGTTGAAGATAAAATATTTCTATCTGAGTTTCTAGTGCTGAGACCATGATTTAAGCAGTTATCAAGTATATTTTGCCAGATAAGTATGAGAATGAGGATTCTGTCCCCCTCTGGGATCAAGGTTCCGCTCTGTTTCCCTGGAGCAGCTTTATTCAGCCGTGCACGAATTTCCCACTATGACCAAGGGACATGTACACAATACTGGAATGTGAAAAACCAAGGGACACCTACAGACACACACACACACATACATGCACACACACACGTATATGAACATGTACATATACACATACATCATATACATTATATATTACATATACGTATACATATGCATACCTAGTAGATGTTTTGATGGTGACCCTCTTATGGCTCTAATATAATCCCTATGATGTTAAAAACAAAGCTCCCTGCTATATAATTAGAGATGGACTCCAGCTTCAGTCTCTGTGCTCAAACACATCTACTTTGAAAGCCTCCTATCCTTATCAGGACTACGTAAAATGCTGCCCGTACAAATAACAATTCCTATAACATGCACTCATGGTTAATAACAAGCTAATCGCTTAACTGTGTGTATAGCTATAAATTAATTACTAATGCACTTTTGTTTAGAATAGTGCTAAACACACTTTAAAAAAAAATCATTGTAGATCTAAGGCAGTTCAGAATTTACAATTGGATGGTGGATGAAAATCCGACTGTTGCACAACTTCAAACTCATAATTAAATTCTGAAATACTTGCTTAGACTGAAATGTTGAATAATGTGCCATCTTATCAGCAACTACCCTGGGAGTTTGGGTTTGGGCTGACATAAATGGTATAATTATACTTCACAGAAAAAGCTAGTAAATCCATGTTTATATTTTAGGGCCTACTTAGTTTAATTTGTATTGGTATTTTTGTAACAATCCAATTTGTGGTGAGCACAGTTGGTATTTAATAAGTAGTTTTTCTACTTTACATTACCAGAAAAATAATTGTGTCTCTATGGTTGCTATTATCTGCTAATATTAGTTTTCATTTTAAGTTGTTGATTGTCTAATGCTAACTGTGTTCGTTGGACACAAACTCTGAACTTTTGTTTGTGGGACATATTTTATAGTTATCATTAGGTAGTGTATAAAGCCATTATGATTATCTTTAAGTAACTTTGCGTGAGGATAACCCAGAGTGCCAAAAGTCAATTTCTATTTGTTGTAAGTGAATACGTTCCATGTGGGGAAATAGTCTACTTGCCTTCTAAATGCCTGTTTCTTTTTTCTTTATCATTCCCTCAAAGAGTTTCCTTCTGCATGTTTCCTAATGAACAATAATTTCCTAGACAATAAAGAGAATTCTCAGTATACATGTGTCTGGAAATGTACATCATTAGTCTTGCGTTAACAGCTATTTTCATCAGTTTTCTTTATCTTTACTCAATTACCCTTGAAGATTCTTTTTCTTGCTTTCATTTATTTAATATCATCTGGTCTAACTTTATGCCGAGTATGATCCACTCTACTACCCACATTAGTGGAAAACATTCTATGAAGTGAGGGTGTCCCAAGTGTGAGGGAATAACCTGTGGGTTAATAAGACAATTGACTCTGATTTATGTTACATGTCACGGATGTTCCACAAAACATCCTCTATTTTCCTGATTCTGGGTTCTAGAACAATGTGATTTCCAGGGACTCTAGACTCATAATTTCTAGAGAAGATGCTTAAATCCTATTGAGCTTCTTATATTTAGTACTTTTTAGTTAACACTAAGCTGAAAATTGGATGTTTGGTGGTACTTTTTAAGAACAAAGCCTCTGCATCCTCGGAGACAGAAGTTGCAGTTTGTCAGGAAGACCCTCTGTGGCTCCCTTTTCCTCAACATTGGAAACAGTAAACCCCAGCACCTGGGCCTGCATCTGATAGGTAGATGCTCATTCCAGTGGCTTCTGACTCCTTACTTCTTGGCTTGTCCAGTACAATACACTCAGTAGCTCCTCAAGAAAAGCCAACTTCAAGCTGAGATTCCAATCCTCTGCAGTCCAGAGTCAAATATTTGACTCGCATTTGTCACGTTGCCTGTCCTATTTTATTTCCAATAAAGTGGTTCATTATTCTTTTCTTATTATTTTATTCTTGGTTATTTTTTACTTTTACTTTTTTATTTTTAGATAGTTGCACAGTATAGTCCTCATTGGTCTGAAATGTTATATTTAGCCAAACTGGTTTCAAGCTCCTGCTACTCCTGATTTGGCTTAACAAAGACTGGGATTACAAGATTGACTTAGCATACCTACCTTATCTGTATTGTTGTTAACTCTTGTCTTATATATTAACATTTAGACTCTGTCATTTCTGAAGACTCTTAGATGTTAAGATCGTAAGGGACCTCAGGAAATATCAAATGGGTTCTCTCCCTGCCTAGCTATGCCGTCTCTAAGCTCCCAATCATTTTGCACGTAAACATATTGAGCTCAGGTTAAATTTGATAACATTTTTAAGGCCAACAAATTCAGTTTAAAATTTCTCAAATATTTAAAAAGAAGTAAATTGATCCTCAAAAATTGGATTATGTAAAGATGTCTTTCTAAACTTAAAGCAACAGTGACCCATTGTGCCTTACTGCATTCTAACAAAGTAGGTTCTATCCATCTTTGCTCCTCTTACACTCCTGAACTGAACCCAAAGGGCATATCTTCTCCATCATAGGCAGCATACTGTAACTCCACTAAACTAAATTGCTGTGCTCTTTATTTAAACATAAGTGCATCTAAGAGGAACTACAAGAGCTATTGATTGTACTTTAAGCTATAGTGTTCATGTTCTTAGAGAGCCAGAAATCTCAGAGGCAGTTAGAAAATAATGTTTTACTGCAGCCGCCAACCTCTATATTTGAGGAGACAATTTTCTTTGAAGAATGACATATCATTGCACATGTTAAAGAATGTCTAAACTTGTAGATGTAACTGACTGTTAAACATTATACACAGTTTTAGGTTTGAAACATTGCTCCCACATCACACCCTCTCTCTATTCTGAACAGTAAATTGATTTGGCATAAGTGAATGATAGATAGATATGAGCTGTAAACCATCTCTCTATATAGATTTGTTGTATTTTTCATAAATTACCCTTAAACTATAAAACATGATGCTGTAGGCAATAGTTTGCATAGTTCTTTCAATTGGGTAATAAAATATTGAACAATATTTCTGATAGGAGAATTGCCATGTGTCACCGTTATATTCCTGATGAAAATATTCCATCTACACTGAGTAATGAGTAGTAGGAGATAAAGGTTGATTACAGCTTCACAGGACTGTCTCACAGATAGGATTGTTCTGCTACAATGCATGTACTAAGGGAAATCAAACAGGAATTTCATTATACTTAGCATTTAAAAACCTAATGCTTTTTAAATTGCTTCTTATTCCTGTGTGCCCATGCTCTTATGTTTCTAAACCCCAAAAAAGAAAAAGAAAAAAGTTAATTTATTTTCAAAAAATATCCATATTTCTTATAGCAGTATCTTCTTTTCTGTAATTAAGAACTTAACCCTAACAAGCCCTCCTGTAATTTGTAGAGGGTTGTGAAAACTCAGAAACCTATTTCCCTCCCTTCATTGCTTTCTTCCAACCTCCCTCTCTCCCTTCTCTTTCTCTCCTTCCTTCTAAAGATAATTGTATCTCATATGTGCTTTACCCACTAGTTAAGTTGCACATTTGAGTGAAATATTGCAGGATTTCTTGTAAATGTGTACTGTCTATGCAGGGATCATGCATTAGGGTCTCTCCAAATGGAAAAAATGAAATTTTCAAAAAGGTACTACCAAATCTGTGTAAAAGACAGGAGATAATTTCCTCACATGTACAGTATGCTGCCTGAAAGGCTCTGATGCTGGAGGACTGCTAAGACTCCAGAAGAGGTGGGTAAGATGGCTGAGATAAAAAACAAATAGTGGGAAGGGATAGAGTGAAATCACTGAGACAAATCCCACTCATCAATAGGTGAGCACCTGATGTTGGAAGTGTAGAAGTAGCTGAGCACGTGCGCGCGTGTGTGTGCGTGCGTGCATGCATGCTTGTGTGTGTGTGTGTGTGTGTGTGTGTGTGTGTGTATGAACGATGAAAGAGCTCATGTGGCATCTAAGAAGAATAGAGCATGAGCCATCCCAGCTGAGTAGACATCAGGGTCCTGTAGAGGAAGCACTGAACTCTGGAAAACAATGGGGTTGAGAAACATGGCAGTGAAGACTGGCTGCCTGTGGGAGCCACAGCATTCTTCACTGGAATTCTCTTCTCTATGCTACAGGGATAGAAATATTTTCACAGCTGGAAACTGTAACCTCTCATGTGATTTATGGTGTGACATTGAGTCTTCTCTCGTCCCGACTTTTTAAAAACCACTGTGTGCTGGAACGCTGCCTCACAGCTGGCCAGTTAATGTTTATGATGGGCATTAACCCAACTGCCCTCATCTACTCTGTGAACAGCTGCTCTGGCTTTCCCTTCCCTGGCTCCCAGGCAACTGGCGCGGACCCCACCAGCTTTCTGTATTTGCTTCTGGCTCTTTCAGGCAGGCTTGTATGGTTATAACTTCTCCGATGTATTCACTCTTTGTAAAGATCCTTAATGAACACCTACTACACTATAGGCACCGGTTCTAGATGATGAAATATAGAAATAGAGTAAGCATACTTTATCTTCTATAACACATATAGTGTCGAAGGAAATAGCTTACCAACAAATGTATGTCTAGTATCTGATGTCAATCATGATGAATGCTGTGGGAAAAAAACTTAATATGGAAGGAATAAGAAATGAAGAAGTGTAGTTAAAGGGACAGTTACGTTTAATTAGGTTAACAGGAAACACTTGCTGAAAAGGAGACCTTCTAGCAGGTACTTAAAGAAGGGAAGAAGTGGGTAATGCTTATGCCTGGGAGATGTGAAACTCCCAGATAGGAAAGAGCCTCATTCTTTTCATCATTCCAACCAAACTTTTCTTTATTGAGTGAATTCAAAGTGGCATGGTGGATAACCTTTCTGGAAAAAAATTTACAAGTACATGCACACAGATGCTAACATACGTTCACACACACATATGTACGTACAAATATACACACTCTCACATTCATTCACATACACACACACACACACATACACATTCTCACACACATGCTTACATATACATTCACAAACACACATCTGAACAGACACCATGACCAAGGCAACTTTTATAAGGACATTTAATTGGGGCTGGCATACTGGTTCAGAGGTTCAGTCCATTATCATTAAGGTGGGAGCATGGCAGCATCCAGGCAGGCATGGTGCAGGAGGAGCTGAGAGTTCTACATCTTCATCTGAAGGCCAAAGAGAAGACCGGCTTCCAGGCAGCTAGGACAAGGGTCTTAAAATCCATACCCACTGTGACACACCTACTCCAATAGGACCACACCTCTTAACAGTGCCATTCCCTGGGTCAAGCATATACGAACCATCACACAAACACACACTCACACACACATACATAAACATATGCACACACTTACACATACATACATACATACATACACTCACACACATACATACAAATTCTCACACATACACTCACACATGCATGCATATATACTCACAAACATACATATACATACATACACACACACCATATAAACACACTCAAACACATACATACACGTACTGTTAAAATGAGGGAACATATTGTACTATAAACATTGAGAGTTTTTATTAAGCAGCAATAATATAATTACATCGTCATAAGATACTGTATAAAAGATACCTCAGACTTGCACTTAATCTGCCTTTTCTGTTTCTAAAAAACTAATGTATGTTGGTAAACAAATTTGTAAAACAACCACAACAAAAATTCTACTGCACTGTGATGAAAATACCTTCATCCTTAACTTGATCAATAAATCCCCATTGATACTTTTTATAAAATGTTACCTTCTATATTCATTAATTTAACAAGTAAAAGGATAAAGATATCAATGAAGGAATCTTTAACACTTAAGAGTTGTTCTGTTATATGCATATTGTCTCTCATATTTTACTTATACACTGATGTTATTTTTCTTTGAAACTGCAACAAAGAGAATTCTGTGGCAGTAGGTCAGATGAGACAAACTGACAAATAACAGAACCATCCCTCTTACTGTATACATTTTTAGATAAACTATGTTCGTGCCTCTCATTTGTTTTTCTCCATTCTTTTACATAGTTTTCAATGTGTTCATCATCACCATGGACATTCTCAGTACAATTCATACTATTTATTACCATAATAAAATGTTCTTAAATGGTACCTGATACTTAGTGGGCACACTTTTAAGACTTATGTGGATCTAGCAGAAAAGAATTGTATTTTATTCCTTTTCTACTTTCCTTTTGCTGTAATACATTTAGACTGACATATGTTTATATACCTGTTTGCTCTGCCTTTACATTTTCTAATATATCTATTTCTCTCTTTTTCCCTATTAAAACTGTTTTTCCAGAGTGTAAATAAATATGGGTTTCAGCTATGTCTTTTAAAACTTAAGCATGTTTATGGCTTGTTTGTGAATATCATTTTTTAAATGGAGATACTTATTTCTTTAAAAATTAACTTAAAATATCATATACTTTAAAGTAATTTCTTAAAGGTTTATTTATTTTGTGTATATGAGTACAATGTAGCTGTCTTCAAGCATATCAGAAGAGAGCATCAGATCCCATTAACAGATGGTTGTGAGCCACCATGTGGTTGCTAGGAATTGAACTCAGGACCTCTGGAAGAGCAGCCAGTGCTGTTAACAGCTGAGCCATCTCTCGAGCCCTTAATGTAACTATTTTAATGATGCAGATATATGGATATTGTCTAGAGGTAGAGCTTTAGCTTTCTATCAGACAGGAGGCCATGTTCAATTCCCTACACCAAGAGAACACACACACACATACACATTCACACATGTACACACACACACACAGATTTAATGTTTTCTTACACTTTTGAAATCAAGAGCATTTTAAAATTCTTTCCTGCCACTGTATTCTCTCTCTGTCTACCTTAACTTGTCCTATCAGAGGTTAGCTTTCAAGTCTTAAAATATATATATATATATATATATATATATATATATATATTATACACACACACACACTCACACTCACATATATGTATATATATAATATATATGTATATATATAATTTGTTTATTTTCTCTCTGTCTCTTTTTTACACTACAGATTTTATTCCCCTCCTGGTCCATCCTCTGACTGTTCTATCTCATACCTCTTTCTGCCTCCCTGTCTCCATGAGGATGTCTGACCCTACCCTACCCCACCCCTACCCCACCAGACCTCTAATCTCCATGGGGCCTCAGCCTCTTGAGGTGCATCTTCTCTGACTGAACCCAGACCCAGCAGTCCTCTGCTGTATATGTGTTGGGGGCCTCATATCAGCTGGTGTGTGCTGCCTGGCCCATAATTGTTCCTGTCTGAAAGAACTACAAGGATGGAAGTGGAGAGGAGCCTGACCGGAAAAAAAAAAGGTCCAGCGACAGGCCCAAAGTGGGATCGAGCTCAAGGCCTAACACTGTTACTGAGGCTATGGAGCACTCACAAATAGGGACCTATCATTACTGCCCTCCGAAAGACCCAACAAGCAGCTAAAAGAGTCAAATGCAGATGTTTGCACCCAACCAATGGACAGAAGCTGCTGACTCCTGTGGTTGAATTAGGGAAAAGCTTGGAGAAGCTGAGGAGGAGGGTGACCCTGTAGGAGGACCGGGCAGTCTCAATTAACCTGGACCCGCAGATCTCTCAGACACTGGAGCAGGCAGCATATATCAGCTTGCTTGCTTGCTTGCTTTCTTTCTTTTTTTTTTAATTAATTTATTTTTTTTCATATTTTATTTACATTTCAAATGTTTCCCCCTTTCCAGATCTCGCCTTTGGAACCTCCCCATTCCCTCCGCCCTCAAATATTACTTAGAAGCCTTTCTGGTTCTCTTGTGCTCACAGTAGAACTACCATAGAACCTGGCTTTTGCAGGAGTGACCACTAGGGGTCTCCCTCTCTGTGGACTCTGTGATGTCAGTCAAGATTGGCTCACAGGAGCTTCTACCTCAGTGAAAGTGAGCAGAAATTTTGGGAGGAAGAGATGCAATTGATACAAGCAGGGCATTCATTTCCTGTCTTGCAAGCTCTGTGTTTGCAGGTTCATTTTCGAGTAGCGACAAGGAACAGTAACAGGGAACGTTGAGGTTTCCTGCCTCCATCTTCCTAGTAGGCAGGCTTACAGAAAAACCCCCAGGGCCTGATGGTAACTCTTCTGTGGACTAGAATCTCATCAAGAATATTTTTCAGCAAATTACCTTCCTTTTAAAACTGTCATTCAAGACTTCTTGCCTTTATATCACTTGATTTTTTAAAAAAGCATAATATTTTATTAACTATTTGGAAATTTCACATAATGCATCCCAACCACATTCACTTCCCAGTCCTCCTAGGTCCACCCCCCACCCTTGTGATCTCCCCCAAAACAAAAGAAAAAGAAGAATAAAGAGTACTCCTATGAGTTTTATTACTTGTTTTACAAATATGTTCCCAGAATAATGTTTCTCTTCTAGCTTTATTGGCATACTATAAACTTGTAAAACACTGTCAGCATTCAGAACCTGATATGCATAGCAGAAAGCTATGTATCAGTTTTTACCTTGTAGTTTCCATATTTGATGTTGCAATGGACAAATCCCATTTGAGACTGTGATCATATGGAACCGTACTTAATCTTGTGAATATACTTTGAAAACAGACAGAGTATGTATAATGTTTTCCCCAAGTAGTCATTCCTATAACCATTCCATAGTTTTTTAAAAGATGTATTTATTTGTATCTTATGTATACGCATGAATGCTTACATGTACACACACATAAGCACACACACACACACACACACACACACACACACACACACACTTGATGTGCATAGAGGCCAAAAGATGACATCAGATCCCCTGGCATTAGGATTAGAAGTGGTTGTGAAATATCTGATGTGCATACTGTTTACCAAATATTGGTCCTCTGCAAAGGCAGCAAGTGCCCTTACCTGCTGAGTCATCCTACGACACGATTTTAAAAGACTTTTGCCATTTGACTCATATAAAGTATCATGCCAGGTCTTAGTATTTTTTGAAACACATTTTCATAAATCAATGAATTTATAATGTATCTCAAAATCTAGTGAGACAATCTTTAAAATTTCACACTTTGTATAATTATATATATTATATGTAAAATTTTAATTTAATTTCCTTTTAATTTAACTCTTAAATCTTGACATCATGTTTACTACACGGTCCTTTGATATCATCTCAGATGTTTTTTATTGTAATACACATTACTTGAGCAGGATTTATCTAGTGGAACTACATTTATGATGATGATTTTGACAGACCTGTTAGGGGCTATAATCTTTGACTAGCCTGGATGTGCAAAAAAAAAAAAAAAATGACTACAGCCTGTATTTTCAGTGAGTCATTAAAGCTAAGAAACCAAAGTCCACAAGAAAAGCTAAATTATTGATCTTACAACATTCCAGTCTTCATTTTTATTTGAAAACCAATATTTGACATTTTAGCCAGAATTCACCCTAGCCAGTTCCCTGATGGATTTATTCCCCATAGTAATTTTTTATAAACCATTTTCCCAAGAATTGAAAATATTCAGATCTATACAAGTTCATTCTTTTTTCCCTACTTTATTTACATTTCAAATGTTTCCCCCTTTCCAGATCTCCCCTTTGGAACCTCTCTATTCCCTCCCCCTCCCCCTGCCACTATGGGGGTATTCCCCCACTTACCCACCCACTCTTGGCTTCCCTCCTTGGTATTCTCCTATACTGGGGGATCTAACATCTGAGACCTTAGGGCCTCTGCTCCCCCTGATGGTTAACAAAACCCTCCTCTGCCTCATATGTGGCCAGCACCATGGGTCCCTCTATGTGTATTCTTTGGTTGGTGATCCAGTCTCCAGGAGCATCAAGGGGTCAGGCCAGTTGCCACTGTTGCTCCCTCCCTGAGGTTGCAAACTCCCTCAGCTCCTTCAGTCCCTTCTCCAACTCCTCCATCTACATGTAGAAGAATGTGAATTGATCCATTCCTATCTCTCTGTACAATGCTGAAGTCCAAGCAGATCAAGGACCTCCACATAAAACAAGATACACTGAATCTAATAGAAGAAAAAGTAGTTCGTTTGTTTTGTGACCAATTATATGATCAATTTTGGAGAAGGTAAGATGAGGTGCTGAGAAAAAGGTATATTCTTTTGATGAAATGTTCTATAGATATCTGTTAAATCCATTTGGTTCATAACATCTGTTAGTTTCACTGTGTCTCTGTTGAGTTTGTGTTTCTAAGAACTGTCCATTGGTAATAGTGGGGTGTTGAAGTCTCCCACTATTATTGTGTGAGGTGCAATGTGTGCTTTGAGCTTTAGTAAAGTTCTTTTATGAATGTGGGTACCCTTGCATTCAGGGTATAGATGTTCAGAATTGAGAGTTCTTCTTGGTAGATTTTTCCTTTGACGAGTATGAAGTGTCCTTCCTTATCTTTTTGGAAGATGACTTTTGGTTGAAAGTCGATTTTATCCAATATTAGAATGGCTACTCCAACCTGTTTCTTGGGGCCATTTGCTTGGAAAATTGTTTTCCAGCTCTTTACTCTAAGGTAGTGTCTTTAACACGGAGGTGAGTTTCCTGGATGCAGCAAAATGCTGGGTCCTGTTTATGGATCCAGTCTGTCAGTCTATGTCTTTTTATTGGGGAATTGAGATCATTGATGTTAAGAGATATTAAAGAATAGTGATTGTTGCTTCCTGTTATTTTCGATGTTGTTTATACATTTGTGTGGCTATCTTCTCTTGAGTTTGTTTAAGGACTACTTTCTTGCTTTTTCTTGGGTGTAGTTTCCCTCCTTGAGTTGGCATTTTCCATCTATTATTCTTTATAGGTCTGGGTTTGTGGAACTATACTGTGCAAATTTGGATTTGTCATAGAATATTTTGGTTTTACCATCTATGATTGTTGAGAGTTTTGCTGGGTATAGCAGCCTGGGCTGGCATTTGTGTTCTCTTAGAGTCTGTATGAGATCTGTCCAGGATATTCTAGCTTTCATAGTCTCTAGTGAAAAGTCTGGTGTAATTCTGATAGGTCTGCCTTTATATGTTACTTGCCCCTTTTCCCTTACTGCTTTTAATATTCTTTCCTTATTTTGTGTATTTGGTGTTTTGACTATAATGTGACGGGAGGAATTTCTTTTCTGGTCCAGTCTATTTGGAGTTCTGTAGGCTTCTTGTATATTTATGTTCATCTCTTTCTTTAGGTTAAGGAAGTTTTATTTTATAATTTTGTTGAAGATATTTACTGGTCCTTTAAGTTGGGAATCTTCACTCTCTTCTATACCTATTATCCTCGGTTCTGTCTTCTCATTGTATCCTGGATATCCTGGATGTTTTTGGGTAAGGAGCTTTTTGCACTTTGTGTGTTCTTTGACTGTTGTGTCAATGTTTTCTATGGTATCTTCCGCACCTGATATTCTCTCTTCTATCTCTTGTATTCTGTTGGTGATGCTTGCACCTATGACTCCTGATTTCTTTCCTAGGTTTTCTAACTCCAGGGTTGTCTCCCTTTATGATTTCTTTATTGTTTCTATTTCTGTTTTTAATTCCTGGATGGTTTTGTTCATTTGTTTGATTGTATTTTCCTGTAATTCTGCCCGTTTGATTTTGTTATCTTGTACTTCTTTAAGGGATTTTTGTGTGTCCTCTTTAAGGGCTTCCAGTTGTTTACCTGTGTTCTCTTGTATTTCTTTAAGGGAGTTATTTATTTCCTTCTTCAAATCTTCTATCATCCTCTTGAGATGTGATTTTAAGTCTGAGTCTTCCTTTTCTGGTGTGTTGGGGTATCCAGGGCTTGCTTTGGTGGGAGAGCTGGGTTCTGATGATGCCAAGTAGCCTTGGTTTCTGTTCCTTGTGTTCTTGCCCTTGCCTTTCACCATCTGGTTATCTCTGGTGTTAGCTGGTCTTACTCTCTCTGACTGTGGTTTGTCTTTCCTGCAAGCCTAAGTGTCAATACTCCTTGAAGACCAGTTCTCTCTGAGAGGAATTTGGGTTTGGAGAGCTGTGGTACAGGATCAGCTCTGGGGTGCAGACAAAAACAAAAAGGATCTAATCTCCAGCTGTCTCTTGGTTCCTGTGTCCTGATGGCTCTGCAAGGGTCCCTCTTGGTCCAGTGAATTTGAGAATTAGTGGTGGTCTTGCCTGTGCTTTAAGGTGTGTTGGCACTCCTGGTATACCAGCTATCTCCAGGCACTATTTGAGTATGGAGCCCTGTGTCACAGGATCTGCTCTCCAGCCACTAAAAGAAACCAGAACCCTGTTCCTCAGTCCTTGTGTCCTCAGGATTCCAGGTGGGTCCCTCTGAGAAGACAGGCTTGCCCACACTCCTGAGAGGCTAGCTTTCTCCAAACGCTATTTGGCTATGGAGCCCTGGTGGCCCAGGCAGAGGTCTCCAGCCACCTACAAGTTCATTCTTTACCTGAGAACTAACTACTGGGGAAAAACAGTGGTCAGTATATGATGTGAGGCTTTAGGGTGTCAAAAGAGTTGAAAGACATTATTGGACAGAGAAAGAAGTCCGGTCCATGCCCATTATTCCTTAAGGCATAATTAGTACTATAGCTATATTTTAAAAATTACTTTAGTTATAGGTGTTTTGATTGTATGTATCGCTGTGTACCACATGTATTCAGTTCCCATGGACTAGTATCAGACAAGGAATCAAATTCCCTGGAACTGGAGTTACATGATGTGAGCAGTCATGTAGGTGTAGAGAATTAAATCTAGGCCCTCAGGAAAGCATTCAGTGCTATTAATTTCTAATCCATATCTCTATAGAAGCTTAATTAGGGCTTCTTAACTCTCTGATTTGGTAGGTCCTAATATAACCTGTATTCCAATAATAATAGGAAAAGCATGGAAGGAAATGTATAACATTAAGAAGTTGAATTGAAAGCACTTGTAAATGTAATTCTTATTCAAGGAGAGAATTGAGCTGTAAGTGTATCTGGAGGAATTTCCTAGGTGAAGTTGATAGACCATTTGTTTGTCTCTTATTTTATTTATGTGGGGAATTAATCAGATATTTTGATGCCTGCGATAAGGATATTCCTATTGCAGTTATCTTCTCTATTTTACTTTCCCATGACTGATTCGAGCTATTAAATGCATTCATATGCTAACAAAAGTATTTTCATGACAATTAGGTGATCACATGGTAGTTGATGAGCCAATTAGTCTTGAACTCTATGAGGATATGATGTGACTATATGTCCTCAAGTTGCCTAACCCAAGGAGATACTTTCTAAAATATGGTAACTATGGTCCTGTATTAGAGAATAATTTGACATTAATATAAAACAAAACAAAATAATTAAAAATCCCATAAGGACTCTGGAACAACCCTATTGTTCATTAGGTGTTACCACAAAAAAAAAAAAAATCACAAATCTTTGGAGGATGTAGCCATTTTGAGGATACACAATATCTAGATTCTTTGAAGCTGGCTTCTATGTAGCCATGACCAGGCTGAGTTCCCAGTTAGACACTGTGAATTACCTCATATGAGCACATAATATTTTTATCTTCTGTATAGTAGGCTAATGGCCAAAAGAGGCAATGCTTTACATAATGTAAACTCTAAGGTCTGTAGTTTGCTTCAGTCATGACTTCTATCTGTGGTTCCATGATGACTCCTTGGCCTTACCTCCCTAGTGCTGGCTTCAAACTCAGGTCATCCTTACACATGAGGATACAACTCATAGGCTTAATGGAGCATAGACTCACAAGAACTATTCCTTGAAATGGCTGCAAAGGTCTAGGAGTCAGTGTTTAATGCACTGCTTTGGTGGTATCATCTTTGACTCTGCCATTGCCCAGGTTTATATCCATTACCCATGCCAGGAGTTGCAATGATAGGACCAGGCTTATTCCAAATACATCCAACTGACCATAATAATACCCTCTCCCCTGGAAGAAAAAAGCAGGTCACTGGTATTGAAAGCAAAGGGGGGTCTACCCTGGGCCACAGTGCTATCAGAAATTCAATATCCACCACGATTCAGATTTCTCTACTCCTTTCTAGCAGAGACTGAAAAGGATTTAGGATCTATTACAGTGGGTTTGAGGTTTGTTTCTAAACATAATAGGTGTGCATCACTAAATCTGCCTTCTAAGCCCCCAGTTCTCTAGTTTTCTCATGTCTCAAACAGGAAACACTTCTCGAAGGAGACTCTGGAGATGAAATTTCATTACCATGAAAATGGACAGTATGTATGTCTAAAAATAAGGGTCATTGCATAGAATTTTATAATGGAAATGACTTAGCACTGTCTTGCTTTGGAATTTAAAACATCTTTCCAATCTCTGATGACCTCTTAGAAAATCGCTCTTTATAGTTTCTGTTTCTTAAGAATAGTCACCTTCAAATAGGGACTTTTAAAGAAAAATAATGTGCCAGGGACATGCCTCAGTGATCAGAGTGCTTGCTGCATATTATGAGGACCTGAGTTCAAATCTTCAGCAGTGACATAAGAGGCTGTATGTGGCTGCATGCTCCTATAATTCCATAGCTGAGGAGACCAAGACAATGATCCCAGAGACTCACTAGTCAGCCAGTCTAGTCTAATTGGTGAGCTCTAAATTTACTGCGAGACCCTGTCTTAAAACTTAAGGTAGTGAGATGGCTCATGAGGTAAAGAAGGTTTTAACAAGCCTGGTGATAAGAGCTCACATGACACATGGGGAGAACTGACTGCCCATGCATTGTTCTCTAACCTCCACACATGTTCAGTGAAAATGGAAAAGCAGAACAGAATGGTGTGCCCATTTTGGCACTAAGATTTACCTAGTCTTTGGGTGAGGAAATAGCATTAGGGAGGGTCTTTTGTTTCTATTCTTTGTTTGGTTGGTTGGTTTTATTTCCTTCATGATGTCTTACTAATTTTGAGTTATTATCATTGATATAGATCATTAGGAACTGAGTAAAGTATAAGGACCAAAGTCAAGGCTGCAATTGTACAAGAAAACAAGACTCTGCTTCTCCTATCTCAGTGCAAGCAGAAGCCACAATGAATAAACCGACCATCTAAAAAGTGTTTTAGATGATGAGGAAACTGAAATACATTTGAATTAAAGCAAAGTTGCCTCTGGGTTAGGTGTGTCTACCTTTATATTGAATACACTTCTTTTTCTTTCTTTGATAAAATCCCTCATCCTAATCTTCATCCTCAATGCCCAAGCCTCACAACAGCTCATCTGTGACTCCTTCCACAATTCACCAACAGAACCAGTGCATTGGGTACCTATACTTCTGGCTCCACTACTTCTCAGAAAAATGCAGCAGAAGCTTCTGCAGTCATGTGCTGGCTTTCTGTCTGTGAGCTTGTGTGTTCTTTAAAGCACTCAGTTTCACTAAGCCTCTAGTGTCTCATCTTTAGAAGAACAACAGTGACAATGCAAGTGCCTGAAGTAACTGTGAGATAAATGAGGTTAGTTATGGATGACCTTAACCTTCCTAAGGAAGTCAGCTCATATTTAGCCCTCAAGTTACAGGATTTTTTCTTCATTTTCTTCTTCCTGAGTCTTCAGAAAAACAATATTTTTTTCATTTTAACACTGAACATATCCTGTAGAGTTGATCTTACATCTCATATAAGGTGTGAAATAGGAAAGTTTTCTACTTTTTTTGCATACATGGGGCCTAAGTAGCAAATAATGTATCTTCTGAGATGAGTAAATCTAAAATATCTTGTGAATATAATAAACTAGCAATTATTGTTCCATACTTTGTACTCTGATTACAAGAGACATGTACACACATTTTGAACTCTTACAGGAATGTCTGTTTGTTTCAATTAATCTTCATTCCCCTGGTTACCTGCTTGAGAAAGGACAAAAATGACTTCATGATACTAAACAAAATTAATGAATCTGTGGATATCTTGTTATCTAATCTAGATGGAATGAAAATGTTCTGTCATGTGGTCACCTGAACCAGAAGGGAAAAGAATGCACCATCATGATGTTGAATACAATTAACTTCATGTGGAAATACACATGCAACTCTGGCTTCATTGGTCTGATACATGAACAGGTCAGGCAATCAGCTATGGGTGCCATAGAAATGAGATGGTGTCACCATACCAGTGCATAAGAAAGAATGTATTTGTTGCTTCTCTGTTGCTATGAAAAAATATCATGACTACAAGCAACTTAGAGGAAATGGTTCTAGTTCAGCTTCCAGTTCCAGAGGGGAAATAGTCCATTATAACAGGAAAGGAATGGCAGAAAACATGTGAGGCCAGCTTGCCAATCAGGAAGCAGGGAGACCCCATTTTCTCAGGATGCAAGAAGTAGAGAGAGAACAAGAAGTGAGGCCAGGCTATAAAAACCTTAGAACACACCCCCTGTGACATACTTCCTCCAACAAGGCTCTGCTTCCCAAAGATTCTATGACCTTCCCAAACAGGATCACCTCCAATGGGGGGATATATGTGCAGGGGAATATTTCTCATCTAAACCATCACAATGGATTTGTCTGACATGAAGTATCTGGAAGAAAATAATAACTGGAAAATCAGGCCCTCAAGGATCTCACACAAACAATGAGATAGTGTACTGTACCTCCCTTTCAACAACCACCCAAGAAGTACAAATGCACCAACCATATTGTGTTGTTTTAGTCCATGCTGAATTTCATGGTGTATAAATTCTTGTCCAATCTAAGCACATCTGTTCATAGTAATTAACTTCTGTGCCTTGTGAGCAGAAAAGCAGAATCAGCTATACAGTGAGATGCACTGGCTTTATTTCTGTTTGTCATAATGATTCATTGAGGCATTATGGGGAAGCAGATGCTTTTTATGCACTCCAAGACTCTGCATCACGGAAGCCCAAGTGCTGCCATTACTCCTCATACGTTGAATTAAGCAGGGTTTTAAGGCTGTAGAGCATTAAGGTTGTCAAGTGTTAATACCACTATGGGAACATAATTTTGAAACCTTAAAAAGTCTTTTGCTCATTCCAAAACCTAACTTCCTTTTCTTCCCTGGTGGAGGGTCATAATTTAAGCTCTAATCTTGAACTTGAGTGGAAGCTTTTATAAAGTTACAAATCACTGGGCTGGAAGTTCCTGTGAAAATTTAATTTTAGTTCACCATCTACCACCTTCTCTGTCAAAGACTGGTAATAGCAATTCCCCAGTAGGCATGGAGTGATGGTTAAAATGCAGTCATGAGGAGAGTGCATAGCAAGGAGTCAGGCATGTAGCGATGGCCATTGCTTGAGAAAATCACTGTTAAGTGTTTGTCCTAACTTCTGTCTATTGTTGTGTTTAGTCCTTAATAAATTCTATGAGGTGGATACAATAACTATGCCCATTTTATGTTTATATGTGTGTGGGTATGTATATATGTATGAATAAATTATGGAATTGATATTAGAGAAATTAATTTTAGCAAACTTATTTCTGGAGAAAGTATGGAACAAGTCCTCAAGCCCAATTAGCTTGAGTCCATGGCTGGTTTCCTAAGTTCCTTTCATTGGCATTAGTTGAAAAAATCTTCCCATAACTGGAACAAGGTATATTTTAACCTGGAGGTGACACATTTGTTCATTTCCAGATGTGTAAAACCTCTGAGTGTCACAGAGCCTCAATTGTTGCCTTATAAGTAAAGAAGCCTAGGTTGACTGACATGGGAAGATTTGGCAAGGAGGATGTTTCCTGTCTGTGTCATGAACACTTGCAGGATACTGCTTGATACTCCCTAGCATTTGTGATATGAAGTTACCCCACCCTAACATATTGGATTGTTTCCATTTGTCTGCACATTTCCAATCAAGCACTGGTCAGTGCAAGTCAGCACACAAGTAAAATATGACATGTCACTGAAACTCCAAGGATGGCAAAGCCAGTGGCAACGTGATGAATAACATTCAGTTGGAAACTTTGAGGGAGACAACTCTGAGTGAGCAGAAACCATTGATTAAAAACATCTACCAAAGAGAAGAGTAAGAAATCAACTCAGGTGACAAACATAGACCACACACTAGAGCAAATAGGAAGCTGTGACAGAGGCTGTTTGACAAAGCCTGTGATTAAGATCCAGAACAAGAGATCTAGTAGCCTGGCCTCTGGCTACCGTCAGCCCTCCCTTCTTACTCACAGCTTACTGTTCTAAGTTTTCATGTGTTTCTATGAATCCTGCTCCACTGTTGCCTGAGAAAATAACCTGCTATCACATCTCTACTCTATACTGAGATATCATGAGCAATTTTCTTTCACTTTTCAAAACTGAACTGAAGCCCCTACTCTTCACTGACTATAATAGGAAATACTGTATTGATAATGAGAGACATTGGGCTTCACAGAGCTCTGGGCTTGAATCTCTTCTTTGACACTCATTAGCTATTGAGGGAGTGGGAAATGTTTTGATTAAGTAGTTTTGACTAGGTGAATGTTTAGCCTCTTGCTTATATGAATGAATTTGACTGAAAACCTGATGACAAATTTGTCTCTGAGATGAACTGGCAGCAAACTGCAGTGAATCGGTTTTTGAAAGATATTAATTCCATAAATTTCACAGACGAATATTCATCATTTTATATGAGAAAATGTAGGAAGATGAATTAGGTTATATTTGACAAGAACAAATGTTCTGGCTCAGGCAAAGCAAACTGCCATGTTATTGTCAGAGTAATACCTTTCATTTATTTCCATGTTTTCCCTAAGTCATAATCATTTTGAAAGTGAATTTTAAATAAGAAAATACATCACTACCTGAGACCCATCCGGGGAATGACCATGGAACAGTTTTTGTTGTTTAAGGCTTAAAAGACCTTTTTCTGTAATGTTAGTATATATGTGTTTGTCCATGTACATGTGTCTATGTGTGTGAGTGGGGGCGTGCATATGAAGGCCAGATATTGGCATCAAGTGGCTTCCTAAATCTCTTCCTACCTTATTTTTTGAAGAAAGTTCTCTTCCTGCCCATCAACTGGTTGGGTTGGCTGGCCAGCAAATCCCAGGATTCTCCTCTTTGCTGCCCTAGCACTGAGCTCACAAGCACAGGCTATAATGCCTGGAATTTTTGAGTATGCATTAGCAATCTGAACTTGGTCTTCATGCTTTTGTGACAAAAACTTCACCCACTTGAGCATCATCCCAGCACCGTATTCTCAAAATTCTTAATACAACAGGAGTCAAACGGGGATGTGACAAGTACAACATAAATATCCATTTTCAGTTGTCACACTATTTTTCTGCATCCTAAATACCCTGAAACAAAGATCAAGTTCTTTATGATGTATAGACCATGCTTAGTGTTTTGGGGGCACACAGTCAAGATTCAAAAAGTGTCTGTTCAGTCAGTAGATACCAAATGTGAAATAATAGCATTTCATCCCTCTACTAATGATTATGCAGCCAAGTCTGAATTTACAGTGCTTAGTTTCCTAACAAGAAAAATGAAGTCAGTCAATAATTAATTACATTCATAATGATTATTTCCTCTGATGAGAAATTACCATCTACTGCAAACTCCATTCATTTCTTACTTTGAAGTTTACAAGGCATCTTGTGAGATGTAAAGATAGCCCCTACAGTATCTACTTTTGTTATTATTGGGATTAACTAGGTACTAATGACAAACTGTTGATAGCACTGTCCCTGTCTTCTACTTAATTTGTATAGAAAAGTTTTTCTTTTGGTATCAATGAAATATAAGGAAAAACTATAAATCTTAGAAAAATAAGTTATAAAATATAAAATTGGTTTGTATAAATAATATCCAAAAATACTAATTTTGAAGGGCAAGTGTTTCTGTTAAGGAAAGGACAAAATGACAAATTAAAATCAGTGCAGAACAAATTCAAAACTCCATGTTGCTAACCCTTTTCCTGCTAACCCAGGAGCTTTCTCCCAGAGGAGGCAAACCTTGGCCCTTAAGTCAACTTGATCAATGTGCATCTCTTCTTATGCACAGAGGTCAACCAACTCCATTTCATACTTAACTGCATGCAGCTTCCTGCTTAGTGTCCATGATGTGTTGTGAGAGACATCCTTGGATTCAGTGATTTTATTTAAGAGCCTGACCTGTGAGTTTGGCGTAGGCTGGCTTCAAGCACTGTTTTTCTCAGGATAGTGCTCCTATGAAGAGAAGTCCCCAGACAGATGGCTCCATGTTAATAAGAAATCAAGTCCCACTTCTGCTTTTACTTTAAATTGTGAAATTTACCCATATGCATTCCATCCTTCTGGGTTCCCTACACTGTCCTTCTTGGTAAGAAAAGCCATCAGTTAATTCAAGGCATTGATTCCAGACCTATGACATGCAGAGCCATTTGCAGACATCAAAATAAAATAGGACACAGGAATGAATGCTCTCTGGAAATCTAAAACACAGTTACAAAATTGGATGTACACAGGTGAAAATGACTTGAGTTCTTCCTGAAAGAAAGCATACCAAGCACCAATCAATATAAGAACACCAGGAAAAATGTGCCTCCTTCCCTGACAAGTGCCATTCAAAGACGAGAGCTTCAAAGCAAGTTCGTCAACCTATTAACTTGTATGCCTATATGTATCCTCTTTCTTTGTAAACAAAGATGTTGCAAGCTTAGAAAATGAAACGCTGTTCCCCATGCCACAGCAGGCATGCTTAGATATGCTTTGTGATAAATGGTGAATTGTGAAAATAATTGGCATGGAAGAGTGCTGTGCGAGTCAGGGCTAGAACACTTAGGCTTCATGATGTCTTTCCTGGAAACACATTTATCCCCACATGCCATGGTTTTGTTTCTATTTGATTGACTTTTCCTTCCTTTGGTGGTGAGTGACTATTCGTCATTTCTGCATGAAAGCTGAGCATGCTTTTTTGCAGGATTTGCATATTCTCCTGCTACCTCACCTAGTTTAAAGAGAAGGTCTCTTTTAGAGAGAGGTGAGACAATAAGGCTGACTATCTACCAAGTTCAGGGCATTTGGTGACATCTGCTAAGTATTCTCCAAATCCTTCATTTGTCTGACCCAAGAGCACCAGCCCTGCCAACTCACAAGGCCTTGAGAATTTGATTACTTAGTTCTGGGATGCCACTGGGTATTAAAAGAAACTCTTTAGCCATTAGCATGAATTTTACTTCTATTACAATATCAAACAGTGGACATAGTTTTATATTGTATACTTAGGCCAATCTCTGACCTGTGACCTTCCAATGGCATCCTCTCTTTCTTTCATTCTTTCTTTAACTCTTTCCTTTCCAACTCTTTTCTTGCATACTTCCTTATTTTCTCTGTACCTTTATACATTATTCATTCTCTAAGTAATGGTTAATATTATGTGTCAGCTTTCTAGGATCTACAATCATGTAGCAGACAGACTTCTAGACATGTCCATAAGGGGGTTTCTAGATTAGGTTGAGTTGGAAAGGACATCCCCTCTCAAGCTCTTGGCAATACCTTTCCACAAGCTTGGATCTTAGATTGAATACAAAGGATAAAATAAGATGAACACCAGCATTCATCGCTCTGTGTGTGTCTCTGTCTTTCTGTCTCTGTTTCTATCTGTCTATCCCTATTTCTGACTCTCTACCTGTCTCAGTCTCTCTCTCTCTCTCTCTCTCTCTCTCTCACTCACTCTCTCTTGCTCTCACTGTCTCTCTGTCTCTCTATATCTCTCTGTGTGTCTGTTTCTCACTCTCTCTCTCTCTCTCCTTCCTGACTATAGATGCAATGACCAATAGTAATAGCTTCCAGTTCTCCTTCTCATGACTTCCCCATCATTGTGGACTGTCCACTCAAGCCATGAGCCAAAAACAACCCTTTCTTTCCTCAAGTAGTTTTTGTCAGATTATTGTTGTCACAGCAGCAAGAAAAGTAGCCAATACACTCTTCTACTTAACTATACTGCAATGCTGCAAGTTTGTTTATAAATTATCCAATGAATCGAAGGGAGGCAATTCAGAGTACATAACTTTCTGTCAATACCCCTTCCAGCCCCTCCCCCAGAACTGTGCCATGCTGGATGCTTTAACACAGTTAGCACAATGCTGGATGCTTTAACACAGTTAGCACAATGCTGGATGCTTTAACACAGTTAGCACAGGTAACAGTTGCAGAACTGCTGAAGAATGGCTTTAATTGTCATTTCTGCTCACATACATGTATTTCACTTCATAATAATATATTCACAATAGCAAACAATATTCATTATTTTATACAAAAGATATAAAAAAAAAAGTCTATAGATGTGGCCTTTGGAAGTTCCAGATAATTCTTTGAGGGACATTTTGTGCATGGCATGATGACATTTCCAAAAGCAGATAGTTCAACTTGATTGTAAGAGGGCATCATGTAGGCAAAGCATCCAAAGAGGAGCTCTACCTCTGTTCTACATATGTGAGGAGGTTTGCTTCCTAATCACATTTCCACAAGTCACAGGCATTTTTACCTCTCCACTCCTTCTGTGGAAGGGGACCATGAGTCCATAAGACTTATAGCATCCACTCAAATAAGTATGTCTGGCCAAGTCCATTAAAGTTGGAATATTAATTTTTAAAAATAAAACTTAAGAACATTTTAACCCCATAAGAATTCCTCTACTCAAAATTATTCAACAACAACAAACTGTGAACACATTTAAATAGTTTTCGAATCAACAGGAATTTAGCCTTAATGGTGGCTTGCACACATAACATCCATACTTGGGAATGGAAAAGAGGAAAAACCTGGGGCTTATCTAGCTAATATTCTAGGTTCAGTGAGAGACCTTGACTCAAAAATAATATGGAGAGTGATAGTGGAAGGCACTCACACTCAACTTCTGCCTTTCTGACCTTCACACATGCACACACATATGAACCTGTGCACACATGTGCACACATACACCATATACGACCACCACCACCACCACAACAACACACACATTCACACATATAAATGCATACATCACATACCAACAATGAACCTGTAAACAAGTCCAATTGCCAGTTTAATCAACAGCAGGAATTTACACATCCCAATGATTTCAAGAGCACTTATACTGAAATACTAGAAAATATTTCTGAATTTTAGTTCAAAACATTTAAATGTTAATTAAGACTAAAGCAGTTGTTTCCTTCCTTCTATTTCATGATAAGAAACCAATGCCAACCTAATCTTTTTCCTGTTGAAATCAAACATGAACTGAGGAAGCACAGTCATGGAATGCGTGCTGTTTGGGGTTCTAACCTTCCTGTTGTGAAGGGACACAGCAAGTCAGTGTTCCATCCAGTGAGGCCTGTCTGTCTTTAGTACTCTGCACTGTGCATCTTCTCTAACATATTGTTGATATGAAAAGTATCAGTGAGCCATAGGACAAGGTGTGTGGCTGAGAATTAGCCAATCACATGTTTCTAATAACTAAGGAAACAACCACATCAAGTTATCTTAATCTGCTCAAAGAAAACATGGAAGGGAAAGTCTGCTAGAGGAAATAGCTGTAAATTGAAGAGGGAGATTCATGCATGCTGGGGTTTTAGAAGTCATTCTGAATGCAAAACATTCCTTCATCTCCCGCTTCTAACAAACCTACCTTCTCAAGAGTCTCAAATTGTTCCCACCTCCTCTATCACCATCACAGTCCTTCAGATCAGCACTTATGCTTCTATTCTGCAAATTATTCAAATAATTTAAGTATGTAAATCAAATAATAACATTTGCTCCCTAAAGACCCTCATGATATTCCTTTAATCTTAGGACAAAGGCATAATCCTTGGCGTGATAGGCAAAGCTCTCTTGCTTCTCTCTGTTGCTTTCCAAGCTAGGGAAGCTTTGAACTTCAGTTTGTGCTCAAAACACACTGATCTCTTTCCATTCTCAAAGAGGATATACATGGTTCATTTCAGCCTGTGTCTTTGCAGACTCATCCTTCATTCAAACGTGCTCTCTTCCGCAGGAGAATTGTCCGGACAGCCTCCCTTCTTCATGGCCCTTGCCACAGCTTTCATTTACAACTTTGTGTGGTTAGTTAATGAGTATCTCTGCTCTACACAGTGAGCATGTGGCAAACACTTGATAACTCAACTATAAATTTAGGTCTGTAGCTCCTACCTTTGATTTCCCAGCACAAAGTTTAAGACTTAGGAAATCTGATTCGTGATTGTACATATTAATAACTCTCCAATCTGAAGAGCAAATAAAGGATAGCATATTAGTTATTTGCTACTCTGATAAAATACCATGACCAAAAGTTACTTATAGATGGAGTAGTTTGACTTGTAGTTCTAGCGTATACATAATGATGAGGAAGGCATCACAGCAGGCAGCCAGAGAGGGAAGCAGAGAGAGTAATTTAGAACTAAAGCAAAGTTCTACACTCAAAATCTTCCCCAGTAGTGTACTTCCCCCAGCAAGCTCTCACCTCTAAAGGTTTCATAGCCTTCTCCAACACTGATACCAACCGGAGACCAAGGATGTGAATATGGAAGCCTATGGAGGACATTCCTCACCCAAACGGCTGCAGTTAGAAAACATGAAAAAAAAAAATTTAACAGGTTAACTAGACTTTCAAGCTTGATACTTTTGGCAACTTGCTGTGTAACCTTGGTCAAATATACAGTCTTTCACAGACTCAGTTTCTAACAGTTAATAATTCTTATATACATATTTATTATGCTTATTATCAGGTTCAATTAGAAAATATCTGTTAACATAATGAAGATCATAAAATCATGCCACTATTATTTTATTAGTTCTATGTTATTGAATTAATCAACAGTTTAATTTCCCCTGAGGGCAATTTGTAATGACCTAGTCCAATGCACTGAATAGAGTTGCATAGGTCTTCTATTGCTGAGCGTATCTGTTGCTTTTTCTCATTTCTGTGATCAAATAATAGATACATGAAAAATAAGAGAATAAGGGCTTATTTTGGTTCACCCTCCAGAGAATGCTGACAGAGAAGGCACAGCAATGGGAGTTTCTCCATCTTTATCTCTGGCCAGGAGGCAGACACAGAGGAGTCTCAGTATTCATCTGCATCTCTTCTAGTTCCCCTTCCCTCAATCTAGGATACTCCTGACCATAGGATGATGCCACCATATTAAGGGTGTATCTTCGTCCTCTCTGGAAACTCCTACAAAGACATGCACAGAATTATGTCTCCTAGGTGATTTCAAATCCCATGGACTTGATAATTAACCATTATCTAAGTATATCTTTGAGACAGTTGAGAGCCACCAGATGTCATGAACTGAATACTATATCCTCCTAGGGAATACCTCCAGAGTACCTTTTCTTTAGTATTTGACCACTTATAGAATGCTATATGTGATGGCCCAGCAATGCAGTATCTGCAATAAAACTCAAAATGGATAGCAACCACAAGAAAGATGAAATGTTATATTTCTCTGAAAGCAATTTCTTAAAATTAATAAAAAATTTAATAAAATATTTTTATCTTGCAATTATATATTTCTTTAATTCTGGAAAATTTTGGGATTATGAAGAAATAGTTACTTCTCTGAACTTTTTGGATTGTTCGCCTATCTAATTATTATCTTCTATTTCTTGCTTCTAAATGCCTTCAGAATATGATTACCTTCTGTATCTAAGCTGTCAATGAGACATGATACTAACAGAGGCCTAGATTGTGCCAGATTCTAGAATATATAAAAGATATTCATAGTCATGTGTCACTTAAATGGGGATCTAGTCTAAGATTTTCATCATTGTCTAAATACCACAGTGTGTTAACATATCCCTGGATGGTTTATGTCAGGTGCTAGGTATTTTTCCATCATGTACGGAGATGCAATAACCATGAGCTGTATGAAACTGCATCTTCATATACACATGAGAAACCGTTATAATGGAAACATGTTTGATAAGGATAAGAGATAATCTCTAAAAATAATGGTGAAAGATTCCCATAATAATTACATAATTCAAAAACAAAATTTTTATCACACATTGTATACAATATGCTTTGTATTTGCTATGTACAGTATTGTACACTGTCAGAAAAACCATTGTTTATACTAGTATGAGAACAAACATAAGTAACACATGGTGCTATTGTATTCCTGATAACCCTAGAAAATGGAAAATTTGAGCTCTATAGTGTCAGTGATATATGTACAATTTCTCAAGGAGCAAAGTTTCTTAATACTAGACTATAGATCATAAATGGAAAAAATATTGACTACTTGAAAAAAATATTCTTATGACATTAAAAAGAGAGAGAACATACCAGTGGACAGTTAGGTACCACTGATAAGGCCAAGATAGGCAGCAAGAGCATCCCATGGACCTTTCATCTGACTTTTTTGTATAACGGGCACCTTCTTTGGCTAGATGCCAAGGTTAGCCCACTCTTCCCAATGTTTTGAGAGCATTCTTCTTACCTTCCTATCTCTAGCTTGGCACCTCATCTCAGAACCTTTATTGTCTCTCTTAACTTTTCTTTCTCCTTTATAACATCCTAATGCAAACAGGTGCCATAGGAAGAAACACTGGCCATGCTCAGGGATAGAAAAGTGAGGAGTGATGGGGGCTGAAATGGAGAAACCTCCCTTGATAAGGATGGTATTTTACTCTATATGTATTGCCCCATTCTCCAAGAAGATTCCAAGTCTAGAGTTTATTAGCTTTTCTTGGCATGAGCCAAGATATTACATACTTTGGGTTTTGCTGCTTACAGGTTTGTGCTCAGCTGCTCAGCTTGGTCATATATCTGCAAAATGGGCGGGTTTGTGATCCAATAATAAGTAGAAACTACCTATTTAATTGGTGGGTTTTTGTTTGTTCATTTGTTTGTTTGTTTCTGAATCCTTTCATAGACCATGTCATTCCCACTTCAGTGGCCAGTGGGCAAAGAGGATTACAGAAAAACAGATGTGTTCAAGGGTTTCTTCCATTAGTCTTCTTCACCTTTCTTCCCAGATCATCCCAACCCAGCATCAGCTGGAAAAAAAGGGCAGAGAATGGAAGGGAAAGGAAGTGATAGTGAAAAGGGAGATAACCCTGACTCCATAACCTTGATTCCATATTCCAAGCCTTTCATTCTTTTTGTACTCTCCTGGCTTGGGCGAAATTTTATCTGACCATTTATCCTAATACTAAGTCCTCACTGTGTTCCCCCACCAAATGCTTTCATGCTTCCCGCATTCACCCATCCCATTCTCCTATGGTATCTAAAGACTGGCTAGTCACCATGTCACTGATGTCTCTGACAGAATAGCTACTGAGGACATGTGTGCTTGGCATTCCAAAGCACTTGATGTGTTTTCCTGTAGAGATGATGTTCAAAAAGACAGGTAAGCATTGGAATCAGAGCAATTAGATAATAATTAGTAGATAATCATCTTTATTTTTTATTTGAACAGGAAAATACAGGTGTTATTCAGAGAGACAAATTGAATTAATCATAACATGGGACCTTCTAGCAAACAATAAATCACACTTCTAGAAGCTACTTAAGGCTAGGCTTGATTAGTGTTGGAATCTTGTGAGTACCCATACATAGGAAGATGGAAACATTGTTGTAATTGGTAGTCAGGAAAAAAAACTGTCTGTGGCACTGTGGGTGGGGCCTCCTCTTCCCCCTTCCTCCTTCCTTCACGGGTTGGTGCAACAACATAGGCCATGCATTTGATTCGTTTATTCTACTCTAAGCTTTCTTTAATCCCTCTATCTTGGGAGGAGGTTTTTCTCGTCCATATTGAACTTTTCTTCCGAAGTTAATAGCCCATGCCTTCTCTCTGTAAATGAATGAGCACCAGTTGGTGAGGATATTGGATTGGAGAGAGAAATAAGAATGTTTGGCATGCTTTACTATAGCTAGAGGGATGGAGCCAGGCTAAGGACAGAGGGGACGTAAGGTGATTTTGAGTTGTGGTTGTTGCCCTTCAGTGCACCTTACATAAATAGATCAGATGCAGGTTTCCAAGGTAGCAACAGCCTAAGAAAGGACAGAATATTGACTTTACGTCATTTCACCTGCACATAGAATAGAGATTCAGATTCTAGGCACAGCACACTCAGATGAACAATATTTACATTATAAAGATCAAAATGCCAGTTTGTCTTCTCTGATCTCGTTTAGATCTTAATAATGCCCTCCCTGCCTCACTTCCTCTCTTCCTCCATATATTTCTCTTTTGATGTCATTCCAATGCAACTAAGACATTGCACTCATGATCAACTCATTGATATTATGCAACAGTCTTTGTTTTTAAAGAAAGTGGATAATTACTAGTTTGTAAAGTACACATGATTACTAGTTAATTGGAAGATGACAGTTGGTTCCTTGACACTGTTGAAGAAGACCATCCAACATGGAAAGCCCAGGAGCACAAGAAGCACAGAAAACCCCCCAAAAGTGAATAGGGGGGTCAAGGCCATGGTAAGCTTTCAAGATGATGGTATAATATATGAGCTAGATTCAATTCAGGATTTAAGTTGATATTAAGAAAACTGCCTGCTAGAGCTCTAGTACAAAGTACATGTGCAAGAAAAGCATGGGTCTGATCTGCTTCCCACCCCTGATTTTATTATCCTCTGACATATGGAAACTGAATATCTGTCTGATTTCATTTCTACCCAAAGGACTTTTGTGTTAAACTCTTCAACTCCTAGACCAATCTATTAGAAACCATGATGTAGAATTGTTCAGATTCATGGTGATACAACAGCCAGACACTCTTCTTGTGACTCCAGAGATACTTAACAGAGTGGGGTCAGAAAGTCCCAGTTTTCTGCTCCCTGATGCCACCCCCAGAACAGGTACTCACTGAGCACAATTCAACACATGTGCAGAGTATTTGTCACATTCATAACAGCAAGTCTTTGCTCCTTGTGCTGACGGTGTGAAGAACTCCGATGGCAGAATATGGGATGGCTTATATAGAACTTACACAGCTGTGCTCTGGGAGAGAGGACTACACAATAACAAATGTCCATCTCCATTTATAAATAAGCATTTTTCTTAGTTTTGAAACCATTGTTAGAAGCACTATGTGCATAGAATCCTTTTTAAAAAACACTAAATAACATTATTTAAATGTGTTTTTCATGAATAAAATGAGGCAATTCTAGATGAGTCCCCAATCTTGTTTCATACTGGTGTTTGAATAATGAATTAGTCTTATATTTACTGTTATTTAAATATTTTATCAACTACAAAAGAAGAAAAATAATTAGACATTGATTTCTTATGTGGTGGCTTCCCTTGTGGCTCACACATTGGGTAATATCAATGGTACAATTATCTAAATCAGAAAACTACTATTGATGGAATACCATCCAGTCTTAAGACTTCACTAAGATTCCATCAGTTGGTGGCCCACTAATTTTGTTTAGCCTCATCTCTCTGGTTTAGGAGTCATTCGAGATCTCACACAGACTTTCATAGTTTGACCTTAATTCTGCACACACTGGAATTATTCTTTATTCATTTCTTCCACATAGAGGAGGTTTCATTGAAACCAAATTTCTTCTCAGGGTGTGTCACTGAACGCCTTATACAAGCAGGTTTGAATTTGACACCTCAAACTCCTATCCTTTACTCTGTTACATGGTTTCTTTGCATAATATTGTCATGGAAGCTATTACAGATTGTAGAAGTTAGGACAAAAGACCCACTATGGCGCTGGCAGCTTTTTTTTTTTTTTCCTGTTTTTTCCTGTAACCAGTAACTGAGACAGTCAACTTTTGAAATGAAAACATTTATTTTGCCTCTGTTTTGAATGGTCTCTCCTTGCAGGAAGTAGGCCTCTCAGTCGGGACAACATGAGAGAGTGTGTTACTGGAGCAAAGCTGCTCACTCACAATTAGAACCTAAGATAGATGAAGAGAAAAGGGTCAGACTTCAAAGTCTCTTTCAAGGGTCTCTCATCAGTATAATGATGGTGACCAAACCTTCATCACTTGGAGACACTTCATATCTAAAATAGGGCAAAGGCGGTGGGGATAATTGTCCCTTAAATTTTTTATTAAGTTCATTTGGGTGCTGACAGTGGTCTCTTCCATATGACGTTGGTTTGGTTAATCAGTTTCTGTTGAGGGTTGGTCTTTTGCTATGTATTGTAATGATGAATGCTGGTCCCCAAGGCCTGGTTGCCCCCAGGAGGAGAGAATCTACAGGTGCTATGTGACCTTGCTCCTTAATTTAAAACTATTGGTTAAATAAAGATGCTGACAGTCTATTAGCTGGGCAGAAGTGAGGTAGGCAGTGGATATTTGGTTCCAGGGCTTGGAGTCAGAGGAAAAATATTAGGAGGGAGAGAGAAGGTGGTGAAAGGGTTAAAAAGATTTGATTTCCCAGGGAGGGGGAATACAGGGGGAGAGGCACCTTCTCAGAGGCTAACAGGAGGGAGATAAGGGAAGAACTCTGTGCGTGGGGACAGAGAGCAACAGTTGGAATGTAAGTAAATAAAATAATTAGTAATAATAAAATCAGAAAGTAGAGAGAGGAAGACACCATATGGTAAGGGATTATATAAGAACTGGCCCTGTAGGCTCTCTAGTCTTGGTAAGACTGGCCAACGCAGAACATGACAAGCTATAACTCAGGATTATTGGTGGGGGGAGGGGGTTAAAAACTAATGACTTACAGGGTAGATATCTGCCCAACTCTAGTGCTGGTTAAGGCTTATCATAAATATAAAAGTTGTGCATCTTTTATTTAGGAACTGAATGATCAAAGGTGGGGTTGAAACCTCCTTTTGAGATGAAATATTTTCCACATGTTTCAAGTGTGCACGAACTAGGTAGCCTGTGATATGACCCCCCACTTTAGGAAACTATGATCTATTTTTCTGTAATACAAACACATGCACCAGCTTCGACTTTCTCTTAAAAGTTGAGAAGAGACAAAAATACATATTTTTCAAGTAAATACCTTTGGAAAACCAATTAGAAGCTGACCCCAGGTGCTTTGCTTCTGAGAGCACTGTCAGCAGCCAGTGTCCTGCAGCAGTAAGGATGGTGTTCTTCTGCTCACAAAACACTCAGCAGCTCCTGTCAGCTGGCCAGCACCCAACGCACATGCTGAGTCACTGGAACAGGTGTGTTTGCCAGGATGCAAAAATAATGAGAGACAAGCAAATGAGACCAGCTCTTCTGACCTGTGCTGAGCGCTGTGGGAGAAGAGAGGATCAAACCGCAAGAGGGCATCTTCCAGCCATACTGGGAGTGTGAAAAATGTATCATTTGGGGGTTTGAGGGGGTAAGGTGAGGTGATATGGAAGCCCAAATTTCTGAATTGAATATTTTTTAAAATACGTGGCATTTGTGAATTAGGCTGTTGAGAACTTGTTAAGGCAGCCATTGTTGATAAATAATTCGCTTTTCCAAAATAATGACTATCAACCAAATATGTTCTAAAAGAAAGATCAACACTGCAGGGGAGCAACTCTGAGAATTTCAGTCTGCGGCTTGGGTGAGGTCTTGGGACAGATAGGAGAGGGGAAAGGGGGGATGGTAGTGTGTGTTTCATTCTTGCTTCCATTCAATCATGTGTCTCTTTCATCTGTCTCATCTCCCTTAGCTCTTTACTGCTTCAGAACAAAACAATATCAAGGTGGGTGAGGATGGAGTTGTGCATACATGTGTGTATGTACACGTGTGAATGTGCATGTGTGTACATGCATGCATGCATGTGTGTGTGCCTGTATGTGTACATGTGTGCATGTATGCCTGTATGTGCATGTGCGTGTGTGTGTGTGTGTGTTTGTGTATGTGTGTGTGTGTATGTGTGTGTGTGCGCTCGTGCACGCACATGCACGTGTGTATGTTTGTCAGACCTGGTTTCTCTCCTCTCTACACAGGTAATGGCTTGTCTGGTTTTCTGGGTACTCTATTCTAGTTCTCTTTACTGTGGTATGAAGGTGTAAAGGACATGCCATTGTTTGATGTGGAACTTACTGAGTTAGTGTCTGGTATACTGGGTAAGTACATCATATAGACTGTATCACTGTGATTTATAGTCAGGAAATGGTGAAATCTCTTTTCATTTTATAGATATTTTATCTTGAACTGAGATTTTATTTCCACTCCTTTCCTTTAATCAAATAGACACAAATCTAAGATAGAGCCTCCGTGCTATATAACTGAACTTCTGACCTCACTTTAAAATTCCAAGTTTCAGATGAAGTGTGTTGGAAAAGTCCTGTCCAAGGGAGGTAGAGGCTGTGTGGAGCTTTCACAGAACTTTGTAAGTCACTGAAGTATCAACCTGAGCTAAGTTTCAGAGCAGGAGCATTGTTGATGCTGTGGCAGGACAAATTGCTATATGTGACTGCTTCTGCCTCAGCAGTTATTCAAAGCACCCTAACCCAGGCATTAACTGCTAACTGAACTCCATTGCTATCCCTGGTGGAAATCTCTGGACTACAGATCACTCTTCTTCAGTTCGTTTGCCACAGTTTGTTGTTCTTTATGATGGTGATGGTGATGGTGATGGTGATGGTGATGGTGATGGTGATGGTGATGGTGATGATGGTGATGATGGTGATGATGGTGATGATGTTTTAATGTTGGTATTGAAGCTTAGGGATTTGTGTAATGCTAGGCAAGTGTTTTACCATGGACCTGAAGCTCTGGCTATTTATTTGCCATGTCAGATGTCAAGCTGAACATACAGCTTCCATTTATTTGTCCTCAGAAATGATGTAAATTTTAACTATTGTGTAACTGCAGTGTTTTATAATGTATCCAATTTTTCATGATCCAGAAAGTGCTGACATAATGTATCAGATAAAGGTATCAAATATCTTTATTCTTTGAAGAGGTCTGTTCAAGGTGATAGATGACTTAGAGTTCATGAGCACCAGTTGCTCAGAGGACCTGGGTTGGATTACTAGCAGTACCCACATGGCTGCTCACAATCTCTGTAACTCCGGTTCCAAGGAACATGCCACCCTCTCTGGCCTCTGTGGACACTTACTTATTTATATGGTACATAGACATGCACACAGGCAAAATACCCATATACTTAAAATAAATCAATAAATATATTTTAAAAGTGAATCTATTTGATAGCACACCTCTTTTGTTGCTCCAGTCATGAACCAACAGAGAGTAAAGACAGTGAACTGAGAGATGGTAGTTCATGTATTCAGCTAATATTAGAGAATGTGGTTAATATCTGTGGACAAGTGATCTTCCTTATCTATAAAGGAAGCACACTTACCACCTAGTCATGGTAACATTAGACTGGGCATGGTTTTCTCACATTTAGAGAAGTCGCTTCTGCTTGGGGACCAGAGTCCCCAACTAGGTGGTGACTTACCACCTAGTCATGGTAACATTAGACTGGGCATGGTTTTCTCACATTTAGAGAAGTCACTTCTGCTTGGGGACCAGAGGGAGAACTCATGATTTCTGCAACAGGCCCACTCTAGACTGAGAAAAAATGGAAGATATTCCATTATGTATCCTATATATTTCCAAATACCCCAAATGTTTCCCTCTTTTCCCTGGGAGGAAAAAATGTAGAAGAGACATGTCTGGGTGCCTAACAGTTTGCTGCCCTCCTTCACATGAAAAAAACATCAAGAACTAAGAAGGACCAGTCCCTCATTTTTTTACCATAGGAATGAAGTATTAGAAGGACCAGAGTTCATTATGTCTGACAAGGTAGCTCTGAGGAACAAAACAAGCACAGTGGTGATGGCAGGGCCAGAGCTTAGGAGGTTATTGACAGAGAAAACGTATACAGGCTCACCCCTCTATATCCTCTCTGCTACAGGCTGGGTTAAGCAACAGTGTTGGGGATATGTTTTAGAAGAGATATCTAGTAACTGTTAGGTTATGCGCAGACACAAGTAGTGATACCCAAGTGAAAGAGGGCGTGCCCCACTTAGACACTGATCTTCAGATCTTCTCTGAGCTCCTATACTACTACCCAGTACACTCTCAACTTCAGAAAATGGGCTTGAATTTAAGTCACAGAAGTTACTATTTTCCCAAACAAGTTTCATCTTCAAATATGTGATGCATATTGATATATGGCATGGTCTAATGGCAAATCTTAATGAAAAGGTATACAAACAATTATTAGCAGTACAATTCTGGAGAAAAACCAATATAACTACAGCAAAGAAGAAAACTAAACAGATAGACAGGCACTCACAAGAAGGGGTTGGTTGAGGATATACACTAAAACTCAGTGAGACTTGGTATTGGGTTCCTGATTAGTTGCTCTGCCTTCATGAAGATAAAGATGCTGGCCTTCAGAGAGCACAAAAGTTTTATGGCAATCTCACT
Organism: Rhynchomys soricoides; assembly: GCA_019843965.1. Lineage (NCBI taxonomy): Eukaryota > Metazoa > Chordata > Mammalia > Rodentia > Muridae > Rhynchomys > Rhynchomys soricoides. The sequence goes on from JADRCH010000270.1 coordinate 844,415, forward strand.
CTCCTCTGTTCATAGTGAGGAAAAGGGGGGAAATAAACATGTATAAATGTATAATACTTTCTAGATGTAGAATTCTCTTAAAGGTCTGCAAGAAGAAAAACTATTTAAGAAAATAACATTACAAGATATGAGAGTCACTGTTATGTAAGAGTCTATTCAATCAACCTGAAAGACAGAGAAAGGAGGAAGAGAAGAAAGAGGGGAGGGAGAAAGAAGACAGAGAGAGAAGAGACAGGACAAGAGAAATGAAGGGAAGGGGGGAGAGAGAGAAAAATAATCATGAAACTCCCCAAAGATACTTGAATAGAGATTTTTTTAAAAGTAGCTGAGCATGAGACTGGTAGACTCTAATCCAAGTACCAGAAGAAAGAAGTGAGCAACAGAGGTTCCATAGACTAGACAATACATGAGATGAGGAAAGTATTTTAAAGTTGAGTGACTCAGAGATACAAAGTAAAACCATCAAAGAACACAGACAAAAATCTTCTAGGCATAAAATAGATGTGTGAGCTGCCATGAGCGCCCGCCCTCTGCATGAAGTTTCCATGTTGCTTGGCAAGGTACAGAGAATGGAAGTACAGAGAGAAGCTTCCCTTGGTTTAATTTAGAAGCCTGGGTGTTGTCTACATCTTGGCCTTTTAGATTTCTACATGTTCTCTTTGCCCTTGTTTTGAGGGATTCGATTGTTGTTTTTAAGAAAGCACATACCATAAGACTCACCATCTTAATGATTTTAGGAATGCATATGGCCATGCTAATTGTATACATATTGTGGTGCAGTAACCTACTAGAACATTTTCATCTGTCAAAGCTAACTGTATATCAATCACTTGTCCATATAACCTAGGAACCTATTTTCAATCTTTCAAGACACTTTAGACATCTAAGTGGTATCATGTAGAATTGGAATTTGGTTTGTAGCAGACATTTTACTGAGCATAATACTCTCAAGGGTCAAGAATGTTGAAATGCATGACTGTGTTACCTTCTTTTCTTTTTTAAGGCAAAATAGTATCCCATTACAAATATTAGCCACATTTAATTTTTTGTTTAGTTGCCTCCCCTCTTGGATATTCTGACTAATTTTGCAGTGAATTTATGTATATAAATGTCTCTTTGAGATCCCATCTTCAATGAATTGTTTTGCTCCACCCAACAGTAAAATGGCTGGTTATGCAGTAGGCTTGGTTTGTTTGTTTGTTTGTTTGTTTGTTTTTGACCTTTCATACCCTTTTCCATAGCTACTGAGCCATTTGCATCTTTCATAGTACATAGAGATTTCGATTTTTGCATAAAAGAAGATAAAGCAGGAAAAACTTAAATAATTAAACATCCCCTAGCTCAGATCACTAGGGGATTCAGACAACTCAGAATTGAATCATGGGGGGTGAGGGAGATTGAGACCAAAGACAAAAGGAGAGGTGGAAATTAAAGTAGAAGAGATCTCCTAGTCCTCATCCTAGGGATTGTGTGGAAAGCCAGTGTGTCGGTCTGTTGAATGGTATCATCATGGGAAGTCAGCTATGTTCCACGAACATGCAAATCAACAGCACAAGAGGCATGAAATGTATAGTTACAGACAATGGGTGGCTATAGTTATGCCACAGAGGCTGGGAAGTGGGACTAGATGCTCTACATCAATGATTTTTAACTTAAGGATAGGGAAAAGAGAGTGGGTTGCTTCCCCTTGACATTCGTCACTATCACTACCGAGCGGTGTGGTTTGCATTTCTTTTGTAAAATCTACTTGAACTTAAACTGAATAATTACTTTTTGGCTGTCAGAATGCTTTGACCATGCCCTGCCATATCCAGAAAGATGGACTCATAGAGTAACCTAAAGTTAACTTACCCAACAGATGGGTTTCGGTATTGCAGTTGCACTACAATTGTCGTGCTTAGCTGTTGAACTTCAGGGTGTTGTGGGAACTGGAGACAACCAGTGTGAGCAAATCACAGGAAGGAATTAGAGAACTCGGCTGAGCCACATGTAAATTTATTTTAAGCTTTATTTCTTTAATATGGCATTGCTAGAGGGGCTCTATCAGAGTAGCTGCACTCAATTGAACCATTCATCATTTGTTTGTGTTAATTAAACAGTTTGGAAAATGCACATGGAAGTGCTTAGACCAACTTAAGACACTCATGTAAACAAACATTAGGAAAGAAGGAAGTGCAATTCCTTGGACATCCAAGTGATGTGGACACTGGAATGAAGCCAAGATTAAAATATCACCAGGAAACTTTCAGGTTCACAAGCAGGTATCAAAAGATGAGCATGATTTATTAAGTAAAAAGCAATCATTTGCCAGTGAGTATCTGGTAAGGGTATCCATGGCTACAAAGCCAGTTGTTCAGATTCATGGTGTGTGTGTGTGTGTGTGTGTGTGTGTGTGTGTGTGTGTGTGTTTGTGTGTTCTCAGTTATTTTTTCTTAATTTTCTGAATGCTGTTAATCATATATCCTCACTAGGCAGCACTCAATCCATTTTGTTGGCCCTTTATCATTTTAAACAGTTACGGATTATGTCTCCATGGAGTGTGCTAGAAATGTCCTTATGTTGCAGCAGCCCATACTTTGTGAGATAAACAAATGAGTAATTCAAGCTTTGTAGCAGGTCTGCGTGTCACATAAGGACTCAGTCATAATTTTCAAATTGTCTGCCAAAGCACATTAAATCAAAGTGTCTGTCGGAAGCAGTCGTAGTATTTCATGAACTGTGTGGAAAGGTTTGGAATCCTATCTCTCTAAACTGTTTCTCCCATCCCCAGTTACACTCCAGAAGATGGGGTAGAGGGCAGAGAAAAACAACGTAACTGAGAAGTCAAGGGTAGGACTGAAGTCTTAATACCACATTTGTATTTCTATTATCTACAAAATGTAGTGATGTATGCCTATCAATAGCATATCCCTCAACTGCAGAGAGTTTCACATCTCTACAGTTCTTAAAGAATAAAAGTGAATTTGAATATTTTGAAAGCAATCAATAACATTCTAAAACGAATATGAAATATACTTGTGCTGTTAAATGTGACTGAGCATATACACTTATTACTTGTGCACCTGTAATAGGGATAAAGTTAATGACAGTTAGTGATACCCTTCCCCCATACCCCCATCCACAGTACCATGGAAAAGCCCTTTATCTAGTCTCTGATAGAGATGGAAGAAAGCTTTGGAACCCTCATTCAACTCTACTGCTTTGGGAAATCAGGTATAAGCAATCGCAGACATCGTCAGATCAAGCTAACTGATGTTCCCTACAGAAGTATTATTTTCTCATTTTTAACAGCAATTTTCCACATTTGTCACTTCTTTATGGGGAAAACTATCATGAAAAGGAATATTATTAATTTGTGATGTTGATTGCACTCCATCTCAGCTGATTAACGCCAACTAGGAAACAGTCCCTGGTGCTGTTTGCAAGAATCATGTACAGCATGCCCAAAGTTCATAAAAATCCTCAGCAATTTGTTAAATAATGTGCCAGGTGATGGCTATAGATTTGTAATGTTTTAGAAAGTACTATCTTTAATTCATGAACTTTTCAATTACCTTCAAAACTTATGCCAGAAGGGCAAAGCTGTCTGACCCACTTACAGTTATTGCAAACTCCGTCCCTATGTAGTTTCAAGGAGACTGTTTTCATTGCCTCCTGTGCTCAACATTCTTATTGAGACCATTTTTCTTTGACTCTTGGATACCTAAGCCATTACTTGACATAATTATTTTGAATTTCAATTCTTCCTCTCATTTTAAAAAAGAATCTTTCACTAAACCAAGTAAACCAGTGACAACCACCACATGCTAAATTAATACCATCAAAAAAAGCCACCGGAGATGATGAAGAGAAAAGGCTTTTGGAGTGTCTATCATGGGTACTAAGTGCCAGATGCATCAAAAGTATAGCAATTGTTAGTTATAATTTGCATGACTGGGTTTCTCATACTTCTCGTGTGGAATATACAAGAATCACAGATAGTAATAGAACTGGCATATGGCTCTGAATAATGTCTTTCATTTGCTAGCTATTTGTCTTAAGGTAGTGTTGGTCTTTAAAAATAAACATTATTTAATACCTTATAATGTATGAAGTCTCAAGCATTAGAATAAAGAACAATATATATATATATGATTATCATATGCCTTTAGACTTAATGGTAAAGCTATGTGCTATACAATTTTACATAAAGTTTATCAGTTGTTCTGAGAAGTACTAAAAATCAAAACTAAAAGTGTAATGAGTGACGTTCATAGGCTAGGGATCCTCGAGGACATACCTTTTAAAATAAGACTGAATAAAGAAAATTTGCTTAAGAAAGTTATATCTAAGACATGGAATAATGTGTAAAATTCTTTGTGTGAAGATGTTCCAGGCATTGAAAAACCCCAAATAGATTCATTGTAGCTAAATTCAGCAAAACCATAGAGAAGATCAGAGAGTAGAATTGAGAAGCTTTATCGACAGTGGTAAGGATCAGGGGTTCATGGGGGAGTTTATAAGTCACACTAATGTGTTTATACTCTTTGCAGAAAGCAGTAGCAGGCTATAAACTTTAAAGTTAAAGAGTGGGTCAGTTAAGCTTAGAGAGAGAATAATGCATAAACTAGGTTGCAAGTGGGGTGGGAGGGAAGACTGGGTTGAGAGAACAAGATAAGATGCTACTTGGAAATTTAGAGAAGATGTGAAAGTACAGATTATGAAGATGCCTGTGGAGCTAGATACTAAAGGATGTGCTGCAGAGATCTGTAAAAGATGGATTATCAAAGATTAATTGGCTCTAAATGTAGAAAGGAAAGATGTATCTGATCTAGTCCCAGACTTCTGGCTTGAAGAAACACAGCCATGTTGAGTCATGTAAAGGGTTAAGCAGTGTAGAACAGCTGGGAACAATACTGTCCATTGACATTTAGATCTAGCAAGGTTGAAGATCCTTTAAAAATGGCCCACAAGAGATGTTTAATAGGCAACAGGAGCAACATAGAAATGTCTGGGCTGCAGATTCAAATTTGGAAATCACTGGTATCAATACTGATAATTACCTGAAATTACACAAAAGTATTGAGCTAACTAGCAAGGAAGCTAGACATCTATTGATTGGCCTCATTCTGGAATCCGTTCAATTGAGGGTTTCTGTCTCCAGCACTCACTGACTGATGCATTGGATGCTTGGCTTTGGATATGATCCACCAGCATGAGAAATACAAAGGAGATCTAAAGCTTTAAAGTCATGTCCAATGTACCTCAACATTTAAGGTTCAAGTTCAGAGCCTGCCATAATTTTTAAGGGTCATTTTTGTACCATGCAAAATAAATAATTATATCAGAACATTGAAGTCACTAACAATGTATTTGACCACTATCAGTGAGGTGTCATACTTTCTAGACATAGACAGGTCAGGTTGTCACATTTGTGAACATTTCTACTCCTGGTCCCTTCCAACCTAATGGAAAACAGAACTCTGATGAAGTGAAACAGCAGGTGAGGAGGCGTGGGTAGGGTTAAACAATAAACAGTCAAATGATACCATGGGATTGGATGTAGTTTGTGGCAGAAAGTTTCTAAACATGGGGCATGAAGGTCCAGCTAAGAGAGGGGAACTCTTTGTACAAATTGGTAAGCTGTAGTTAGAACAAAAGAAGGAGAAAGACTAAGAGGTGCCGAGGAGAGGAGGCCAAAGGAAGAAGAACACATCTAAGTCAGTCTGTCTCTTTTTACTGGAAAAAGGCAAGTCTTAAAGCAATATGTCCCACTGTGTATCTTCCATTAGGATCTATGTCTTCTCCTAATGTGTCTCAGCATCTGAGCCTGTAAGCATGGTCAGTACCTGTCTGACTTCTGCTGTATCACTATTTTATTTATAGCTGGACCAATTGGATGTATTTTCTTTAATATTCTATTTAAATACCTTTGAAATAATTTTCAAAATAATGTAATTGCTTATGAACAATTTTAGTTTTAATAGATGTCAAAGAAATTAATTCTGTACTTTCCTCTATAAAATAAATGCAGGGTACACCAGCCAGGTAGGAAATAGCCTCCAGCTAACAGTTTTAAATGTGAATTCTAGCATCCACCACTTCTGATTGCCAATCTGCAGTTTTATGGGTGGTTACATATTATGCTATGAAATCAATAGTGATCTTGTATATAGCTTTGTATTGATAACATTTAAAAATCAAAGTGTAATGAATTTTGTTTACACAGATGGCCTTTAACCTGGAGCTAAGGAGAAGGCTTAGTCAGTAAAATGTTTGCCAGGCAAGCATGAAGAACTGACCTCAGACTCCCAGCGTCCATGTCAAAGTCAAAATTCAGGCATAGTAGCACCCTCCCCCCCAATTCTAGCACTGAGGAAGCAGGGACAGGCAGGTGTCTGGGGCTTTCTCACCAGATGGACTTGCTGGATTGGTGAACTCCAGGTTCAGTGAAAAACTTGTCTTTAAATAAAATAGAATAGGCAGTAGTAGTGGAAGACATTTGAGGTCTGCCTCTGTCTTACACGCATGCACACACACACACACACATGCACAGGTACATTTACACACAGTAAATGCCCATGCACATATACAGACATATACACTATTCACACATACACATGTACACATATATACATACATAAGCACTACATACAAACATATATGTACCCACAGGTGATGACCATACACATATACTACATAGACACACATGCACACATGTGCAAACAGTGACTGCCCATTCACATAAACACACATATAAATTACACACCTATGGATACACTAAACACAGTAAATGCCCATGTACACACACACACACACACACACACACACGCACACACAAGTGAATTCCCATGAACATACAAAACCACATACCCAACATACACACACATAGAACTCAGCCCAATTTCGACTGAGATTTGTATTTCAGGACTCTGTGGATATCCAAGCAGACATTTTCATTTTGTATCTTAATTATACAATGAGAAGGGAATATCTTGAGTGCACAATCATTCTGCGGAGAGTTAACCTAAGACTTTAAGGAGATATTAAGAAAGTAGAAAATTATTGTTATGCAATAATAGTAATAGCCCAGAGGTATCCACTGCAGTCTTGGAGATAAATGGAAAAGCAAACAACCAAATAAAAACAAACTTGTGTGAGGATCCTTAATAGGTCTGTTCGGAGTGAGATAGTTCGATGCTTTGTGAAAGGAGTACACATAAAGGAATTACAGACTTCAAATATTTATGATTTTTAAGAAAGAGCCACAAATTTTAAGTATTCTTAAAAGCTTCTTATTCCTATATTGAGTTTTATCTGTTTTCTGAACTTGAACCAATGAAAATGAACTGGTTGCTACAGAATCTAACATTGAAATGTGGTTGGCCACTGAAGTACCACAAAGTGAATAGCTCAGAATTGCTCATCTAAGCTGCATTGCAAAGTAAGTAACATCTTAGGATTGATATTCACTTTATAAGAAAGAATGTACATAGCTATAAATAGGATGAACAAATTAGAATAGTGTCTTTGTAGGTACATATGAATAACCATATATTATCACAATACATGATAAGAATCATTAAAAAAAATCATTTAATCATAGAGAAAAGTCAAATTTTTGTACAGATCTTCAATGGAACCTGAGTATGGTTGCGATTAAAAAATATTGGTAGGCAATGTTCAATTTGTGAGTGCTTTTGAAATCAGTATAGATGTTCTAAACAGGGGCAGATGGAATTACAACAATTACTTTTCTAATTGATCTATTCCAAAGACAGTAGACAGTAGACACTGTGACTAGAGGGGCTGAGGCAGGCTGTGGAGCCAGGATTCCTGGCGTGGAGTCCCACCTTTGCTGTATAATTGCTACTTGGATAAAGAAAGTTAATTAACCTTTCCTTGCCCCCATTTCCATCTCTATAAAGTGGGAGGATAATAGAACCCAACTCTAGAGTGTACAGAAGAATATCTGGCACACGATAAGCATTTTGCAAAGTTTAGCCAAAACCATGCCAGGCATTTTCTTTCTTCCATCTTTCCTTCCTCTCCCTCCACACAGAATTCTCCCTGTCTCTCTCTCACTCTCTCCACTCCCCCTTGCCTCTCTCTTTCCCTTTCTCTCTCCCTCTCCCTCTACCTTTTCCTTTCCCTCTCTGTTCCTTTTAGTTTCTAAGGCAGAGTCTTGCTATGTATGTACCCCAGGCTACACCCAAAATCCTTCTGCTTCTCTGCTTGTCTCCTGAGACTAGAAGCATCTGGCACCAGTGACCAGCAATGCTAGGCTTTTAAAATCAGTTTCCTTATGACATTCTCACTTGAGAATCACTGCCATGGTAATCTGTCACATATATTGAGTCAGGAACAGATTTCTAGCATCCACAATGTCCACTTTAAGCTGAGTCTTCTACCTGATCCGAGGGGTTGCAGTTAAAAACTTCTGTGTTGCTGTTGATCTTTAATGTTGATTAGCATTAAGTGTTTCTAAGTCCTTAGAAGTTTGTGATGAAGGTGGAGGGCAGAAACAATTTTACAACTCTGAGTCTGAATTTTGGCCAAAGGGGCACCATAGTGAATATATTAGTTAGGATTCTCCAGAGGAAGAGCACTGATGAAATGATTACACATAATATATTAATTTATAAAACACATAAAATTTATATATATATATATATATATATATACATATACACACACACATATATATGTATATATACACATATTATACATATTACACACATATATATGTATAATAAACCCATATATATTTTATTAGATTATCTTATAAAATAAGCCTGAGTAGTCTAACAATGAATATCTTCAAATGGACAGCCTGAGGACCTGATTGATTTCTAGATGTCTCAGAGTCTCAGCCTACTCCTAAAGGCCTAGCTAGATTCCTACAAAACCATTGGTCCTCAGTCAATGTTGCAAGCACAAAGATGCTATGCTTTGAGATCACAGCAGGATAGATGCACTCACCTAGGAGAAGGGAAGGCAGTGAGGCAGAAAGCAGAACTCATCTCTTGGACCAGCTTTTATGTGGCTGCCACTAGAAGATGACACCCACCTTTTTGGTGGGCCTTTCCACGTCAAATAACCTGATTAAGAAAATTCCTTACAAGTGTCTGTAGTCATTTACCACTTATGTCTTAGTTGATTCTAGATCTAATCAAGCTGGCAACCATAATGGGTTATGAGATTTGCGCATCTTCATGTTCAGTTCTGTTACTCACACCAAGGCTGTTCCTGGCATATTCTTTGATTACCCAGCACTGGACCTGAACTATATAATCCTTCTCTTCTTAGGAATTGTCCATAAAATTAGACATCTTTCCCCAGTGAATCTTCAGATTACAAGCTTTGATTGGGTCCTGAATATAGGCTGCCCTATCATACTCCTACAGTAGACAGTCTTTGAGCACCCAAAGTCATCAGTGTTGATTGATGCTGTGCTAGACTTTACAGAACCTCAGATGCTGCTGCCTATACTCTTGAGTTATTCTTCTCCAGCTTTGATTCTGTGCTTGCCCATGAGAGTGGCTTTACTCAACAGACTATCCACAAACATAGATTTTAAAAGTGGGAGCTTGTCCTCTTGATAGGCAGTCACCACCATGTGAGAAAGCCTTATCTTAATTCTTTGAATATACCTGTCCACTTGGAAAAGCAGTCTAGCTACACTACTGGGACAACTCAGTCCCACCTCTAGCTGTAGGCATGTCTATGACTGAGCCAGGAAAACCCAGAAATGCCCAGAACCCATACTTGCTTCAAGCCTTCATTCTGAGACTGCTTGTAAGCAGTTATATATACCTGATACAATGTCTGCATCTATTATTTCAAACTGAACTAATTCCATACATCCCTCTGCCAAGGGAAGAAAAATACACATGCATATTTTCATTCTTCAGTAACAGACATTACTGTTTTGTCTTGGAAGTATATTATGTATTCATAAAAATATGTATTTTCATATCAAACCAGCAAGAATTCATTAAAAAACATTGCATATATGTAATTAGCATCATCACAGATTTTATAAATTTCTAAGAAAATATCTTGCTATGCATTATTAAAAGTCAGTTTTAAGGCAAATATGAATAAGAAAAAATAAATTGACATTTGCAATTAAATATCTTTCAATGTACCTATATTATCAACTTAGTGGCCATTGGTTTAAATTGTATTCTCTTTGCTAGGTCTTGGATTTGGTGCAAAGTAATGGGTTTATTTGAGCTTCAGTCTCTTCATTTACAGGCTAAAAACTTTATTAGCTCATTTATCAGGTTCTTGAGGTTAACAGACCATGAGTTCATAAGGCTTTTGCCAAATCTTAAGCCCTTAATGTCTTGGTGGCTGTAGACTGTGTTCAATGTTCTCTATTTTTGTCATTATCTTGCTAGTTCTGTGAACCTTCCTCTGGAGGCCCTTCAAATAAAGCTACTGGAATGAATTTGATGTTTGGGAAGGAAAATTGAAGATAATGGATAACTTAATTGGCCTTTCTTTTTTAAGGAATGTTACAAGACCTCAGTTCCCTTTCAGCCTCCCTCCCCAAATGTTGAGACACTAACCAACAAGGATGCAGAATGGCAAGAGTGGTACACAAGGTATGGGCACAGTGCCTTTTTACTGTAACTCTGGGGAGCACTGAGTCACTCCGCAGGTCACACTGTCACACAGCCAGGGTCTCAGGGTAGAGGACTCTTCTCACCATCTGCTTCAAGTCATCTCCTTCTAATTTGCTGCTGGATTCTACTGCTTGTTCATACTTCCGAGCAAGCGTTTCTCTACTTATTTTTCAGTGTCTTTGCCTGGCACTTTCACTTTCTTGTGGTGATTTTTCATTTCCCCCCTCCCCTTTTGCTGAAGTGAACAACAGTGTCCTCAGGCCCCAATTCGGAGAGCTGCTGCTGCTTTCAAACACCTAAAAAGCAGATATGCTCTTTTTGCAGGGAAGACCCTTCAGTTCTTTCTTCCCCCTAAGAGAAATTCGAAGATTCCCACTCAGATTTCCTATGAGCTATTCTCTAAAAAACAAACTCTTTTTTTTTTTAATTGCTAGTCAAGGTTCTAATGAGAAGCTTGTTTCTGTGTCTTATGTTTTATAAATTGATTCTAAACAGAACTGACCTTTCAATCTCCTGTAATAGCATCCACAAAAGCATGTCTAGTTATGAGTAAGGGCTGATTTAATTTGAAGACACTGGATGAATCCGATGTAAACTTCTTACAGCTACTCAAAAGTACACGAAAAGCATTTATTAAGCCTGGGTGTGAATATTGCAGATTTCTTTTGCAATATGTCTTAAATAATACCAAGGCCATTGGTGAATTGTGGGAGATGGCTGCTCAGGACACTCGGGTCTCTATTGAGGAGGCTGGCTCTCCATTCAGCAACTGTACTGAGGCTCCAGTGGTTTCCTTCTATGTTGATGTCAGTATTCAGGACGTGGAGACTCAAGGGAAGCCAGCTGGAAAGTACTTAAGATTCAGCTGTCATAGCTTACACCTTGGATACCCTTCAGTGCCAAATCCAGCACCTCACATTGAAAAAGTACTCAGGGTGGCTGTCTCACTGCAGTCTTGCTAACTTTAGTCTTCCCATCGTCACAGCCTGATGACTGACTTTCATATATGTCCTCCCCATGTTTTGTTGTGAGTGTGTAGGTTTGGGGGTGAGTTCCTTGCAGCTGCCTTCAAGGGCTTTACACTTTGGAACTTTATATGTCTTGAAACATATATCTCTCTTTTGCAAACAAATGCACATAGTCCCATTACTTGTAAGACCTTTAATACTGCACATAAAGTCCTCTATAGTAGTATACATGCTTACCTTTACAGTATCCTTCCATGTAAACCTGGAACTTTATTCCAAAGATGGATAAATGGCCATGTAGTCCCATTCTTTAATTTGTCCTTCTTCCTAATGTGAGAGGTAATCGCATCTATCATTCCTATGCTACGAAGGAGAGAACACAGAACTACTTTAGCCAGTTAAGCTTAGATGGGGGTTGGCTGTAGAAGGGGAGCATGGGGAGCCATTGATGGGTTGTATTCAGCATAAAGTTCTGGTAAGATATACAGCCAGGACACAGAAAGGCCTGACTTACTTAAAATGGCTTAAAGGTAAACTGAGGCCATTCAGAGTCTGGGTAAAGACATGCATAAAGGAAGTGAGTGAGAGCAGAGATCCTGGTGATTATATCTAGGGCTCATTTTTTCATTCATTAATTAACTCATTCACTTTACATTCTGATCACAGCCCCCATCTCTCCTCCTGGACCCCCTTCTGCCCCCAATACCTCCTCCTCTTCTCTGAGCAGGGGCAGGCTCATTATTAGAGAGGACAGGTGGTTCAGCTTTGGCTTTTAGTGAAGGTGGGTAATTGAATAGTCATGGAAGGATGCTACAGAGAGAAACCTGGCTAGTCATGTAGGTTTACTCCTAACCTACATTGTAAAGAAGAATGATAACGTATAGTGATTGTAACCTTAGTGCCTGTTAGAGCATCCAGTCTTCTCCTTGATGTTCCTAGAGTTTAGGGATGTATCAAATTAAATACTGCCTATGGACAATTTCTGTGAATGAGCCTGCATGTGGAATTAATTTCACCATGTCTGAGTTAAGATTCTTTGATTGCTTAGCTTTTCCAGATCTTGGGTGGCTATGTTAAGAAGACACATCAATGACCTAGTTTATCTCCTTTCTTTTCATTTACTAACTTTATGCTAATAGAATAGGTTGAGAATAAAGATATACCAGAATAAAATTTTGCATAAATAAAGAGATATGAAAAGGAAAAACCAAAAAATTTGTTTTAATATTTTAATATTTCTAAGGTCTTGTATAATTAAATTTAAATATAAACATTTTAGTAGATGTATTAGCTACATTTATTGTTGCTCTGAACAAACACCTGACAAAAAACAATGGTGGCTTAGTGTGGCTCATACTTTGGAGGGATACAGTGGAGAAGACAGAGGGACAGGGGTGTGAAGGGGGCTTGTCATAGTGTATCAACACTCTGGAGGCAGAGAGAAGACAGTAAGTGAGGCTGGGCTGTAAAACATCAAAGGAAGCCTCAACCTCCTCCAGCGAGACTCTGCATCCTAAATTTAGGTTCTAGAACATGAAAAATCAGCTCCACCCACTGAAGATCACACGTTCAGATGCATGATGCTGTCATGCACATTTAACATGCAAACTAGGGCAGTTTATTTGCTCTATACAGCATTTTGATAACTACCATTCCTTTCTCGGTTTTCCACATCTGGTAACTTCTACTACTGTGTTTTCCTCCTCCAAATCTCTTCATTCTATCAGAAGCTTAACTTAAGAGGCGGCTTTAGAGGAATATAGTAGAAAGGCTTTGCTCTGTTGGCTTGTTACCTCTAATTTTTCTTCCTCCAATAGACACCTATTTTAGAAATATTCTACCTGGGTATATATCGATAGTGAAAACTAAATAGCTTCACTTCTGGCTCGATCTCTTCCCTTTGGGACCTGTGCTTCAAGTACATACACTTCTGGTACCCAGTCTTCAGGGGCCTGTGTTCCTGGAACTCATGCCACATGCTTCAAGAGCTTACATTCCTCATACCCACACTCCAGGCACCCATACTTCAGACACCCAATGTCCGTGTACCTCTCCTTATACTTGTGCTCCTGACACCCATGTTCCCTGGTGATACCCAAACTCCTGATACCCAAACTCCAGGTATTCATTTTCCTGATATCCATGCTCCTCATAGATATCTTCTGATGATTTGATGCTTTTGGTGCTGTTGCAAACAAACGAACAAACCCATATCCTCAAAGAGACTTTGCAAGAGACAACTAGGCGATACACTTCGACTCTAGATCCAGTTCCCCCCCCCTCCCCTCCTTCCTTCCCCCTCCCCCCCTCTCTTGTACCTATGTTTGAGCATATAACCTTTCATTGCTGTTTTCTTACCTTACAAAGATGGCAGTTAGCAGCAGTCAGTCATGGAAATGGAGTGGGTTATAGAACCACCTTATTGAATAAGAGTAAGGCAGTTGAAGTGACAGGCTTATGTAAGGTTGTGGTTGTCACTTTCCCCCACAATACATTTTTTAATTCCCTGCACCCAAAGCAAAATTTATCTAGAATCTAGTTCAAAAGTCACCACGTTTTGACCCTCAAAATAAGTCATCTCTATGTTTACTTCCAGCTTTTAAGTTCTATAATATGTATAGCCCATGCTAGTTATCTCTTATGATGTATCAAAATGTTGTAGGTGTGGCTTAAGCAAAAGTCATTTTGGTTTTGGAAGTTGGAAATCTGAAATCAGGGCACCTGCATAGTTCTGATAAGAACACTCTCTGAGTTGCAGGTCAATAGATCCCTACTCCGTTTTTAAAAGTTTGGGTCATGAATGGGAGGATGGGCAGAGGGAAGGAAAGGGACGAGGAGATATTGTTCCCTTATAGGCTTCAATGTCACCACCCCACCAGCAAGACTACTAAAACCTTAACTACCTCCTAAGGGCCTCGTTTTCAAATATCATCACATTGGGGATAGAAGATTCAAAACATGGATCTGGGAGACACAAATACTCAGGCACCAACACAGCAATCCATTCTACCTTTCATAAAAATGTCAAAAATAATGTGTTTTATACCTAATGATTTTTAAAGGGCTCTAGGCCATTTTCTTTGATAAGGTTGGTGGTTTTCATATACCCCAGGAAGTGAAGGAATGAGTCCGCTGCATTTTGGTACACAGAAAATAAAAGTTAGCACCTTTCCAAATAGAAGAGGCATGGACTTCAGTCGTATAAAATAAAATCCATAAACTCAAATCTCCATGCTTAAAAACATCTCAGAGTTTCATTCAGCATTTTCTATTCACAGGACTTTGGACTTTTGTCTTTTTTTAAAAAAAAATAAACAGCAATGTATCAAGGAAGGCTTAAATACTTGAATTAAAGAATCGATTCAAATCTTTTTCATCCCTAGCCCAACAGCAACTTTGCCATCAAAAATAATAGTATTAAGTAAATTAATTCTGGATTTTTTCATTGCATCACTTCCTAAAGGTCATGTTGAACCGTATTAATTTTATCGAAGGTCATCCTTTCTTTACCCTATTCAAGCTATGTTTTGACTCTACACATCTCTCTCAGTGCCAAAGTGGAAGATCAGAACTGACAATCACAGATCCAAGAGAATTTCACTGCTAAAACGAAATGGAAAATTGCTTTCTAAAGAAAGGAACTTCTACCTTGGGTCCTGAGGCAGAGGTTTTTCATGTTGAATGTCTGCTCCATGGTGATTCATTATGTCCCAGTTATGAATAATTCAGGTATGGGTGAGGACAATGTCTTCCTTATGCCAATTGCATTTAGTATCCTGACCACAGGAAGATTGCTACGATATAGTTTTTAGACTCTTCAATCATACCTAAGTAAGACTATCTAAGAGCACTGCTGGGAATTTCTTAGACTTGGGTTTCCTTTTCATATCAACTGTTATGTCTAAACAAGGTTCAAAGTTCCCAGGAAACAAACTCCTAAGATGCTGGAAAGCTAATAGTTCCTTGAATGTACTAAAGCAGATAGTATTTTCTGTCCTTGTGATAACCTTTGGTTGGATGGGAACTTGCTGCTTCTCTTCCTGGTTTCTGTTTTGGTTTTCTGTTTTTAATAACCTTGGGCAATTCTGTGCCTTTGCATTCCGTTTTCCCACAAGGTTACTCAGTTTTGGAAGGAAGCAAATATCTCATAGTTGCTAATGAGTTTATTTTGGCTGAGGCTGAAATGAGATGCTTTTGGCCTGTGTGAATATGTGGCTGTCAGCTGTCTTTCATACTGCCTTCTGGCATTGGTTGCCTTCCTGGCATCAACTTAGAAGACTAGAGACACCCATAATATCAGAATCCATGTCTCTGTATCTGAGTTTGTGCTGGACTGTGTCTTTGTGTCTGATGAGAAATTAATGCTGCTGTCTTGGAAGAAGACAAAGAGGAACGTAGGGGGTGCCATCTGAGGTCATGTGTTTTCTAAATCAATTGTCTCGGGTGCTGGCTGTCATGAACAACGCAGAATCATTCTGCGTAAAGTAACCCCAGAGCTGCTAAATCATCTGCAATGTTTGCCTTCCACATAGCACAGCTTCAGAAAATTTCTTTGGCAGACCTTGGGTTTCTAGCTAGTTCATCCCTCATTATGGGCAAATCACCCATTCCTTCCATCTGCATTGTTTAGACCACTGTTATCAAAAGCTCTTTCTCTGTGACCTGTTCTAATTTTTGACATATTAAAAATAAACCACATCTACTATCTGACCACCCTTCTCCTCAACTGCCTACTTACACAGACAAAAACCAAGGACTGGCTTTTCTTCTGTACATTTTTTGCCTTGTAAGGCTTAATGGAGCAGTTGGCATGTAGTCAGACTTAATCGATGAACTGACTGAATAAAGTGACCTATAGTGACTATAAAACTGAGAGAGAATAATATATCTCTTCTTGAGTCATTTTGGTTGAAAAAGATGAGTAAATAAAGAGGTATGATATCTGAAGAGAAGAAACATAAACTTAGACTGAATTAGAATATCTTCAACGATGAGACAATCAGGAAGGTTTTGCTTCTAAAGAAATACATGGCATAATTTGTATTTAAAACGATAATTGATAGGCTTGTATAGGAGTAGACCTTAGAAATTACATTTACTATTTTAACCAGTTCCTTATTCTTTTTAGCTTTACATATTATTTTATTAAATATGTGTATGCTCACAACTTAAAGACTCAAAATCTGTAGTAGGAATTTAAAAAAATTAAGTAGTTCAATTGTTTTTACCTTTTGCTCTGCACCAGTGACAACTGCTTTCTTTGATGTTATCAAATTGTCTTAGTTACTGTGTAGTGGCTATAACAAAATACCCAACAGAAAGAACTTACAAAGAGTAAGACTTATTATGGCTTATGGTCTCAGAGCTTTCATGGTGATTGATTCCCTTGCTATAAAGCCTGTAACAAAGCAGAGTGCAACAGAAGAAGGGCATAGTAGAGTGAAGCTGTTCACATAAACATCAGCCAAGAAATGGAGCAGAAGAAGGGCCAGGGACAAAATGCACTCTTCAAAGGCATGCTGCTCTGCTCACTTCTTCTAAGCAGTCCCACTTCTTATGGTCCCTTGATATTGATTTCTGGATAGACTATCAGGATCCAGCCACCTCAATAGCACCAACAACTGGCCTCCAGACCTTCAACACAGCATCCTTTAGGGAAGACATTTCCTCTCAGACTAGCCATTATTATTATATTCTTCCTACTGTTTTCAAAGTGTTTGTTTTATGGCTTCTTACACTTTCTGATTGAAGCTTTGCCTAGTATCTCTTCATTATGAATAATCTGGATTAAATTCTCTCGTCTGTCCGTGGGCTCATTTTCAGTGAGCACGTTTTAATCTTCCCAACAAGTATAATGCAACTTTCATAGGTCAGTAGAGTCAATGTTTAATTAGTATGGTCATATGAAATGTTGGAAATATAACCATGTATAAGTAAATGAGAAGATTTCCCATGCATTTTTCAAACCTATAGATACATTTTCTGCATGCTTTAAAATTTTGATCTTTGATTTCTTTATCATTGCACCACTTAAAAACATCTACACCCTCTTTTGGTTAAGCACATGCCTTCCCAGGGTGGTCAGATCCATCAGTATCTTATTTTTGAGCAACTGTCACGCCTGAGCTGTCAGTCTGGGTTTGCAGTCTCCCATTTGTTTCTGCTACCTTGGCATTTCTCTTCCACATCTTCTGTTCACTCTTTTCATTCCATCCTCTACTCTCTCTTGTGCTGCTCTCTTCTGCTGATGAATGTTGTCCTTCTGTTGTTCCTTTAGGAAAAAAACATGGAAGTGAACTTTCCATGAGGGGGATGTCTCTATACCTCTTCATTCTCTGTCCACATTTGAATGATAGTTAGGTGAGGTGGAAATTCTGAGTGAGACATATTTTTTAAAAAACTTTATAGATACATTCCTTATAGATTTCAATTAAAGCAACAATTTAGGCACTGTGAGATCTTCATCACATTTTTCTATAAAATTTTAAGATATGCCTTCATAGGATATGTTTGTACTGATGTGACATTAATTCAGAAATACATTTTATTGGGCTAGTGAGACACACACACACACACACACACACACACACCTGCCACCACTAGGAACAGCAGCAGGAGCAGCAACAACAACAGTATTAGCAGCAGCAATCAAAATTTACATATTTGAAATTTTCTCAAATTAATTTATTGTGTATGTGCATGATCTGTGAGCACGTGTGTGAGGGGAGATACATATACATGTGCCTCTACAAGAATGCCAGGTGTCCTATCACTACCCATTTTCCTCTCTGGAAACAGAGTCTCTCACTGAACCTGGAGCTAGAGTGACAGCCAGCAAACCCCAGTAACCCATCTGTCTCTGCCCCCACAGTATTGGAGTTCCGAGTGCACACAGCCACACCCAGCTGCTTACATGGATGCTGAAGATTTGAACTCAGGTCCTCATGTTTTCACAGAGAGCACTTTTACATGTTACACCTATTCAACTTGTAGAATTAGTTTTTAGCTTATTATATTTTGATGTATATGGTGTGTGTATTTTCATGTTTAGTGTAGGATTTTTCCCTCTTAAAAACATTTTTTTTTTAATTTATTCTATTCTGTTTTGACTTGTTCCCTGATCTGGTAACTCTTTGGTTTTTGCCTCACTTTAGAAATGAATGAAATGGTTAGATTAAATGAGTTTACCCTTCTTGCTGGCTTAAGAGTATGGCAGTGTATCTAGCTCACCATTGTCAAGTCCTTCTCTTGTACTGTTTGGATTATCCAAAGAAGAACTAGACTGGTGCCTGAAGGGGAAAGCCTGATTGTCAGGGTTCTTGAGAATCCAAGTTTTTGAAGGGTCTCAAAATTCATAGGACCTTAGTCAAATTCTCTGCAGTATGTCTTTGCCTCCTCTAGTCCAGAAAGCCTAACTTCATACTTACAATAGAATAGGAAGCTCAATATGCTAATGTCCATCTCTGGCAGCAAATGTTGGGCAGTGTTGCTGTCCTGGTCATGGGAGGAAACTCTGACCTAGGGCAAGTTTCATCCTAGTGTAAATCTATGAATTATTTCAGAAGAGCTGCTTACAAGTTAGTTAACCTTGGCAATGTAAATCATGAAGGTGGCTAGTACTACCTTAAAGTAGCCAGATATATGAATTATATATACTTGCATTAGGGTTAGCTATATTCAGTGATCAATGCTAAAAATAGGTCAGTTCCCTATTTCACGATCTTACAGCTGGCATACTATTTGAAAGCATATTTTATTCTTAGCTCACTTTAGCAGATAAAACTTTCACCCAAGAAATCAGAGGGCATTTGTTTTTTGGTTTTGAAATGTCTATCACCTTAAGCAAATTCAATTACATATAAACAGAACACTGTTTGTTTACAATGGAAAAATAAGTCTGAGGTTAAATACCATTATCCTGGATGGAAAGCCTATCATGAGCAGGATTCCTTTTGCATTAAAATAGATTCATTGTCCCATTGTTTCTTGTTGTTTCCCAGGCAGTACATCTACATATACAGAAAGTGTGTGTTCTTCACCGAGAAGCATTATGCAAAGCCCTGTGCTGAATAAGCACTGCAGATATACATTACACAGAGCTGCGTGCCGTCCTCCTAATCTACCATCACTCAGACTTGTGTTCCAGGATTTTATTAAGTTTGAGATTCTAGAACAAAATTCAAGTGTAATGAATGTGTTTTTCATAAAGATTGTAGCAAACGCAGTTTCCAAAGGGACCAAGGAGGATATGAGGATGAATGAACCCTATTCCAACAGCATCTTGGCAGGGTCTGTGCAGGTGAAAAACAAACCAAATGAAAACAAATACCCTTCTTGACATGGCACTGGCGTTGTACTAACAGACAATCTATTTTAATGACGGGGATAATGATCATGTGTAAAGCATGAGTACTCACAGTGAGCCACAGGAGGGATGTCTGTAGAAAAGGCTCATTCATACCCAACAGCAAGATAATCTTCTAATCCGCAGTGGGTAACAATGGTTGACAGCAATTAATCGAATATTTCAAAATAGCTAAAGATGGTTTTGTTTTCAATACAAAAGAATGTCAAATGTCTTCAGCTGTTATGGCCGTTGTTCATACCTGATCCTTACACACTGTAGTGTACTAAAGTGTGTTCTAAGTGCAGCTCAGTATACATACAGTTAGTACATTTCAGTGAAAAACAGAAAACTATTAAAATAGGAAAGTGAGATGCTATACAAAACTATTGGAGCAGCCAGAAGCCAGCAATGCTGTAGCACTCTCTGGCGAGTGGTGATAACAAATGTGAATATTGTAATAGTTTATTGTTCTCTGTAGCAAATGGTAATTAATATCTCGGGTCTTTGCTTTTGTTTTTCAATATAGAACAGCAAATCATGCCTCAGTTCATGTTTCACATCTCATTTGGTACTTAGTTGCTGCTCGTAGAATAATTATATGATTCGAAGTTTAGCTTTCTGATAAATGATAGAGCATGTGTTCTGCAGAAAGCTTCTACTCTGGCACAAACAGTTAGAATTTCAGTTACAGATAAGCTTTTGAAGAGTCTTACCTTTCATTCTCTAAGTGCTTTTTAAATATCTGGCATTATTTTCTGCAGTGCTATGGCAACATTCTTCCCCGGGACATCTTCATGAACTATAGCGGATGACAAAGCGTATCGTCTGTCAACCCCAAAGCAACTATAAAAACCTATCCACCCGCATTTTTTTCTTATTTTCTCCTGATTTGAAAGTTACTTGCACAACAGCTGTTTGCAGAGATACGGGTGAAAACTTATGGAAATACTGCCACATCCCTTCAAAAATGGGATAAATCACCTTCCACGCGCAGTGTGTGAATTAGCATATTTATTCTCTCATACCTGTCAAATATGCATTTTCCTCATACATGTACATAAAATAAGGGCTTGAGAAACATAGAGCTTCTAGCACTGCAAATAGTAAGAGGCAGCAGTCTATAAAAGAGAGGGTGCATGATTTTTCTCATATATATAAAAGAAATGCCAAAAATGCTCACATGATTTCAACTGAGGAGTCCATTCTCAGTAAGGCACAGAGCTTAGATGGGAGACATATTTCTGAAGGAGTCTAATGCCTTTTTAATAGTGGTAGAAAATGCCTTGGAAATACTAGAAAGCACTTCATTATTAGTTCATGTTTCTAATGAGGCCATGATTTAGAAAGGAGCTGGGAAAAAGTAACTCACATTTACAAGAGGAGTTAGATTTTTACAACATGGTAAGAAATTTAAACAGCAAATAAATACCCAGTCCTTAGATGTTATGCATACATTCAGATGAAATTGACACATAACTGCTTGTATATTTGCTGATTTTTTTCCTGTCCCTGGAAATGAGGAAATCTGTTTGGAAAATGAGGAAAATTTCTTAGGGCAGAAATTCTGTTTATATGGGATAA
The DNA here is from genome assembly GCA_019843965.1 of Rhynchomys soricoides. Lineage (NCBI taxonomy): Eukaryota > Metazoa > Chordata > Mammalia > Rodentia > Muridae > Rhynchomys > Rhynchomys soricoides. Next base: position 865,924 of record JADRCH010000270.1, read on the forward strand.
CTGACTGTGCCCTAGCAGAGTTCTGACTTGATTAATAACATATCAGAATCCGATAGATATCTTTTTAATAACCAAATGAAGGGCTGAGTTTAAAAATGAAATCTTATAGGCCATAATTCTGTAAACAAACTACATTATTCCAGGTACAGTAGTAAAATGTTTTCCCAGCATTAGGAGGCTGACCAAGATGAATGCAAATTTAAGAAAAGACTAAATACATAGTAAGATTCTGTTTCAAGAAATTCATACCCCAAACCAAACACAAACAAAATAACAATAACACAACAACAAAACAACAAGAATATAAAACTACAAAAATCCCACGGAACTAAAAGGAACAAGTCCTAAAATAATAATAAAATATTAATTCTTCACTTAATGGTACATTCTTTTCAAAACTTGTCAATTGTATATATACATATGCATCTATGTATGGGTCTGTGCATTTGTCAATACAGTTCCCTGGGGAGTCCAGAAAAGGGTATCCACCCCACACACCCCAGCACTTCAAAGTCTCTGTGAGACTAGGCACTTCCTCTCCCACTGAGGCCAGAAAAGGCGGCCCAGCTAGTAGAACATGGCTTACGTACAGACAAAAGCCTTTGGGATAGCCCCTGCTCCAGTTGTTCAGGACCCACATGGAGACCAAGATACACATCTGCTACATATGTGCAGGGAGGCCTAGGTCCAGTCCCTATATGTTCTTTGGTTTGTGGCTCAGACTCTGAGAGCCCCAAGGGTCTAGGTTAGTTGGCTCTGTTGGTCTTCCTTCTGGGCTGCAATCCTTCCTCCTATTCTTCCATAAGAGTCCCCTAGCTCCATCCATTGTTTGGCTGTGGGTATCTGTATCTTTCTGAGTCAGCTGCTGGATGGAGCCTTTCAAAGGACAACATGTTTCTGTCTGGATGTCTACATGTAGAAGAATGAAAATAGATCCATCCTTATCACCCTGCACAAAACTCAAGTTCAAGTGGATCAAGGGCCTAAGAGTAAAACTGGATACACTAAATCTCATAGAAGAGAAAGTGGGAAATACCCTTGAACACATTGGTATAGGAGACAAGTTCCTGAGCAGAACACCAATGGTTCAGGCTCTAAAAGCAACAATGGATAAATGGGACCTCATGAAACTGCAAAGCTTTTGTAAGGCAAAGGATGCTGTCAATAGGACAAATCAGCAGCATACAGATTGGGAAAGGATCTTTAAAATTCTGCATCTGACAGAGGGCTAAAATCCAAAATTTACAAAGAACTCAAGAAATTAGACACCAACAACCCAACTAACCCAATTTAAAAATGGGTTATATAACTAAACAGAGAATTCTCAACAGAGGAATCTCAAATGGCCAAGAAGCACCTAAAGAAATATTCAATGTCCTTAGTCATCAGGGAAATGCAAATCAAAAAGACTCTGAGAATCCATCATACACCCATCAGAATGGCTAAGATCAAAAACCCAAATGACACTATGTGCTGGTGAGAGTGGAGCAAGGGGAACACTTCTCCATTTCTGGTGGGAATGTAAACTCATACAACCACTTTGGAAACCAATTTGACATTTTCTCAGAAAACTGGGAATATCTCTACTCCAAGACTCAGCTACACCACTCCTGGACATACACCCAAAAGATGTGTCAAAATCTCACAAAGATACTTGCTCAACTATGTTCATGGCAGCTTATTCATAATGGCCAGAAACTGAAAGCAACCAAGATATCCCTCAACTGAAGAATGGATAAAGAAACTGTGGTACATCTACACAATGGAATACTATTCAGCTATTAAAAGTCAAGACATGGTGAATTTTGCAGGCAAATGGATGGAACTTCAAAATATAATCATAAGTAAGGTAATCCAGTCCCAAAAGGACATACATGGTATGTACTCACTTATAAGTGGATATTAGCAATAAAATACAGGTACCATGTTATACTCCGCAGACACAAAGAAGCTAAACAAAAAGGAAGACCCAAGCAAGAAAGCTTGAATCTTACTTAGAAAGGGGAATAAAATAGTCATGAGAGGTAAGGGAGGGAGGGATCTGAGAGGCAGGCAGAATGGGGGTTCAGAATCAAGTATAGGGAAGACAGGAGATATTGCTAGATGGCCATGAAAATGAATGGAAATCTGCAACTGATAGGGGTGAGGAGATGGGGAGCATCTCCAGGAGGAGACCAAGACCTGAGACATGGGAGGCACCCAAGAAACAATGAAGGTGAGCTTATCTGTGACTCACAACGTTGGGGATATGGAACTTGAAGAGAACACCAGTGGAATGATAGGGACACCAACACACCCACAAAACTTTCAACCCAAAATTTATCCTGTCTAAGTAATGCAAGCACAGAGGAGGGAGCAGAGACTGAGGGAATGGCCAAACAATAACTGGCCCAACTTGAGACCCATCCATGGGCAAGCACCAATCCCTAACACTATTAATGATGTTCTGTTATGCTTGCAGACAGGACCATTGAAGTACTTTTAATAAGAGAAAGTCAACTGAGATAAACAGAGTTTCCCTGATGTCCTATAAAGCTGAGGAGAAAGTCAGCAACCTATTTAAAAATAAAAATTAACAAGATTGTTTGCAATAATCTCTCCTTCTTCCACATCCTATTCATTGACATGTCTTAATTCAAAATGTTCCCTGGCAAACGTTTTTACTGGATGTGGTTTATATGCATTTATTATGCTCTTATTGGGGCTTTAACATTCCTCTACAGGAGGAATTCACAGAGGTACCCTAAATAGAAGATGTGAACATGAAACACCTTTTAAAGTTCAGTTTTTACAACACACCTTCTCCTTCCATTCATCATGGATAGTCATTTGATCTAGCCTAACAGAATTTAAGATGTTTGTCTTGGGGGCTGGAGAAACAATTCGGTTGATATAGCCCTTGGTGTGTGTCAGGGCTTTAGTTCAGATCCCTAGACCCACATTACAAGCAAGGTGGGCCTAGTGGCCTGTCAGAAAAGACAGAACCATTAAGCCAAAGACAGGGGGAGTCCCAGAACAAGCTGTCTAGCCAGACTAGCCGAAGTGCCTCAATGTATAAAGCAGAGAATCATTGAGGAAGACTGACACCTGACATTAACTCCAGGCTTTCCCACACAATTGTACCCACACACATGAACATACATGCATACCGCAAATATACCAAAAAGATACTTGCTTTGCATTCTTGCTAGTAAGCATGCTACAGTTTGAACTTTTATGTTTATTTTAGTGGTTTCTTTATGGCTGGTGAAGATTAAGGTAGTTCAAAGTCACTTCTTGCAAACACCATCTTCAAGCTACTTAAAAGAAACATTCTACAATCTTATTTTTTCTATAGATTTTTCTTTTTATATTATATTTACAAGGGTTTTGCCCATATGTATATCTGTGTACCATGCACATGCTGTGTCTGAGGCAACCAGAAGATGGTACCAGATCCCCTGGAACTGGAGTTACAGGTGGTTGTGAGCACCCATGTTGGTACTAAGAACTGAACACAGTTTCTCTGAAAGAGCAGCAAGTGCTCTTAACCACTGAACCAGCTTTTCAGCCCCTCAGCTATGTTTTATCCTGGTTTATTTCTCCTCTCCTTGGACTTGGGGTTCTCCAGTTATTTGTTCCCATACTAACTCTTTGCTCAGCTGGAAGCTCCCAGTTTTCTGACTTTACCATGAATATCTGTGATCCTTCTCTCCACATTCCCAAAGTCCAGAGATTGTCCTGGCATCTTTTCTCTCACTGTGACTGGATGACTTGGCCAAAACTCCAACCTCCCCTTCTGGAATAGTTTACATCATTAGCTTCTACAGAAGCTAGTATTTCATCTGGTCTTCCTTTCTCCTCTGTGAACCACACATATCTTCTTGCTTCTTTAAATCATATTTATGAATTATTTGTCATTTTATTTTTCTCATTCTCTCAGAGTATTTACTTTCATCAGTAGTTCCTAGTGAGGGTTCAAATAGCTTGAAGCTAAGCACCCTGGCTGTGCTCATTTCTTTAGTTAGCAGGGAACATAGAGAGCTCTGGGGCTCAACAAATGCCTGGGAATAAAGCAAAAGGGCATTTTTAAAAAATTGCTTGTTTTCTGATCTTGTATTAGAACCTAAATAAAATGTTTCTAGGTTACCTAGGGACTAAGTGTATATTAGGAGCTTAACAGGCAGTCTTTATTTATTTGAAAATTCTTCTTTTCTGAGAGGGTAACAATAATTGGGGAATATATTTCCAACATGCAAAATGAGTTGTATCTTTCCATAAGCAAGCTTATAATTGGGCTCCTGCAGCCACACAGCTCCACACATGGTACTTAGGAGTCAATTAAAACACCCTAACAAGCAATTACAGGTTTATTGTTTAATTCAATTTCCACAACTCACGCTGCTCCCACTCAAAAGTTGCATATATGTCAGTCAGCATGGAATTACAAACCTATGCTTTCCTCAAACACTGTTTTTGCAGAACAAGACCTCCAGAAACTGTGCTTCTCCACACCATGCTCTGCACAGAGAGTGATTAACTACAAGGAGCAAACAAAAGCATACAGATTATGTCAGGAACTGGCTCTCACTTCCACATTGATTGATTTGGTAAAGTAGCATGAAAACATGTAGTCTTTGCTGCTGACAGTTGTCATAGAAAAGGAATTGCTGGCTACCTCATGAATGGACTAAATTAGTGAGGGGTTAGCTACCCCAGCTCAAGTGATTGCACTCCAAAGAAGATTACCTGGAGTTGATTTGTTGTGAATGGAAAGTTGGCTTGGGAAGTCAAGAGTGTCATTCGTGCTATAGAAATGGTACTAAATGAACACCTTTCCTGTTATTTCTGCCTCACAACAGCATTGGGCATCTGAGAAAAGGTCTAGAAGAATCTTTAGCTTTTTTTGCTGCCCAAGAAATCAGGCAGAGATGAATGAGGAAGGTCTTTATCCAAAAGATGTTTGCACTCATATTGATGTGCCTCCTTAACAGAAGATGGATCTTGAGCATGAGAGAGAGTGGCCCAAGGCTGCTGTCATCACTAGAGGTAGATAGTTAAGAGTATGTCTCCAGTGAAATGGTAAACACATACTTTGTCTAAGAAAGACAGCACAGAGTTAGCCTTTTGCAGAGGTTGTAGAGCTTCCATTTCTCCCAGCTACATATACTCCATTCTCAAAATTGATACTCTTCTAAAGAGATTTCCTTTCATTTAAAACCGTTCAGCTCAGCCAGGAGAGTTGGATGAAGGAATGTGGATTTACATTTTCCATAATTCAAATCATAGTGTTTGTCATGGGAATGCACTTTTGTTTGATGCAGATATACATGCTTAATTATATTTCATATAGTCAGAAGTAAGTCAGTTTGGTCCCGTGAAGGAGATCCCATCTGCATATATGGAGATAGTTCTAGGGTTAGGGTAGGTAGAAAAAAAGCAATCTGAACTACTATAGAAAAACAAGTATTGTAAATGCAGAAAATACAGAAAGCCACAGTAAACCTCAGGTCTATGTTGGCTCTTATTTGGCTATTAGAAGTAGATGATGGTGGCTTTGCTCTCACTCTTATGGGCAAAGTAATACCCAGTGTGGCAGACTGAATATTGGCTCCCATGGCATCTAATTCATAGTCCTGGGAACATAAGAATATGTTAACATCCATGGCATAAGATATTTTGTAGACCAGAATATACTAAGACTATTAATATCAGATCCTGTGGAATTCTTTGACAGCTCAAGTGTTATTGGAGCAGATCTTAGGAGAGGGTGATGGGAGATGCTGTAGTAATGGAGCTTCAGAGAAGTGAAGATTTTGCTGGGATTGAAGTCAGAGGAAGGGGACTGTGAGCTAGGGATGGAGGTAGGCTCTAGAAATTGAACAGGACAAGGCCATGAGCTCTCTATCACTCTCAGCTAAATAAACTAGATATTCTGCCAGCTTGATTGGAGGAAGATTTCACACTTTCAGAAAATGTGGTACATTTACACAATGGAATACTACTCAGCTATTAAAAACAATGACTTCATGAAATTCGCAGACAAATGGATGGAACTTGAAAATATCATCCTGAGCAAGGTAATGCAGTCACAAAAGAATGAACATGGTATATAATCACTGAGTGGTTATTAGCCCAAAAGTTTAAAATACTCAAGAGTCACTTCACAGCAACAGTAGGGATGAGTGTGAGATCCCAGATGGAGGACTTGGAGAAGGGACTGAAGGAGCTGAGGGAGTTTGCAGCCCCAGGAAGGGAGCAACAGTGTCAACTGGCCTGACCCCTCAATGCTCCCAGAGACTGGATCACCAACCAAAGAATACACATGGAGGGACCCATGGTGCTGGCCACATATGTGTGAGAGGAAGGTCTTGTTAGCCATCAGGGGGAGCAGAGGCCCCTGGGGCTGAGGGTGTTAGATCGCCCAGTATAGGAGGATGCCAAGGAGGGAAGACAAGAGTCGATGGGTGGGTGGGTGGGGGAATACCCCCATAGTGATAGGGGAAGGGGGAGGGAATGGGGAGGTTCCAAAGGGGAGATCTGGAAAGGAGAAAACATTTGAAATGTAAATAAAGTATGAAAAAAACCAATTGTGAGAACTCTGATAGAATGACTTTCTCTTCTTTTCATTCACTTACTGTATAGGCCATTTATTACATTAGTAACAAGGAATTAACATACTCTGGACAAGGAGAGTATTGAGAACATCACAGTAGTTTTTGTTTTACTAAAGGACCAGGATTTTAGCTACTCAGTCAATATGGTTTACTATCTGTTAAAGTGGAAGGCTAGAACTGCTTTCTTACACGTTTTTTGCATTTAAGTTATATGTTTTTGCTCCTTGAGATTAAAAACCATTGTTCCAAATTCTGTCCTCATGGTAAATACAAGTTGGCATTGCCACCTCATATATAGCATACATACAAGCAGTGGCAACATTGTTGCTGAGGGATCATCCTAAAGCAGCAACAAGAATAGAAAGCCAGCTTATCTGACAGTTTTTCTCTATGCAGATACCATGTGTTCTAGACCCCTGGACACAATGAATTCACCATTCATACATGGCTCCTTTCTGGACCACCCTTTTCAATACCAAATTCCTGAGGCTCTGCAGCTGTGTTCTTGGATCCCCTGGGTGTTACAGATTTTTATTTTCATGCTTCTTACATATGTGCAGTTGAGCCATGTGGTGATTTGAATATGCTTGGCCCATAGGGAGTGGTGCTGTTAAGAGGTGTGGCCTCGTTAGAAGAAGTGTGTCACTGTGGGGTGGGGTTTAAGGTTTTGTATATATGTTCAAGTCTGGCCAATGACAGTCTTCTCCTGGATCCCTTAAGAACATGATGTAGAAGTTTCATCTCCCTCTCCAGCTGCTATGCTTCCCACCTTGATGATAATGGACTGAACCTCTGAACCAACTAAATATTATCCTTTAAAAGAGTAGCCTTGGTCACAGTGTCTAATCACAACAATGGAAAGCTTATTTAAGATAAGCCATTTACACAGAAAACATATCATGAAAGTTTGCTGTGCTAAGAAGCCATTGCCACCCACCCGTTCAGCTTCTGGATGTGTGTATACTGAGTTATGAACCTTATCCAATGCCATCTTCTTTTGTAGGGCAGCAATACTTACAGGTTTAGCCTTTCTAGTCCTCTAATACCTTACACCATGACCTCTTGAAAGAAATTCATTCTAGCCTTTTCTTTCAGTAATTATGGTTGAATTCTGGTCAGAAGCAACTTTACAAAAGTAATTGGGATGTCCTTGGTGAGGGTGATGAGCTTGGACAGATAGAAGTATCAGGGTCCATCCCTATTTTGTCTTCCTGGCAGGACATTATCATTTCTTGTCATGAGGCCACTAACCCTTGTCCTCATCACAGCATAATTGAAAAGAGGAGAAACTTATCACAACATGCTTGGATATAAAAGCTGAGAGGTGAAAGGGGGCAGGAAGACCAACCACTTAGTAATAGCCCCAAATCTGCTGATTTCAGTCATTAGTTCATCTTTTATTCAACAAGCTCCCAAACACATTGAGAAATCACATCTGTTGCTTCTTGCTTCTGTTCATGAATTTACAAACTGTTTTATGCTAGACCTCTTTTAGTAATTAATAACATGCATATCCTCTCCAATCTCCCCATGAATACAAACTTTGATAGGCACTAGAATAGTCAGATGGAGATAGTAAGATTTGGAGATTCTTATTCAGTTCCCCTGCCACAATCAGGCTCAGATACCCAATTCCCTTTATTTCTAGCAAAGAAACCCCACAGTCCTTGCAACCATTCAGAGCTATCTGTCCAGAGCATAAGAAGACTGAGTTTGAAGCAATACCAAATAATGAGATCTTTCTGGATCCATTTGCAATAATTTTACCTAGGAGTATGACTGTCTCTGGAGAAGCTAGCAATCTTACAAGTATAATAAATGAAACAAAATGAAGGATTGAATTGCCACTCCCCTTGGAAATTCAGTCCAGTTGGAAATATATGGCAGGGAGGGTTGGAGATGCACCCCTCTTTTCACCTTAATGGAAATAATTTCCCACTAGTATAGTAAAGTACTTGGAAAGCACAAAATCACTAAAGGAGAAATCTTGCCCTGGACTGTGGCCTGCAAGTGATTTGTCATGATCCGAAGAACCTCAACTAAGGTGAACTCCAAGTGGCTCTCTCACAGATAACTTCACAGCCATGGCTTATTTCTTTTACTCACCCCATTACATGAGCATTCATTCAAGACTAAAGTCTGTAAAGGTGCCTTCAACCCAAGCTTTCCCTGAGTTGGCATGGTCAGGGAAAGCACAATGTTGTCCTGAGAGCTGTCTTCTTCCCTGTAGCTGTCATTTGCATGGCCTTTGGAATATATCATGTGTATATCTATATGTATATATGTTTCATATATGTATGCATATGTATATTATTTCTCGATACTTCTGTATATACATGATGCCTTTTGTTAGCATTCTACTCTCTCTCTCTCTCTCTTTCTCTCTCTCTGTATGTGTGTGTGTGTGTGTGTGTGTGTGTATGTGTATGTGTGTGTTTAGTTTAAGGTGTAGTATCTTGACCACCCTGTACAAGGAGATAGTGGCCTTTAGCAGGTTTACTTCAGGTGCTCAGGTATTAACTATTCTTTGCATCATATGTTCACTTCTCTTTCCATCAGTAGTAAAGCCAATTTGTTATCATGATTGGAAAACCTTTTTCATATGAGTTTAAGTTTTGCTAAAATTAAAACACTCTTCAATTTGGCTTTAGCAGAGAATAATCTAGTAGCTTTTATAGTGGACACTACTACCCCCCCCATATATGTAAGATGGCCAACACTTATATTTGCAATCTTCACTTTCTCCCATGAAAGACCTTCTTTAATGTTCTTTAAGCTTACCATTTCTAGGAAGAATTCTTATCAAGCTTTGGATTTGAGTTTCCTTGGGATTATGATCTTTGCCTTAGTGTACAAGCCTCATACCTATAGACAGTAAGTAGAATATGCAACTCAACACTTGACAAACAGTATCCTCCAGAGACTCTGCTTTCTTTAGAAGGGGCTGCTGAGCCCTGTTTTGTACTCAATGGCTCCAGTCACACTTAGGGCTTAAGTGGGTCCATGAGATTTAGAATGCCCTTCTTGAGCCAAGAACTGGAGAGATTGGGCTTTTTCCTGCTTCTTAATTCCATTGAAGCAGTTATTTGGATGATAACATGGTGTTCTAATCCTGGGTTTAAATAATTAATGCAGTATTGCTTGGCTTTGGGTTAAGCAATTCACCTCAGTATATTTATAAGTGGATGTTTCCCATGCCTCTTTTGTAGATAAGTTGAATCTGAAGAGAGGTACATAAACTGCCTGAGGCCACTGTAAAAACTCAGTAGTCACTCTCAGTTCTGTTTGGCATCAAAGTCTATAGTTGTATAAGTAGATGCTTGCCTCTGATTTGTTCTTCAAAAGAAGCTGTCTGACTTAAGGAGACTAGATACCTTTAATGGTAGTCACAGAAGTATATCATAGGTTATATGCAAGGACTATTGTTAAAAAATAGTTTTTGCCTGTGGGCTGTACAATGGAAAGGGTATCAGATTAGATAGTGCCTCTAGCTCTGTGTCTCTCCATTCAATCCAATCTTTTCTCTTCTCATTCCCTAGGCTTTCTTTGCTATGGTTACTTTCAAGTGCTAGAACCTGCTTACTCAGGCTTTTTTCTTTTTTTAACAATTTTCTATTCTACAGGATAATTCATTGAACATTCGATTAATTCTTGTCAATAAATTTGTTTATATGAGAATATTCCCACAAAGGACATTAACACTTGTTTGTGTTTTCATTTCCAATGATCTTTTCACACATGACATTAAAAAATTAACTTGAAAAAAATAGGAAAACTATAATTCCTTCTGAAAAATGATGGACACATGGTCTGTGGTTTTCCAGTTGCTATTCACATTGGGCTTTCTTACCAGAACTTATGGACCTCAGGGGATGTGGGTGAAGAGTCATACTTCAGCTGTACATTCTGTGACCCCTAGAGACCCTGAATATCTCTAATGGATTATACTGCCATGCTGCCTTCTATAAGAGTGATATAACACTAATCTTCTCATTGCAACCCTGCTAATATTCTACAGGAGGTCAGGCCTTATATGATCTATCGGCTGATTAATGATGACTGTCTATAACTGAAGCATGTGGATCAGTGGCAAGAAACAAGTTCTACATCTGTTTACACTGCAGATAGTGAGGATGGCAAAGTGACAAGCAAGGCATGGAGGCCATGTGTGTGTGTGTGTGTGTGTGTGTGTGTGTGTTTTAAGAAGACATTTAAAGTACACTAAGAATTGGTAGACTATATTAAGACTGGAGAGTATATGATATGACTTAGAACTTTCACCACTCTCTTTTAATGGAAGTTCTTATGCACATTTGAAATGTGAGGAGACTAAAGTGAAAACAGTAGAATAACAACCCCAAGTCCTCTGTGCTTGTAGTTGATATCTATACTTTAGCCATTTGTCCAAACCGAGGATTCAATCAGATGCAGTAGATTATCATTCTTACTTTCTTCTCCATATTATTATTATTGATGCTGTTGTTGTTATTTGAGAATTATTCACATGAATATAATGATTTTCATCTTACCCATCTACTCCTCTTCTTTCCAAATTCTCCTCAGCCCCTAATAGCACCCTTTCAAATTTATGTCCTCTTCTTTGATAATTTTGTATGTATATCCATATATACATATGTACATTTGTGTACAGGCACACACACACACACACACACACACACACACACAAATACACACATCACACACCCTGATGAGTTCAGTTAGTGTTTCCACTACATACTTGGATGTAGGGCTGACCTCTTGGGCATGAGCTTATCAGATGTTTTGTCATTGACAAAAACTGACTCTACCTCTCTCAGCAGCTTGTTAACTAGGATGGGACTTTATGCGTCTTTCCCCATCCATGTTGCAATGTTGACTTGTCTGGTGTCATGCAGGACACCATTTTCTTAGGAGGCTGGAGGTGTAACATCCATGAGGACACTATTCTGCAGCAGTCTACCTGGTCCTCTGTATCTTGGAATCTTTCCAGCCTTGGGAATAGAGGTTATGTTGTAGATGTCCCCTCTGGAGATGGGTAATCCACATCTTACTCTCTGTATTGTGGTCATTTATGGTTCTCTGCACTTGATCTGAAGAAGAAGAAGAAGGAGGAGGAGGAGGAAGGAGAGGAGGAGGAGGAGGAAGGAGAGGAGGAGGAGGAAGAGGAGGAGAAGCCACCTTTGGGATGAGGGGCATGCAAGCTGCACTTAGCTGTGCATGTAAAATAACTGTTTTGAAGAAAGTCAAATGCTCATCAGTTCAGCAAAATGGTAGCATTAATTACCTTCTAATGCCTATTGTCTCTCTAGTCATGTATGGTTTCTTGTTTTTCTTACTTCCTTATTTCTTCCTTTACTATTTCATAATAGCTTTGTATCAACTTCAAAACTTTAGTATGCTCCAATTTTGGTGGTTTGTAAAATAACAAGGTATAAATAAGCTTTTATTCATCATAGCTTTCCAAATTCTAAACTTATTCGTAAGAAATTACAGAATAAAGTATTTTCTTGTTAACAAAAATTCCCATTGATATATATCAGGGGATTATATTACAGATGGTGATGCTTCTTATAATTATTTAAATTTCTTGTCTTGTTATTCAGTGTGTTGTCATCTTGGAAAAAAATTAACTTGGCAGGACAAAGTTCTCTAAATTGACTAAAAATTGGTTATTTAAATGTGCAATTCAAATACCATTTGTTTGTTCTCTATGTTATATAATGTATTTTTGCTATATTTGTCATTAATGGCTTGATATTCCCAACAAAGAAGATGCAGGTGATGTTGGCTTGATGTGCAATGGCTTTTTTTAAACCAGGATATTGATAAAAAAAAAACAAAAAACAAAACCAGTAATTGAAATGAATGAATTGCTCCACCTGCTACAGAACAGATGTACAAACAAGAAGTATTGTGCAGTTCTTTTGTCACATGAGCTAGTTTCTTGGCCTTAAAGCACTAAATGGCTTTGGCTTGTACCAGCTGTAAAAAGGATTTGTAGTATTCACATAAACTTTTTCTCTCTTGTGCTCCAAATAAAGAAAGAAATTTAGAATATAATAAGAATAGGCAACTGCAAGAGAGTTGCATGTATACTCTCCCTGCATTACAGATGTTTGTAATATTTTTACTTTAATTGAACCTATATTCAGACCTCATTGCGCTTTGTCACATGGCACTTACTATTGAGTTCTAATGGAAGTGCCCAGTTGTAACTTTTCTAACATTATGGCAAAATATACTTTAAACCTATTCCAATAAACCAGAAAATTAAAAAGTAATAGGTAAAATTCTAGATGTATAGCATATAACAAATTAAACCTAGACAGTATGTACAGCTTAACAAATAAATCTCTAACATGCAAGAAGATTGAAACAGTAATCTAAGAAAAAAGTGAAAAGAAGGCTCCCTGCTAAAAATCAGTCCAAGCCCATATGGGCTCATTGTGCTTCCCACCAGACTTTCTAAGAATAGCTAATACCAGTGCACCTCAACCTAATCCATAATTAGAAAAAGAAAAAATGCTACCAAGTTGTTTCATGATGCCAGTATTGTTCTAATTCCAAGATCAGAGGATATAAACAAAAAAGAGAAAATTATAGAACATTTCCCACAATGAAGATAGATGTAGTGCTGGCAAAATGAATTTAAGGGGGAAACATTTGAAATGTAAATAAAGTAGGAAAAATAAAAAAAAATTAAAAATAAAAAAAAGAACACATCAAAAATATCATTAATTATGATGAAGTCGATTTCTTCTAGGGATGCAAGATTGGTTCAACACATACAAATTAATAACTTTTCCCCAATATATAAGTAGACTTAAGGATAGATATCATATGATCATCTCAATATATGCAAGAAAAGGACATCTGAAAAACAATCTAGCATCATTTGACAACAAATACCCTAAAGTATTTAGTGCTTTAGTATTTAGAGAAATTGAAGGGACAAATCTCAGCATGATAAAGGCTGTCTATGAGAAGCCTAAATCTAACACCATGGTAAATGGGAAAAAGCTGGAACAGTTTCCACCATCAGGACAAAAGAAGAGTGTTTACTCCTCCACCTAATTATATAGTTAGTACTTGAATTTCTTGAGATAGGTTTGGGGAAGGAGAGGGTTTAAGTTTACAACTCTAGAGTCACTCTCCATCTCTGAGGGAGCTCAAGTTAGGCACAACTCATAGTGGGCTGGGCCCTCCCCCATCAATTATTAATCAGGAAAATGTACCACAGTCAATCTGATGAAGGCATTTTATTTTTTAAGTTCCTCTCCTCATAAGTCTAGATAAAACAATTCATGAATTCTTAGCTAGAGCCATAATGTACACAAGGGAAATAGGAAAGGAAAATGTCAAAGTATTTTTATTTCAAAGGATATGATGCTATATAGAAGAGACCCTGTAGACTCTACCTGCAAGCTCATAGAGCTGATAAACACTTAGAGAAAATTGACAAGTTATAAAGTCAAGAATAAAAATCAGTAGCCTTTCTATAGGCCAATGACAAACATGCCTAGGACAAAGAACAGGTAAACAACATTCATAACCATAGCCTCAGAAAAATTTAATAAAATACCTAAAAATGAACTTCACTACAGGAGATGAAAGACCTTTATAGTGAAAAATTAAAACACCAAAGGAAGAGAACAATGACTTGTATGAGGAAACTAGAGATTCACACATAGAAGAATGAAATTAAATCTGCCCTCCACCTTATATAAACTCCAACTCCCACTGGGTCAAAGACCTTAGCATAAGACCTGAAATTCTTAAACTGTTAAATCATCAAGATAATCATCACAAGTTACAGGAGTAGGCAACATCTTCTACAAAGTAACTGTAGACATTTGTGAAATAATATTTACACCTGATCATGTGAGTGGTGTAAAGTTGAAAGGCTCCTGCCCAGAAAGGGTGACAATGAAGCAAAAGACTATGCGAGAAAATTTTCTAACTGCATGTTGAACAGAGAATTAATACTTACAATATATAAAGAATTAAAAAACTGAATAGCAGGAATCAAATAACCCAATTAAGGGGCCTAGGAAGGTGACTTGGTAGTTAAGAGCACTTCCTGATGCTCTTTCTTAAGACCCAGGTTCAGTTCCTAGAATATGCATGGTGGTTCACAACCATCCATAACTCCAGTTACAGAGGATCTAATGTCCTCTTGTGAACTCTTTGGAGGCCAGTCATAGGACACATCTACTCACAAACATGCAGACAAAACACTCAAAATAGAATAAAATATAAATATAAAAACATAATTAAAAGGCAAAAGAAATAAACAGATAGTTCTTAAAAGATAAAGACAACTGGCCAATAAGTATGAAAGAAGTGTCAACATCACTACTCATCAGAGAAATGAGATTCCATCTTACCCCAGTCAGAATGGCTATCGTAAGAAAACCAGAGCATCCACCAGTCTGGCTTGATCAACACCATTTGTTGGAAGTACTCTCTTTTCTCCAGTGTGTTGGCCTCTTCGTCAATTGTAAGGAGTCCATGGGTGTGACGAATTATGCTTTAATCCTATTCCACTTGTCAATGTGTCTGTTTTTATTACAATACCCAAAAATCTAGCCACTTATGACAACAGCTATTTAATATAACTTTAAATCTAGGATAATAACTCTTTCAATTATTCAGGATTTAAAAAATCTGTCCTATGTGTGTGAGAGAGAGAGAGGGAGGAGGGAGGGAAGATTTATGTGTGTTGTGTTTCCATATGTCCTTGAAGATTACTTTTTTAATTTCTGTGAATAATCATGCAGGAAATTACATTGAATCTGCAGGCTGATTTTGGTTGAATGGCCATTTTTACAATATTTATCAATCTGATCCACAGGAATGGGAGACCTTTCCATCTTCTGATATCCTCTGCAGTTTCTTTCTTCAATGTCTTAATTTTTATTGTACACATCTTTAACTTGGCTGTTTAAAGTTATATGAAGTTGTTTTAGGCTATCATGAAAGGTTGTTTCCTTAATTATTTTCACAGCCTGTGTTTATTTGTATATAGAAAGGCCACTGATATTTTATGTCACAATTTTGTATCCTGCCACTATGCTGAAGGTTTATCAGCTATAGAAAGCTTCCTGGTGGAGCCTTTAGGGTCTTCTAGGTATAAAATCATATCATCTGTAAACAAGGATATTTTGACTTCTTCCTTTCTTATTTAAATTCATCACACCGCCTCCAGTTTGCCTTTCTCTAGCTAAGCTTTCAAGTACTATATTGAATAGCTGTGGGGAGATGGAGATTCTTCTATTGTTTTTTATTTCTGTGGAAATGCCTTGGGTTTCTCTACATCTGGATGATGTTCGCTATGGGCTTGCTGTAAACTACCTTTAATAAATTGAGGTATGAGCACAGAATTCTTTGTTTCTCCAGTATTTTTATCTTGAAGAGATGTGGTATTTTATCAAAAACATTTTCTCCATCTAATGAGATAATTATATGGTTTTTGATTTCTAATCTGCCTATGTGGTGGACTACATTTATTGATTTATATATGTTGAACCATCTCTGAATCTTTTGGATGAAGTCAACTTGTTCATGGTGGGTAATCGTTTTGATGTGTTTTTGAATTGTATTTACAAGTATTTTGTTGAGACATTTTCATCTGTGTTCATAACAGAAATTGGTCTATAATTTTCTTTCTTTGATGGTGCTTTATGTGGATTAAGTATCAGGGTAATTGTGGCATCATAAAAAGAATTAGGCGATGTTTCTTCTGCTTTTGCTGAAATTTTTTAGGAGTACTG
The DNA here is from genome assembly GCA_019843965.1 of Rhynchomys soricoides. Taxonomy (NCBI): domain Eukaryota; kingdom Metazoa; phylum Chordata; class Mammalia; order Rodentia; family Muridae; genus Rhynchomys; species Rhynchomys soricoides. Next base: position 882,293 of record JADRCH010000270.1, read on the forward strand.
GTATTCATTCTTTGAATAAAATGCTGTACTGTACCTATCTGGTTCTTGAGCTTTTTGTTTGTTTGTTTTGGATTTTTTTTTAATGACTACTTGTATTTCACATGGGGTTATGGGTCTGTTTAAATTATTTACTTCATCTTAACTTAGCACTGTGACATCATGTATGTCAAGAAATTCTTTAAGTTTTTCCAGTTTGATGAAATACAGATTTTCCAAGTATGTCATTAGAACACTCTGAATTTCCTTGTTCTCTGTTGTAATTTTCCACTTTCATCTTTATTTTAATCCATGTGTTTTGCTTAATTTGGCTAAAGGTTTACAACTTTTATGGATTTTTCTGAAAGTACCAACTCTTTGTTTCAGTAATTCTTTTTATTCTTTTGTTTGTTGGTTTCTATTTCATTGATTTCAGCGCTGAGTTTGATTATTCCTTGTCATCTACTCTTTTGAAGTACTATTTCTTCTTCTTTTTCTAGAGTTATATAGTGTGTCATTTAGTTATTTACATGTAATTTCTTCAGATGTTTATGTAGGCACCTAGTGCTACAAACTTGCCTCTTTGAACCACTTCCTCCACTATGTCCCTTAGACTTGAATGTTGTGTTTTCAGTTTCACTGAATTTTAAAACATTTAATTTTCCTTTTGTTGTCTGGGTTGACTCAGCCTTCATTCAGTACTGAATTGTTCAGCTTCCATGAGATTGTGTCTTTTCTGCCTCTATTTTTTTTTTTTTTGATATCCAGCTTTTTAACACAGTGATTAGATAGAGTTCAGAATGTTATTTAATTTTTTTTTTCTATCTGTTGAGACTTGCTTTGTGGACTTTAAAGAGACCAGAGAGGAGGAAGATATTTTGCAAGGAAGGGAAATAGAGCATAGTTCTATAAGGAGAGAAAAGGGAAATAAGAATAGGATGATTAAATGGAGAAAGGAGATGGTAAATCTGGGTAAAGGAGAGAATATTTGGAAAGACAACTAATACTAAAGGCCTTTTGAAAAATCATATGGATACCTACTATCATAAACTCTTCCTAAAATATATACATAAATGAAATAAATTTAAAGGGAGTCACTATATAAGGAGGAGATAATATCACATCAAGACAACTTATAATTTTTTTCCAAAGTATGTCCTTATGACACGCTGAATTTCCTAGTTGTCTGTTATAAGTTTTCCCTTCCATCTTTATTTTATTTCATGTGTTTTGCTTAATTTAGCTAAAGGTTTTAAGCCAGGAATAGGTTACATCATCTTTAGTCATGAGCTGTAAGGGTTTCATAGGACTCCCACCCACCCAAACACCACAAACTATTTTCAAGGCTGTTGGTTGCTCTCTGTAACCTGGGTGTAAGTCCCTATTGAGGACCATGCTTACTTACATCAATGAACATGAAAAACTTGAGCTGTTGCCATCTAAAAATTTTACACCTACTGACTTGTGCTCATGGTTATAGAAGGTGTTCTTCATGCCACTGGAAGAGAGTGACATAAATATTATAGGAGTAACCAACTACTTCTTGATTGGCTTTAAGGCCCATTCTATGAGATAGAACCCAATATATGCCACTGTTAAAGTGGGCAAGAACCTGAGACTAGATGCATCATAGTCATAGGGCAAAGCTCAATTATATTATTCTGCTAAAAGAAAATGCCAATTAAAGTCATCCCTGATGACAGATTGTTATACCATAGCGCTTAACATTGCTCATCCCTTATTAGAGAAGTGTGGTGTTTTGCTTTGTTTTGTTTTGTTTTGTTTTGCAGTAAATGACAATGAACAAAGAGACCCACAACTAGACAAGGTACAGGGAGTGAGAGACTTTGGAGTACTCAGCCTTAAATATGATGTTTTTATCAAACTTCTTCCCTCAAGGCTTGGGGAACAATGCAGAAGAGGAGGCAGAAATATTAGAAAAGCCAACAGTACTAATGCACATATGTTTAAAAATAGACTGTGCAGCATGTACAAGGTTCAATCCAAACAAAATCCCAGCAAAATGAATAGGAATTGGACACAAAGTCCCACCCCTAACCAAGAAGCAATTTTTAATCAAAATAAATAGGAAAAAGCTACCAGCTTTCTTCAGTGGCATGTGTGTGGCTGTGAAGAACACTATAGGGCAGGCCCCATGCTCAGGAGTAGATGGCCAACATGAAATGCACATCACATTTATGTTTCAGTTGGTTTTTGGACTTTTTGATTCATTTAAGTTTGGTTTGTTATTTTATCCACATTGATTTTTTTCCAGTTTATCTTTTTGCTTTTTGTATTTTTTTCATGTTTTTCTAGAAAAGACAAAGGAGGTATGGGAGAGAGGGAACATGAGGAATGATGGGTAGGAAGAAAGTAGGGAATCTAAGAGAAGTTAGGGTGAGATATTATCAATATATATATACTATGATAAAGATTTTTAAGTAAAAATTTAAAACGGAAAAGGAAAACATGAACCAATGCTGGCAAAAATATGAGGAAAGAGTAAAGGTTTAGATATTGATGGTAGGAATATAAACTAGATCTGATCCTATGGAAATCAGTATGAAGAAGCCTCAGAAAACTAAAACTAGACTACTGTATGAGCCAGCTATACTACTCTTGGGTATTTACTGGAACGACTGTAAGTAACAGAGATCATTGCACATTGGTGTTTATTGAAACACTATTCACAATAGCTATGTTATTGAACCAACTTATGTATCTACCAACAGAGAATTAGATAAATAAAATGTGGCATGTTCTCACAGGTAAGTATAACTCTCACCACTCATCTTCCAACAGATGGAGGCTATTATACAGATCCAAAACTGCTAAAAATACAGAAGTGAAATGAGCATAGGATGCCTGGTCCAAGTTGATACACCATCTTAGTTATTGTTGTATTGCTGTGAAGGGACACTATCACTGAGACAGCTCTTATAAAGGAGCACATTTAATTGGGGGCTTGCTTATAGTTTTAGAGAGTTAGTCTATTAGCATCATGGCAAGAAGGAGACGGGCATGCTTCTGCAGCTGTAGCTGGGAGCTTTACATCCTAATCCACAGGTAGGAGAGAAAGAGAGACAGAGAGCAAGACACACACACACACACACAGAGAGGTAGAGAGAGAGAGAGAGAGAGAGAGAGAGAGAGAGAGAGAGAGAGAGAGGCTGGAACTGTCATGGGTTTTTGAAACCTCAAGTGCCTACTCCTGTAACGCATTTTCACTAGCAAGGCCACACATCCTAATCCTTATTAAACAGTTTATCAAATGAGAACTAAGCTTACAAATATATGAGCCTATGAGGGCCATTCTCATTCAAGCCACCACATACATCTACAGTGCAACCACAACAAATTATGGCTCAAGAAAAATGAAATAACGGCCGAGAGACTTCAAGAGGCAGAGGACCAGGATACCTAGAAAGTATCTCCTAGCCATGAACAGAAAGCCACACCCTTGAAATCTCAACAATATAGCTGCCTAAACAAAACCAAAACAGTACCAATTAGCACAATTTAAAAAAGGAATTTTTCAAAAGTTCCTACTTCTAGATGAAAAGCTACAAAAAATTAACTGTTACTGAGTGAGGGGGAGTTTTTTTCCAGTGATAATATCCCTAATGGGTTACACAATTCCAAGTGGTCAGCCCAAACACAAGTACCTATGAGAAACCTATGGGTTAAGTATGGTGTGTGTGTGTGTGTGTGTGTGTGTGTGTGTGTGTGTTATGTAGCGATAATAAATAAAGTGGAAAAGGTCATGAATTTGAGAGGGAGAGAGGTGAGACATTGGATAAGTTGGAAAAGAACTAGAAGGAAAGATCAAAGTGACATAAATGTGATGCTCATGCATGAATTTCTTAAGAAATATGAATTCAAGCATAAAAGATAATATTATATATATATATACACACATATATGTGTGTATATACATATATATATATGTATATATACACAAAATAATTTTGTTCAGGCATAAAGAAGGAAATTATTCTATATAGAGGAAAATTGATGCAACTTCAGATTATCATTTAACCAAATTAAATCAAATACAAAAAAACAAATATTACATTTGTTTTCTACTACTGGTAGATATAAATATATATAATCATGTAATTCATAAGTATGACATAAAAATAGAAGTAGATTTGTGTAGGGGATGAGGGCACTAAAGGGAGAGGGAGGAAAAGGGGGAAGGGAGGTAAGTATTGTAGGTCATTGTCAAAATACATTACACACTTACATGAACATGTTCTTATTTAGGACTCTATGCACCACATACACAGCAGCACATTTATTTAGAAAGATTGCTAAGAAATATAAAACACAAATTCAAAAGATAATAAACATTTATAGGGCTAGAACTGTTGATGGGAATGTTGACAAATTCACTCCTTATTAAACACCACATGGAGGTTCCTCTCTAACACCGTTGTCCTTTAGGCAATCCCTCTAGATATACAAAGAAAAAGAAATCATTACCTTATACAGGCTTAAAAATATCCTTATTCACTAAGCAGCTATCATATCCAATAGTAACATGCCAGATGTAGGTCATAGTGACAGGTGGGTCAGAATCCTATGGAGCACTTAGAGAAACAAATGTTCCCAGATATATTGATAGAGATACTCACACAGGAATACATACTAGGAGGGTACTATGAAAAGCAGTTGTTCAAACGCAGCCTGTCTGGAGACATTTTCAGTTGTATTCACCTGGAGGGCGGTGTGTTGGTGGCGTGTAATGGGTAGAGAAGCTGGGGAGGCTGCTTCATAGCTTATCATGTACAGCGTTCATGCGGGCACCTGCAAAAGTTTTTCCCAGTGTAAAATGTCAACAGTACTGAGACTGAGAAATGTGCTCTATAGAACAGCTATAGATCCTATGCTTCCTGCAGAGTTCATAATTATTCAAGTATATCAAAGTGTCAAATATTCTAAATCAAGGATTTTAAATGACATTAGTCCAAAGAATCAAATGAATTTAGATAAAATTTCAAAAATATTTTATCTCATAATTGTTAGTGATGATATAACTAGGCATGCTCTACCAAAAAAAAAAAAAAAAAAAAAAAAAGTGGGAGAAGAAATTTTGAGAAGTTACTTAAAACTGTTTATAGTGGGAGTTATACGGTTAGATTTTGACTATTCTGAGAAAATAATTTAAAAACCAAACTGATGCTTCAATATTAATAATGAAGTACAGCTTAGAGTTAGCAAAATTCCTTTGTAAGTACTGATGGTGATATAATAATCACCATCATACCATAATAATCAGCTCATCATCCAACCAAAAAAAACCAACTTAGCAAAAGCCCACATGATTTCCTAACAATGGGTTTGTCCTTTTTTGCCTTCATTTCAGTGTGTCTTACAGATGAGGTTTCCCACTTTTATTCCATCTCTAGGGATCAAATGCTCTTAAGGAGGAAGTATAATAAATTACTGGAAGTTATTTTGGTTCCTGTCAATGCAAGGCTTGGATTAATAATGAAACCAATTAAATCCTCAAATACCTCCAATGGCAACAATAAAAATTTAATTTCCAGGGAGCAGTAAGGTTAGCTATGTTGAACACCATATGCGATCACATATTTTCAAACACTGGGGACATCAACTATTTTGTCAAAGAAAAAGCACCTTGCTGGTTCAATCAACGTGATAACAAAGGAATGTGTGCTCTTTCCTAGATGTCTCCTGCATCTCTGATGATAACCAGTCTGCAGAAATGACAGAATGCCTCAAGCAGATGAATGGCATGCCTCCCCTTGTTCAGGAATGCACCATTCCCTGTCGGGAAGACTGCACCTTTACCCCTTGGTCTAAGTTCACTCCTTGCTCCAAAAACTGTGAAGCAACTCAGATCAGGAGGCGGCAGCTCACAGGTAGGATGTGCCTGTCATTGCATCTTCAGCCAAGCCACAGTTGCCTGAATACCTTATGTAGAATATAAGTTCTAACAGAAAGAAATGTGATCAGATTCCTCCTTCCTCTTCATTCCCAGGACATGATAAGTAATATATACCTGGTTAATAATTGTGAAATGAATGAGAGATAGGACCATTTATGTCAAGAAAGTTTTCAACATAGCTTTATGATTTATTTGCCTATCCCATGGCAAAGTTAGCAGTGTGTTATCTTAGCAGACATTTTGCAAGCTTAAAACAGTCACTGCTATTTTTTTTTTAAAGAAAGTGAAATAACTGCCATTATTGTCTTTTTGCCATTACCTGATAAGCAGTTCGACCCTTTCAGACTTTATTATTATAAGGTAAAAGTCAAATTACACGTGCAGGTTCTTTTCTGTCTTAATACTGTCTGTCAGTACTGTGTACCTTTGCAAAGGTTAATGGAAATTGAAGCAAATCCTAGTTTAGTTGAAACATTAGAGCATTATTTTTTTTGTTGTTGGCAATATAAAAATAACTGCTTCAACAGAGAAACTGACTGTCTGTGCAGATAATGCCCTGTGATTTCTCCTACGTGTATACACACTTGTATATGTAAGAAATGAAGCTCAGGGGATATAAAACCAAAAGAGAAAAATACCAGAATGATCATCAGTGAGATAATATAATTAGTATCAAGACTGAAGGACTAAGCACAGATGAGCATTTGTTTACATGAGTAGCTCAAGGTTTCCTGATTCAAACTCACTCATTGCATGCAGCTTTTCGCTACCACATCCAAGCTCTGGGAACATGCTGCACTACCAGCCCCCACCTAGATTCCCTTGAACCCATGGATAAAAGACACACACATAGTTGTTCCTTTTCAACTTACCTTTGAAAACAATTGCTGGGTGCTACTATCTCTCACCTGAAAAAGCATGCCCTTAACAATATTCTTGTCTCTACACCTACCATCTGCCCTAAACTTTAGTTGCTAAGATAGATCTAGCCCCTACTAAACATCCCAGACCACCCTTCTTAGGAGCAGCTGCAGCCCACCACCACCACCACCACTAACACCACCACCACCACCACCACCACCACCACCACCACCACCACCACCACCCCACCACCACTCTAACTCCTACCTCTGCTCCTCCTGAGATCTCACATGGCTGCTTGGATCTTCTCTCTCCAAAGCAAACTCTCTCCTCTCTTGCATCTGTCTGCTTTTCTTCCAGGGACCTGAAAGTCCCAGCTACTCCTTCCACCTAGCAATTAGTCCATGGCTTTCTTTATTGACAAATCAAGAACCAATTGGGGACCAGGATCTTAGTATCAGAACCACACCTACACTCACTATTCTAGTGCACTGATTATCCGATCACATCTAAACTCTCTAAAATTGGTTCACTGGATAGACTACAGCTTTTTCAGAATTTCTGCATATACACTGGACCACAAAATCTGCACGGCAAGGGAAGGTGAAATATATAATCACAGGAGACTTTACAAATCAGGAATACTGCACCTATTGCTTTGTACAAAACAACTGTCCATACATGATTATATGTAACACTGCTTACATCATTCAGATGAAAACAACTGACAGAAAAAGCAATTCAAGAGGACACAGTACACATGACAGACCAAATCTGAAGTTAGAGACCAATCTCCAGCTACTTTGCTGTCCTACACACACCATTGTGTCAGAAGCCATTGTCCTAGCAATGCTCCACATCTGAGGTGAAAGAGAGCTTCAACTTTCTTTGGTGAAAAAGATCATAGTTGGTAGCCAGGTGCATTTCTTGCCTTGGAGATTTCCTAATGATATTTAGCACCTTTTAAAGAAGAGCAACTGTTTTGGGCTCATTTTACAGCCAGCACCATTTGTACTATAAATTGTTAAAAGTTGAATGACTTTGACTTCTAAGATGTATTTTTTATAAAACTACATATTGAAGGCTGTTATAAATTATTGTATGATTCAAAGTTAATGATTACTTATACTAAAAGGCTGCTTGGGTTTATTGTATGTTTTATTTGCTGCTACAGTTTTAGGTAGCTAATTGATCTTTGCACTCCTTCTGTCTACATGACAACATAATTGATCAGTCTCATAAAATACATTAGTCATGAAGAACAAACAACCATTTACAACAATATTGGTAAACCAAAAGCCAATGGCACATCAATACAGTGAAGTTTTCCCCCCGATTTTTCAAGGCTTATTATTATGATGTTCTTTTAGTTTTACCTTCTCCCATGATACTTGACAGAAATTTTAATGAATATTTTCTAATGTGAATGGCAGTAGAAAACATATGATCTAGACCATGTGATGCAGGCATATTGTAGGTCCTAACATAAGTCACTCCAGTGAATATTTGCCATCTAGAATGTTAGCTTTCTTTTAAAAGAGGGTTTTTAAGTTACCATCTGAGTATTCCATGTTTGTTTCTGAACTGGATGTTTACAGATTCTAGACTGTGTGGTAATTAAAGCAATTGTTTATTCAATGACAGATACATTAAATTATTATCCAGGTATGGGAATATACTTGTTCAATATAGGTAGATCACTCACACTTTGAATTAAGGGGATATGTCCTTGCATTTGCACTGGAGATTGATCTTTTTAAGTCTGTCTTAGTCTAAAGGTCAATGCTTATTTTGATTAGAATGCAATCAAATTGAAGGCCCAGCACTAATGTGTTTCTTATTGGGAGAATTGTTTCAGCATTAACTCACTTACTGCAATCCATCTTTAAACAGGGCTGCCATGCAATTAAGAGGTAAATCACAAACAAGGCAACATCTATTTGTACAGAGGGTTTGTTCTACTGGTAGCTTCTGTTTGCTTTGTAGATAAAGACTATCTATATTTCCTGGTCTTCCTTCCTGTCATCTCCTTTCTCCATCTTCTGTTTTTCTCCCATTGTGGAGAGAGAATTGAGCTAGAGACCTAAAGGTGTGAGCAAATGGAATAGTATCTAGTGAGGAGAGAAGAAAAAAAAATTGAGGGCTCCTGAAACCTTACCCTAGATGCTATCATTAGACCTATGTATGAACTGTACCAAAATAATCCAAGTCTAGCATTGTAATCTTCCTTTAGCATTGTTGGCATACACAGGGGGACTGTGCGGTACAAAGGGTGAGTCTGGTTTTATCACAGTAATTTTAATGGCTGATTTAGGTGCAAGTTTCTATCTAGCCTATGACTTAGAAACTTGAGCAATAATCTCGGATAAAATTAATAATTTGGAGTATAAGTATTATAAATAATAATTTAAGATCTCAACAAGGGTAAACATATAGGAGCTGAGGGATGAGAATTCAAGATGGTCCAGTGAGGAAGCTTAGCAGCTATGTAGAAAGAGAATGTTCACTAAACAAATAACGCAGTAAATCCTGAAATGTGGCCAGAGGGATGATAGAAGCCAAAACAGGAGTAAGAGACAAAAGGGCATATTATGGTGGAAATTAGGGAGCATATCTCAAAAATAAGGTTGTAACTGGCAATCTGAGTAGTTACCCACAAGCAACTTTGAAAGATAAGAAATTGCTTATTGGTGCATTAGTTTCTTTTATCACTTTGGGAAAAGTGATGTCAAGACCCATGGTAGACTTGGAATCTAAGACTAAGTGGGCAGAAAACAGAGAGGAAGGTATAAAGATGGAAATGAAGTTCAGCAGTATTTTCTGTGAGGAGTACAGTTCTAGGCCTGGCTGATAGGAGGGAATGGGACTTTGTAGAGATGAACATCAGTCAGAAAGCTTTCCAGGCACTGATGATATACTTCTCAAGCTGATTCTGAGTATTCCTAATGGCAGACACAAGTGAGTACAGTACCCCAAAAGGCCAATAGATGGTGAAGGTCTTGGTAGAGCAATTCAGGGAGAAGATCAGGGTAGAGCAATTGACATCAGGCCAACACAATGTCAGGGACTAGGAATGGTTCACACCAGGCAAGAGTGATTCATATTCCACAGGACTCCTTCCAAATTATTTGTAGGCATAAATAATATGGTCATGAGTCAATCACCCACCAGGCAGAATTTGTATAATTGTACATTGGGAAAGCTGGTGACAATGAGGAAACTGCCCACATGTCAACTTATATCAAGTATTTGTGTGATAGTCATAAAGCCCACAACAGACCAGTAAAGCTGCCTATGACTTTTATAACCAGCCATGACTCTAGCTAATGAATCACTAATGAGAGAAAAAATGGTGACATTAATATATAAATGTTATCATTACTCCAAGTTGGCAAAACAGCTAAAAGTTACATCAAACTTAGTAGGCTAAGTGAAGTCACATCAGGATGCTCAAGTTTAAAGGACTTCTCAAACAGAAGATTTATTTCAAGTTATTGCTACTTTTAACATTTAGAGTTGTCTGATCTCAGGAAGCCAGATTAGTTTCATTTTGTCTATAGCATCTGAAATAACCTCTGCCTTCGTTTTGAGCATGTTATATGAAGGATATAATTTTGCTTTTGGAGAAATTAATTTTTAGTTATTGGCAGGAAAAGGAAAGGGATTTCTGCTTATGCTTTTATTTGTTTCCCTTGAAGAAGACAAGGCTAGCTAAATTGTTATCAGTTAAATAGAGGGACAATGACACCCCCTGTACACACCCCCATCTTGTCTAAGCCAAGTTGGGTTGGGTTAGTATGGGGTCGAGAAAAAAATATAAAATAAAGTAATAAGAGTTTTATAATTATTGAACTGGCGTAGTAAGCATAAAGCTTTGTGCCATATTTAAAATAAAATCATTTTTATTTTCAAATTAATTTTAATTTCATAGTTTCCCAGATTACTGTCCATATTGTCCTAGAATTTATTTCCATGACAACAAAAAGGTTGTAATTGTATTTAAGTTTAATGTTCAAGTGGTTGTATATACAAACATGTGAATGACTTTCAGCAGAGTATCAGACCCAAAATTAATAGGACCATGTGTGTGTCTTCTTGTAACAGGGAAAAGCAGGAAGAAGGAGAAGTGCCAGGATGGGTCCCTGTACCCTCTGGTGGAAATGGAACCATGTCCCTGTGATGCATTCATGTCTCATCCTTATGGAAACTGGTCAGCTTGCATTCTGCCAGAAGACAAAAGGGATCCTCAACAAGGAGGATTGTGGGTGCAAGGAGACAACAAAGAATGTGGAGAAGGTGTGCGCTTTCGAGCAATAGCATGCTCTGATATAAATGGAAGACCTGTTGACCCCTCATTCTGCAACAGTTCTGGTAAGGAGACAGATGAGAAGTAGCAGATGAGACCTTACACAGAACTCAGGAGGTTTATCCAGGGTCTGCACATCACTGTAGATTTATTCCTTATGAATTATTATCATTCTTATTTGTGAATAGCACACCATCATCATAAAATCAAAATATATGAAATTCACACATACTTAACACAACTATTATCTGAACTATACCAACTGCAGATGTTTGACTCTTCCCCCCACCAAGTCCTTCCTTGGGTGACCTTGGCTTATTGGTCACCTGCTTCCTGTTAGTCATAATAGTTCTTCCTCTTCACGAATAAATCTCAAGCCCCTGAGAAATGAATGCAGATTTTTATGGAGCTTTTTAAATTAGTGCTTGCACCATCTACATAAGGGGAAATCACCTCCTGAGTGGTGTGTAAGGCAGCTGATAAAATATCAATGGAAAAAAATTGACTTTCAATGTTTTCAGTGTGAATATAAATGCATACAAGTGAATAAAAGAAATCAATGGGGTCTTCTGGGTGAGTTTTGTTAGGTATTATTTGGAGAGAAGATTGACTATTTGTGCCTTAGGATTCTGAGCTAGGAGTGGATGGAAGAGTAAATTTAGCCACAGTGCAGAAGATGAGTAAGACTGAGGGTGGTGGTCAGGATGAAGTCTATGAGTTTTCTTTTTAGTTTTATGTTATCTTTAGTTTTCCTCTTATGCTACCTTTTATTTATAAGACCAAACAAGGTATGGATTCAACTGATGATTTAAGAAGAAATTCATGCTTGGTAATTGTGTACGTGAATGGATCGAACTGAGTCTTAGCCATTAATATCATGTTTCTAGGAAGCTTTTTCATTAACACTAGAAATGACAAATTAAATTCATTCTAATAAAAAAAATAAGCCAAAAGGCAGTTCTTCTATTGACAGTGTGCTAGGTCATCTTTAGATAAGACACGCCCATACCATTGCTTAGAATCAACCCAAGGATCAGTGATTCTTTGAACTAGTGCCAGTGTTACCACCAACTGGCTCCTTGGTTAGTCTGCAGAATTCCATGTCATGATCTGACTTTTAGAAATATTAAACACCAAAAATGGACACTTCTAAAGAAGCCACAGTTGGTGCCATTCAGCTTTCATGGGTGTAGTAGTTTTTATATATTTACTATATAAAAGCATATATATATAGATATATCTATATATATATATAGTATTTTTGCATTTTTGCTGTACACCTCCTCTTTCCCCTTCCAAATGCTAACTAGGCTGAACTCTGCTAGGCTCGAGAGATTTTGGCCTAAGCTTTTTCTACAATTTGTATTTGCTGTGAGGCTATAGAGGAACCCAGGAAAAAATTTTAAAGTAAGAGATTGACATTCAAAGATGTCTAAAAGGAATTTAAATTCTGACCAGCTTTGAGGATACTAACAAGAGACTAGTTGGTTAGACTTTAGGGAAGTCCCCACTGGCGTAGCATCAATCTGGGATGAGAAAGACAAGAGGGCCAGAAAGTAGACAGTACCTAACAGGACCATCTCTCCCAGTAAGATCTCAAGGAGAAAATATGTTCTGGAAAATAAAAGTACAAAAAGTAATTTGAAAGCAAGGTGAGGGAGCAGTTATGTGAAGTGAGGCCAATGGCAGGGGAGTCTCATGAAATCAACCCAGGAGCACAGACCTCATTCAACCGCAGCAGTAAGCTGGGGAGGAAGTGGATAATGGATGCAAATCGGGCTTCAAAAGACTGCTTCTAGCCACAGTTTGCAGAGGGGGAATGGACCTCCCTCTAATCTACAGCTGTTAGCCAAGGAAAGGCACGGTGGGGAAGTAGGAGGGGATGATAGTGATAGTTACACAAAGAACTGCTTTTAACGTACAGACTGCAGAGTGAGCTGAAAAGGCTCAGTAGTCCTCTGATGTTAGCTCTTCCATCATGGTGACAAGATACCTGAGGAAGCAACTTCAAACGTGGGAAGCTCATGGTCTCAAAGACTTCAGTGCATGATAAGCCATCCTTATTCCTCTGGGACCTGTGGCAAGGATGCGATAGAGGAAAGCTGCTCATGTCATAGTTTCCAGGAAGCAGAGATAGGAGACAAGGAAAAGCTACAGCTTTCAAAGGCATGGCCCGAACATCTTTTCTCCAAGTCATAGCCCTGATATGACATTAACTGCAGATTAACCCACCAAGGGAGCTGTTAGCCCTGTGATCCAATCACCTCTGTATAGCAGTTCTTGCTGGACACCACACTTTTCACACATACACCTTTGTGCAGAATATTCCATAATTTCTCTGTAACATTTAGCCCCTGTGCTAATGACTTGGGGTCTTTTGGCACCGTGATAAAATATGTGGATATAGGTAAAGCAGTTCATCAGAGGAAGACTTTATTTTGGCACTTGGCTTGAGGGTACAGCCCTTCACAGCAGTGAGACATGGTGGCGGGAGATGTTCATGGATATGAGTCTGCCTTCACACATTTAAAGGGGACGCCAGTTCTCAGCTGGATTTCTCCTTCCCACTTGTTCTTTCCGTCCAGGATCTCAGCCTAGGTGGTGATGGCATACACATTCAAGGTAGGTGTTCTTTACACTCAGTGCTTGTGGAAACACTTCCACGGACATACCCAAGGTCACCTTGGGGTTTATTAACCAGGGCAAATTGACAGTCAAATTTAGCCCTCCTCGTATCTCCAAACTCACTTTTCTCTCATCATACAAACTATATCCTCAGTTCATCTCCAAGAGCAAACACTTCCAGCACTGCACAAAAAGATCCAAATACAAAATTTCTTGAGAGACTATTGGTAAACTCTTAGTTGTGAGGCCTGAAAAATCAAAATGGAAATACATATTTCATACAGAATACAAAAGGAGACACAATATACTTTCCTATCATAAAAAAGAGGAATCGAATAAAAGAACTATTAGACCAAAGCGAGACCATATCCTTGCAGGGCAGTTACCAAAACCTTGTCTAGCATCCTCAACTCACCACGGGATAATATGAGCTCTAAAGACATACCCAAGGGGAAGCCCTGCCCAGCGCTAGTGCTGGGTGTGAGAATGACACTAGTGCTAGTGTCATTCTCACACCCTCTCCGAGGCTGGTCCTGTCTGCAGATAGTCTTTCTTTCCAAGTCCTCATCACCACTTCAGTTTCTCTCTCCTCTCCATACATTATCCTTTTAGTTGCCTGTTGCAAAGACTTCATCCTTCTGACATAACAGCCTCCTAAGCCTCCTAAAGTGTAATGAACATGGAAGAAGACATTCCCAGGGCCCTTTTTGGATCCTTTCTGGGCTCTTTCTGGCGAAAAAGTATTTGTTTTGATACTTCTCAAGGGAGAATTCCAAATGAATTCCATCTGTCACTTCCTTTGGCCTAATTGTAAAGGAAATGCTGATTGAGAAGGTAAACAACTTGGAAACAAGTGGCTTCCAATTAATCAATCAATAGGGTTTCTTGCTTTCCTTCAGTGCAAACAAGTAGACATCCTATAAAGAGATGCAAAGTAACTCATTATCTGCCATGCTTTAAAAAATAAATTAGGAGCTGAGGAGATTGCTCTGTGGGTAAGAACCCTTGCTTTGCAAACCTAAGAACCTAGTTTGAATCTTCAGCATCCAGTACCCACATAAAGGAAAACACTGAGCATTGCTGCCTGTGCCTAATAACCTTAGCATTTGAGAGGATGGAAACAAGTAAATTCACCGAATGAATACTTTGACCAGCCAGCTTCACCAAACCAGCAAGCTTCAAGTTTAGTAAGAGAGTTTTTCCCAGGGCAAGAAGAGAGAAACCTCTATATAGGCACACACATCTACATATATATGTCTATGTGTATCACCACATCACATACTCCCTGCCCCCAAACACACACACTAAAATATATATTATATTATATTATATTATATTATATTATATATAATGTATGTGATGGAGTGACAACCAGCCAAAATGTGTACTGTCAAGTTCCATTAGGAAATGCCTGGAGAGTGGATCCCAGGTAATGTGGCAACCTGTAAAATAAGTGAAATAATGTCTTAAAGTGACAATATTTAAAAGGAAGATGCTAAAGTACTACTCTTACAAATAGCTTGCACTAGCAAATAGCAAGCCCTCAAGGAACCCTGCTTTCTCAAAACCTTTACAGTTAAACGAATCCAGTAAGTTTGCAGGATACAAGATCATATTTAAGAAATCAGCTGTAATTTTATAGACTAACAAGGAATAATCAAAAACGTAACTAAGAATGTAATTAATAACAGCATAGAAGATCCTAAAACACTATGGGAATGTTGCAAACCAAGGACTTCTGGAAGGACTTGAAAGAGAAGAGCATGGTTCCTGATTTCAAAACGTCTCACGAGATACAGTTGTTAAGACCAGAGGGTCCTGTCATCAGGGGAACATAGAAGGATAAGGTAGGGCTGGAAATAAGGCATTCATAAGCAATGGATATTCAGCAAGGGTTCCAGAACAATTCAATAAGGAAGGAAGGATTTGTTCCAAGAGGAATGCTGTAATAAGTGGACATACAAATGGATCAAGCTTGAAACTATCTTCACCCCAAAAGAAAACTCAGTACAAAGTAGATCTAGGGCTAAATGGCCAAAACTTTAAAACTATGAGGAGATAACATGACACTATCTTCTAAATTGATACCTGGCAAGATCTGAGTGGCTTTCTATCAGAACTAGGTTCCATGTTACCAGGAGGACCATGTAAGCTTCCGAAAAATGGAGTCAAACAACTGTCCTATCCAGGTATGATATCTAAGAAGCACATCAATGACTAACATGGCAAAATAACTTTAAGAGTTCAGTAGGGGCACATATACATTGGGAGTAACTGAAAGCTTTCTAATTTGACTTAAGAGGAGCTCAGCAAGAGGGAAGTCATACCCGGTACTGGAAACCTAACTTTCCAGTGCTCATGAAGTCTTGATGGTTGAAGGAGATCCTATAACCACTAATTTACTGAGACAGCATAATCCCTAATGACACACTATACAAATTTGTCTTATACTCACAGAGAAGTGTAGTCTTCAACTGTCATAAAGTTAACTCCTCTTTACAACAGAAACCACTGAAGAAAACCACAACCAATCAAAATACAGAATTGTGCAGCCAAGTTCTAAAGAACACAGCTACAAAACACCTTTATACCAAAGGCTAAGGATAACATTGTGGAAGAGGGAGCAGAAAGAGTGTAAGAGCAAGATGATCAAGGAGTTTGCTGTGATATTTGTGTCTTCTACACAAGAAACTATAGCCATAAAGTCTTACAGTTAATGACTCCTCAAATGTGAGCTGAGCAAGGATGGCACCAATAGATGTGCCTTACTGGGTGGGGAGAAACCAATGAGACCCCAACCCTATGTGATAAACTACAGGCAACTGAGTAAGGCAGTAGAGGTGGACTTACCTAGGGAAGAGAATACCAATTGGTTGTCTAGTATCAAATGATCAACCCTGAAGACATACATACATATAACAATATACAAAATGACAGGGTTATACTTATACTTATGACATATATATATGTCATAACAGTGCAAAAAAAGGCCATATACTAGAAGGTGAGTGGAGAAGGGTGTATGGGATGAGGTGAGAGAGAATGGAAAGATAACAATGTTGTAAATACATTATAATCTCAAAGCATAAAAAATGATCCTACTTACAGGAATTTCCAAAAGAATAAAATGGCAATAAATTGAAACAAGAAAATAAAGATGACTTCACTAAAGTCTAAATGACCTTAATGAGAGAAATCTAGGACTACGTAGTGAATGGAAGGAAAACCTGCATTTCTGGATCTAAGGAGCTAATATAGTCAAAATATTCATTGTAGCCTAAGTAACTTTCAGTTACTATCAAAAGTACAGAAACATTTTTCAGAGAAGTAGGTAAAATTACCTTGATAAGAATATGGAACTGAAAAATAACTTTGAAAAATCTCAAATACAATGAGCAAGAAGAACAGAAATGAAATCACTTCCTGTTTTTGGATAGTATTACAAAACTCAGTTGATTTAGACAGTATGGTACCAGCATAAAAGCAGATACATAAACCAGTAGACTAGAATAAACAGCCCATAAATAAGCCACAAATACACACACTCTATTAATCTCACACAAGAGTGCTGTATCAGTCAGGGTTCTATAGAGAAACAGAACTTACAGAATAAATATGTATGTATAGAGAGGAGGGGAAGATGGAGAGAGGGAGAGATACAAAGAGACAGAGAGTATAGATGATAGGTAGGTAGGTAATTAGATTAGATAGGTAGATAGATAGATAGATAGATAGATAGATAGATAGATAGAGACAGACAGACAGACAGACAGACAGAGTGTGTTTCTAAAAGGGGTTTACAGAAGATGGTCTATCTAGTCCAACAATGACTGTCTGCTAATGGAAGGTCCAAGAATCCAGTAGTTATTAAGTCCATAAGGATGATGTCTCAGCTGGTCTTCAGTATAGGCCAGAATCCCAAAGTAGGCTCTAATGCCAGTGAAGAAGTGGACTTTCCAGAGAAAGTGAGAACAAGCAAGCAAAGAGAGAGCCAGCTTCCTTTTTCTATATCCTTAATATAGGCTACCCACAGAAGATATGACCTAGATTAAAGGTGGCCCTTCCCTTTCTAAAGATTTAAATTAAACCTGGATCTTCCCACATCTCAGCAGAGAGGGTGTTTAATTTGAGACTTGAAGGGAAAAATAGAGGTTTGTGGTTGGACAATACTCTTGGTGTTTGTGACTAGGTTAAATATAGGCTACTTGGCAACTAGGCTTGACTTTTTCTAGTTAGCCATTCATTTCATAAAGGGGTTTTGTTATTTCAGGAAGGCATTTTGAGTAATATTTGAGCTTGTTTTACAAGGAACAAATTAACAGATCTCCACTGTTAAATTATATATATATATATATATATACACACACACACATATATATGTATATATATAATTATATTATATACAATTAATATATATTATATATAATATAAACATTAGTTTGTATTTGCATTGTACCATTGTGTATATGATTTACAATTACTTTATGTATCAAGAGAAAATTTTGCATGTTCTGCTTATGATCACAGAGCATAAATTAATGAATGAAAGATACATAAATTTTTAACTTTTTGAGAGTATGTGTCCACTGAGTGATAGCTGCCAATATTTCTGGGAATCAGCACTAGGGCAGTAATTTTCAATGTGGTTAGGCTGGTGACACTTCTCCAGTGAGACTCATGGAGAACACAGCTTCAGAAGAGTTACACTGCTCAAGGATTGCCTGGCAAACCAGGTCACCTGCTGGGGTGGGGAACATAAGAGACCTTGTCACATACCTTACCTCCCAAGTGCTCCTTCTTATTCCTAATCAGCAGGATATTGTTACTTTGGATGGTACCCAGTACACACTGTCCCCAGGGCAATGATTGCATTCTGTGTTTCTTGGGGTTAAAGTTGGATTTGACAAGACTATAATCAAGGGTAGAGAAACTAGGGGAAATGGGAGACCTAAAGCAATGTCCCCATGATGAATGTCAATGTTGAGATGGTCTCAATAGTGACTCTGTTTAGAGGTGCAGAAATAGGGTAGAGTCAGGAATAATATTGAAAATTCGAATTTAGTTTACAACTGAATGGTGGGAAACTCTGTTTTGGTTGTTGGGAATAGAGAACAGAAGAAATGCTAGATATATAGATGCACACAAATGCTAGGAATGTAAATGCATACAAATTCCAGGGATATAAATGCATACAAATGCCAGGGATGTAAATGCATACAAATGCTGGGGATGTAAATACATACAAACAAAATGACTTGATTGATCGAAAGAACTGCATTTGTGGATTTGGGATATAAAGATTACCTTGTAGTTAGCAAGATAGGCCACATGAAGGAATTGATCTGGAAAAGAGATAGCAGACCAGTCATGAACTAGTCCTGCAGGGCTAACAGAGGAGCCTGCTTCAGCTTGCTCAGGGAAAAGGATCTGTTACCCCTACACCCATCTGAGCAGCTTTGAAGCCAGAAAACAGGACAAACAAACCAAAACAGAACAAACGAACAGAAACAAAACAAAACAAACAGACAAATCAAAACAACCTTATCTCCTCAGTTTGAGCAAAGCTCCTTTAGTCCATTGGTTCCTCATTTATTTTTATTAAATTAAAGATGAATCTGAAACATAGTCTGTCTAAAAGTTTTTCAAAAACTCGAACTGATACATGATGCCCCTTACCCTTGTCTTGTTTTTAGCCTAAACATTCAATTTTATTCATATGCCATGCAATCCCCCTTTTGTCACTGTGCTTGGCTTTGTCTCAGCATGTTTCTAGTTGGCAATAGATGCTTAAAGATGGTAAAGAGAACATTGTGTCCCAATGTCATTTCCAGCACACATTCCCTGTACCGTATGCTCCAACCATCCTCCCGCTGTCCCCACGCATCATATGCCCCTTCTTTGACTCAGCTCCTTTGCATGTGTTTTTCTACTGCATTTGGAGACTTCTTGCAAGGTGACCCTGTTCTGTTCTTTTGCACACTAAAAGAAGTCGATTTCTTAAGGAAGTCTCTCTCCCAGCTTCACACAGAGATTTAAATGTGACTTCAGCGATCTGTGTTTTATGTTATCTTATCTCTGTGTATCTTTCTCCCTTTGTCCATGGTTCCTCTCAAATTCTTTGCTCATTTTATATTTGATGTAGAAAATATTCATTGAATGTCTATGTGCTAAGAATTATGCAATGTGTTTGATACACAGTGTTGGAATAAAAAAAAATGCAATCCCTGAGCTCTATTTAATTGAGAGATATTAAGAAGATACACACCGAGAATATTCTTAAACAGCTATGAGAAAGGGGCCATGGTTATATGGAAGATAAAAATTTGGGATGGTTCAAACACTGATGGGAAATACTATGTGAAAAAAATGAAGGCAGGTAGGTATGCTAGTAGGCATGGGGCACTTCTCTGTTAGATGGTCAATAAACATAACTAAATGGGAATGCAATATATTCAATGATTTACCTTATTTCTCTGTTTTCTTTGAAGAATACTGCTTTTGCACATGTTTTTATAATCTTTCAAATACATTGAAGTACAACTAAATTAATATAGTGGCTATTGGCAGTTTCATTTTGCAGTCAAAAAACCTTGAAGTCTGTGTTTTAGAAATTGCCATAAAGTTTTGGATCCCCCATTCTGAGTTTCCATGTTGAGCAGCCCTTTGGGGATCATAATGCAAAACTGCTTTTACCTCCATTCCCTCTTAGAGTGTTCTTTGTACTTCATTATTCCTGCTTGTTAAGGGCTCTAAATCTTTGACTCTGACATCCAACATTAGCTATAACTCTGAGCTTTATATCATTCCAGAAATTTGATAAGCATGCCATCTGTGTCTATATCCAAGTTGTTAATCAAAATGTTGAACAATGGGACCTAGTATTTCCTATCAGCATTCAGGTACAGAAAGACATCCCCCAGGACAGCACTGATCCATTAATCAACATGGCTGGGAAACTACAAACTTGCCTCATATTTGTTTATAAGAGGATCAAGTAAACTTTTGTGAGATCGCTTTCTTTGCTATCTTGTTTCTGTTCTACAAGTTGAATAAACCCAAGAAATAGGAAATTAGATGACTTCATCTGAATATACCAAAAGGTCTCATTTCAATGCCATCTTCTCATTCAAATACCCTTTCACTTATGGTCATGGATTATGACAGAATCTGTGAGAGGTTTTCGCTTGAAACTCCTGTACAGCATCATCCCCTAGGGAAACCCAACTTTTCTGGATAAATCGTCTAAATGGTTTGAAGCCCAGGCTGAGTTATATAGCATTCTTGGAGAGTGGCTATGGTGCAGGTTCATAGTTCTATTCAGATTACAGTGCTGTATGGCAGGCAGTAGAACAGTGTGTGCTATAACTAAAGAGAGCATTTCCTCCCTCATGCAGAACAATCTTTCTTTCCTGGGTTTGCTTGCACATTCTGGGGTTGCTGTGATGGATCCGACCATGGGACTTTTTGTGTCTTTAGGCTACTTTGTTGGAAGGTTGTGGAGAATTTTGAAAACTTGAGATTAACAGACATTGAGTGCTTAAGGCTTAATGGAGGCTTAGGGAGAAAACGAATGTTGAGAGAAATGCAAACAATGAAGACCTGGGTTTTGAAAGAGAAGCAAAGGCTACCATGGACGTTTGTGTGATGCTTTAGATTAAAAGTCTGTAGTGCTGCTCTGCTAGGGCTGAAAAGTCAACTGTGCTTAACATGAGATCTGCATCATTGAGGTAACACCTCATGGGAGACATTGCTGTAAGCTCAGAACACAGAAGCCATAACTGAAGGGATTCAATGCTCTGTTATTTTCAAGTGATTAGGTAAACCTGGGAAAGTTTAAGAAACATCTACCTGGTACTGGTTTTGAAGGAATGAAAGATGCAAGATTGAGGAGGTCATCTAAAGTGGATGAGGCCTGGCAGCCATGTGGTTGGGTCAGTCTCTGGAGAGAATTCAAGAGGTTGCAGTAGAGAGCCCAAGATGCTGAAGATGACAAGACTGTTGGCTGTCTGCCAAGGACAGCAGCCTATATAAGTAGAACCGGCCTGAGCCTTAGAGACAAGCTGAGGGTACTGCAGATGGAAGAGCTTGAGAGATAAGAATGCCCAAACCCTTTGGAGCCTAGAAGATGATGAGTGAGTCCAATATGTTAGACACTGAGCCACACTGTTGGACTTTTGGTTTTGCTAAAGTATGGGTTTGGGCTCCTTGTTGTTGATTGGGTTTCTTTGGTTTTATTTGTTTGTTTGCTCTAGTCCGTCTTTTCAGGAAAGTATGTAACTTGTTCTACAGGAGCTCAAAGTTAAGGGGTTTTGAGCTTTTAAAGACATATTGAACTTTTAAAGTATAGGACTTTTTTAAAAAAAAATGGTGAGAATTATAAGAGTTGGAGCATGTTTATATTATGATAATAACATGAGATCTTGGGAATTAAATAAGAAATCATTAACATTTAATAAGATTTTAGTGTGTCAAGTTGTAAGGAGGATTGTGCTGGTCAGTTTTTATCGTCAATTTGATACAACTTAGAGTCATCTAAGAAGAAATAACCTCATTGAGAAATTACTCATATCAGATTGGCCTGTGGCCATATCTGAGAGATTGTCTTGACTGATGTAAGAAAACCTAGCTCACAGTGACTGGCACCATTTCTAGGCAACTGGGCTGTGTAAAGAGGTAGCTGAGTGAACTAGAATGCTAATAAGTAGTGTTCCTATCTGGTTTCTGCTTGGTTCCTGCCCTGAGTTTCCTCAATGATGGGATGTGACCTAGAAATATAAACCAAATACCCACCCCAAGTTGCTATTGGTTAGTTGTTTTATCACAACAATGGGAACAGAGGACATGGTACCTCTAGGTTTGTTCCTCAATCTCTGCTCTGTTTCTCATTATGATAGCCAACTTTCATTGAGTGTTTAGAACCTTCTACCCATTTTCATACTGTTCTCTTTATTATCCAAATTGTTCTTGCATAAGAAGTATTAGAGAGGTATCATTGTCATGCTCTTGTTTCATATTAGAAAGTCAAGGAAGAGAACAGATGAGTACCAGGAACAAGATTAACCCTAAAGTCTGTTTGCTCACAGTGTTTGGTTGCAGAGAACATGACCAGCTCATCATTTGAGCTGTCCCTGCTGGGGATGATTGTAGATCGAATCATTTCTCCTTTGGGGCTAACTATATTGTTTATCATCTTAACCAACTCAACACTGTACATTCCTTTCCTGGTCTTCCATTGATTCTTGGACACTTGTAAAATTAATTCTTTTAATACAGGTGTTAAAAGTGAATTTATCCAATAGCTTCATTTCTCTACCTTTGTTTTTTTCCCCATAACCACACAGAGAAAGCAAGATCTATTTTAAGCTGCACCTAAATATCTGGGCAGTTATTGATTTATATTAACCCTCCATGCTAATCCGCCTACCTCCCAGCCATATCCAATGATACTTGCCGTTTAATATTGTTCAAGCTCATTCTGCTTCAGATGTTTGTTTATCTCATGGTGTCTTCTCAGACCCTTTCTTTGTGGCTGATATGAAACTCTCTCTCTCTCTCTCTTTCTCTCTCTCTCTCTCTCTCTCTCTCTCTCTCCTCTCCTCTCCTCTCCTCTCCTCTCCTCTTCCTCTGGAGGAAGCTTCCACCATGTTCTCTCTTTTGAGCAACCATTTCATGATCAGCATATATTGAGAAGGCAGAGAATAAATGGAAGAATTGTTCTCACAAACTTGAGACAGGAGATTCTAGACATGAGCATTAAAATGCCATGTCCAGATTGAAACAAGATATGAGGGCAGAGAAATCAGCATTTGAATAACACAAGGATAACCTTTACACAATGTACACAAATATTATGCCTACAGCCACTCATTTGGGATTGCAATGAATGGTCCCATAATTGTCTTTTGTAGTACAATTTGCTCATAAGATGTCAGGTAAAAATTATGAATATAACTCATAAGGAAGCACAAAAACAACACAATAACAAAAACAGAAATATAACCAAATGGAAACATTTGGTAGCCATGGGATAGCAGAAACATTTTCTTCTGCCACTGCTTTGCTCTCCTTCCTTTCCTCTCCCACATCACACACTTAGTTCTGTGAGAGAAGCCCACAGAGTTGATGATCATGGATGAAGTGAAAACCAGAGCTGAACATTTACTTCTGAAGCCTATGTCTACATCAGTGTTAGTCATTTTCCATCATGGTGACAGAATGCCCAATATAACTAAAAGCATGAAGTTTTTTGGTTTTGCGTTTGTTTTGTTTTGTTTTGTTTTAGTTAATGGTTCTAGAGGCTTCAGTCTACAGTGAATTTTTCCCTCCACTGAGGACTTTTGTGGAGGCAGACTACATTAGAAAGTTCTGGGTGGTGAAGCAAACCGTCTCAACTCAAAGTAAGCAGAAAGTAGAAGGAGAGAAAGGGTTGAGAGGTACGATATACCCATCAGGAACAGATGCTGCACCTCTGACTTCCTCTGTGTGGACCCTATATCTTAGTAACCTGTTCAGTTTGGAACTCATCAATGCTCTAATGCACTGACAAAGTCAACAGCAATTGTGGGCCAATTGTCTGTCTATGTCTTCACAGGCTGGGGCCAAACCTTCAACAAAGGACACCTAGGGAACGTTCATATACACTCTATATATAGTGAGATACAAGTTGATTTTATATGATAATTTCAATATCCGCAAAATAAAAACTCACACCCTAAAATGTTGTTATTGGTAATATCTTAAGTTTACTAAATAATACAACTTATTCCTTTGAAAATAATCATTATTTGTGACAATGGAAGGGTAAGTGTGAAGTCCATTTTAATTTCAGACAGAAATAATGCAGAACCCCTTAGATCAGAGCTGTACCTCAATGTCTACAGCTGTATGAACAGCCTCTGCATTAACTTGATTTAAATAACAACAACAAACAAGAGTTTGTAGATAAAAAATCCTTACTAGTGATATGACCTGGCCCCCATGCAAGGCAGGTACAGTCTACTTAGAAAGCCAGCCCAAGAAAGTATTCTGCCATGCCCATGGCTCTGTGTTCATCTCTAAAGTAGTGAGGACTGAAATTCCTGTACAGTTAAGATTCGCACAAAGAACAGAAAGCCAATAAAGCAATCCCATCTCTCTTAGTTTGGGCTTTATTGCTATGAAGAGACACCATGAGCAGAGCAACTATATTTGTTGACTTGTTTGTTTGTTTGTTTGTTTGTTTTACATCCCAACCAACCAACTTCCTCTCCTTCTCTCCCCCTGTTCCCACCTTCCCCCTTCTTCTTCAAACCCACACCTCTCCATCCATATCAATTCTTCCCTTTCTCTTCAAAAGAGGGCAGGTCTTTCATGGACATCAACCAGCCATGGCACATCAAGTCACAGCAAGACTGGGCACCTCTTCTCCTATTAAAGCTAGATGAGGCAACTCAGTAGGAAGAAAGCATCCCAAAGGCAGGCAACAGAGTCTGAGACAATACATACTCTCACTTTTAGGAGTCTCACATGAAGACCAAGCTAGAAAATTATAACATATGTGCGGAGAGTCTAAGTCAGTCCCATGCAGGCTCCCTGGTTAGTAGATCAGTCTCTGTGAGCCCCTAGGGACACAGGTTAGTTAATTCTGTGCATTTTCTTAAGGTGTTCTGGACCCCTCTGGCTCCTACAATCCTTCCTCCTCCTCTTTGGCTGGATTTACCGAGCTCTGCTTAATGTTTGCCTGTGGGTCTCTATATCTGTTTCTATCAGTTGCTGGGTGAAGTTTCTCTGGTGAAAATTGGGTTAGGCACCAAAATGTTTTGCTAAACTCAAGGTAATTCTTATAAAGGAAAAAAGGTAATTGGGGATGGCTTATAGTTCATTATCATTATGGTGGGAAACATGGCAGTGTATAGGCAGGTATGGTGCTGAAGAAGCTAAGAGCTCTATATCTTGATAGGCAGATAACAGAAGGAGACGGTATACCACACTGGGTATAGCTTGAACATATAATGCCTCAAAACCTATCTCCACAGAGATACATTTCCTCCAAAAAGGCCACATCTCCTAATAGTGCCCCTCCCTATGGACATACATGGGAGCCATTCGTATTCAAAACCCTACAGCATCTCTGGAGGTTTTGAACTCTAGCTCTACTCAGTGAAATTATTGCCACCTGCAAATCCGTGAAGAGTTATGGAATTTTGTATACACTCAAAGAAATGGACCCTCAAAGCAATGGGGAGCTAGAGAAGCAAGAGAATGTGGATGTCCCTTTGATGTACTTCAAAGGCATTGGACTTTTTAATAGTAGTAGACATGAGATGAGGAATAAGATTGGTCAGGATGGGAGGTAATTGTAAGTTCAAAATGTGGTTTTCCCAAAGACCTTGTGTACATATCCTAAGCCAACGTGATCTTCAGCCCTGGCCAACATTTTACTGTTGCTTTGATTAGCCTTGGAGTATCCATTGTTCTAAATCTCAACCATCATATGATCTTTTTGACCAACAAATAGTTATGAAGTCACAGTGGCAATCTTACCATCTTTAGGACTCTTACAGAAGTTTTAACCTCAAGAAGCTGTTGGGCCTTTCACTGATGGGATTTCCTGGATGAATCTCCCTTTCCTCTCTGTTCCATCTCATACACTAAAGATAATATTACGTCTTTTTGCCTAAAATATAATAGCAACAATGCTTAGTCTCTTGGTCCAGACTCTCTGAAGTAAGTGGAAACATTACCTCCAGTTTCTGGCTGCGAAAATTAAAACATGGAGAGATTATATGACAAACCTAAGGTGATGTCATTAGCACCTAGTATCCAGGCTGCACTTGGATTTAGGTCTTGGTAGTTTTCTAGCCATTTGTTATTCACCATGGCACTGTGCCTCTGTCAGAAACAGCCAAGCATCCTTATTGACATCTCACTGTGCTTGTTGTTCACCTTCACCACAGGCTGCACCTACTGTTGTCCCCACTTCATAATGAGAAGCTGCAAGTGTTCATTATGGTCAAGGCAGAGAAAATGTACAGTTTTGTAAGCCGTACTATGTCTGCCACCCTTGTCACCTCTGCCGTTAAGAGTATGATCACCAACAGTGGGAGTGCTTGAGTGAATGCTGGTGGCTCTATCTAATATAACAAAAGCAGACAAACAACAACAAAACAAACTGTACCTTCAAACACAGAGGCCAGATTTGACCTACAGGCCATACTCTAAAAATACCATTGCAGGTAATAAAAACAAAGCTTAGAAAGTGAAGACAGCTCATGTAAAAGCAGGTATGTCCTACGTCAAATAGAGGCTAAGGTCTGGGCCTCCAGGTATACATTCCTCAGCATAGTCTTCATTCACCCTCTGAATTTATAACTCAAAAGACATGCTTGAGTTCTCTGTTTCAGTATATGCACATGATGCTATTCATGGCAGCAGCCTTCACAAATGTCCCTGGTAAAGAAACGTAACTCTTTCTAGGTTAGGTTGACTGCTGTCTTTATAACAGAAGGGAAAGGGATTTGAGAAATTAAGACCTGGATGGCAAACACATGAGGGTAAGCACAGGTGGCCTTGGAGGTCTTCTGGACACAGTGAAGAGCCAGTAGGAGCCATAGGAAACCTGCAGAGACAAGGCAGGGCCCTCACTTACACACTTCACAGGAAGCACAGGGCTGTAAACAAACACCCTGACAGGAGGTCTCTGGTATACAGGAGGATACAACTACAAGCTGTTGTGGCCGAGCTAGAGGGCACTAGGTTTTGCTTCTTTTGTGTGACTTAGCTTCAACTAATTTGAAAGTCTCAGCAAACTAACAAACTCCCATTTGCTATTGCTTTTTGTTTCATTTCTTCAGAAAATTGTTGCTTGCTGCTCTTGATCCATCTCTAAGTTTAAAACACTCTCTTAGTGTGTGATCTGGGATTCTTTCTCATCCTCTGGCACCAATATTAGTGTGACCAGGAGATTGATAGTTATTTAAATTTTCTTGGAGAATAAGTTAAATAAATTTTAGGTAAATAAATTTAAACATCTGAGCTTTTTTTTTTTCCTGTAAGAGACGCATCATTAAATACCATTGAGTAAAAGCATAGGATATCTGTCAAGACAAGGGAAGCCTAAATCTGTAGATAGTGCATAATCCATTAGGAAACAAATTTATTAGTAAGTGAAACAAATTCACCGTTACCAAGGAATGTAAATCTAGAACAGAAGTCATACTTAATTGTCCACCTTGGCAGGAGTTCAAAGGTTTTTACAGTAACTTGCAAGGAGTTAATGTACTGTGAATTCATTCCAGTACATTGATTTCTGCATTAGCTCAGTGAAAGATACAATTCCTCAGCAAAAGCAAGCTTTTGGAGATGAATTTTCTTCATCATGTAATCCACAATTCAAAATTGATAATAACTTCTCTCATTGTTCATGAATGCAAATATTTGTCAGGAGGACCAAGTGGTGTAAAACAAACAAAAGAAAACAAAAGAACTTTTAGAAATGACTTTCATCTTGGATATCTATTCCCACATACCTGATGTTTTTCCAGGTTGAAAACTTCTGGGCTACAGTTTTGGATGACTGTGTTCCACACAGCCATGCTGTCCTTGGGATCTGGGACACCTCTTGTTGCTTCCTCTAAGAATACCACTTGATACTAATATTCCATTTAGTGTGAAGGGCATGAAGCAACATAAGTCAATTAAAATTTAGACTCTTGCACTTGGGATCCTCTATCAAATAATTTTTAGATGAATTTATTTTATAATGTTCCTTTTCTAGTTCTGTGTTTAAGATACCAAGTTGCTTTACTCTGTTCCTCAGGCTGGTCTTAAAACTCACTCTGTAGCCTAAGCAGACTGTGCACTCACAATCCTCCTGCCTCAGTCTCCTGAGTAGCTGCAGTTGTAGGCTTGTGTCATCAGGTTGCTGAAAAACGAACAAAACAAAACAAATGAAAATAAAAATGAAAAAGCAAAGACACTATTAAACTATCTTCACAACCCATATACTTTGTTCCAGCAGCAAGGCATAGCCCCTCCCCCCTCCAGGGACATTAGACTGGATGGGGTGCCCAGCTGGTCTCTTTGTGAGCTATCTGTGTGACTTACAGTGATCAACTGGACTGGTGGGTCTCTGTGCCTTTCATTTTGCTCACCTCACTTTTATCTATTTTATCATGTGGCTAATATCTAAGTTTTTGACTTGTTTTATTTGGAGAAAAATGACATTAGATTAAAGAGCCCAGAAGATCGTGAAGGCAACTTCCATTTGTACAAGCTCTCCTCTACATCTGTGGCTGAGCTTGGCAACACTGGACAGAATATCTACGGAATCCTAGTTACTGATAATTTTAAGATAAGTCAGAAATCTTTATTTCCATGTTGAATCATTGAGTTTTAAATTCATGAACTCAAAATAAGTACATGAGTATGTCAAGAAGCAAGCAACTAATTAAGCAGGAACCAATATAGTAACTAGACTCAAGTACATCAAAGGGCCAAGGAAATAAAGACAAAAATAAAGATGTTCCCTTCTGTGATCAGTTGTGTGTGAGTCCCAGAAATGAGAATGTCATCTATTCATAGGCTAGCCGTGGTTACATCACAGCTGTCCTGGAGAAGGGTGTCAGTTATTCCATAAGACCATATTCATTGATCACTGTGAATCCCTCTTTCCAATACAGTGAATAATAGCCAGGTGTTCACATCACAGATAGGTAAGAAATATTATGAACAATATTTTATCATCATATACACACTTTAATATAGCAAACTCATACCTAATTTGTATGATACCTAATTACCTAAACTCATACCTAATTTGTATATATGTGTGTGTGTATATTTATATACATACATATATATACACATATATGTGTATGTATGAATATATATATATATATATATGCATGTGTATCTGTATACATGATATGTAGGCAAATGTGTGCATGTACAAGTTGTATGTAAGCACTTATTTGTATATGAATATGTATTTGGTATATGTATTTGTATGTGTATTCATATGAATGTTTATATATGTGTACACACATCTAAATTAATGTGAGCATTTTTAATCATCTTTCTAAGCCCTGTACTACCATGACTTCCCAGAATGACCACTCAATGATCAAGCCAAATTTATGCTTGTGGTCAAACTGAAATTCTTCTTATAAAGACTTTTCTGTTGACTAGTGGGTGTGCAGGACTTGTTCCCACCTCCTTATTTGATGTGTGTTCTCTCCCATGCCATCTATTCATCAAAATTCTGCCATGCTGTAAAGGTTATTTATTTTAAGGGAAACTGTGGTGTATTTAGAGTGTTGCTTTATGGCTATTAACATGGCAGCTCCGCAGATATCACCTGGGTTCAAAGAAAGACATTTGAGACCTGGATTCCAGTGAACAGAGTGTTATACAGACCAACTGGGAGGTAATGAATGCTTGGCCTTGGCTGCTAACAGATCTGGAAGAGGGAGATAGGATCAAAACTACACTGATTTACTGACCCAAGGCAGCATCCCTCATGTGTCAATGTTATTCCAGATTTAATTTGCATGGAAATGATCTGCAATGAGAAATGGCATCCAAATTTGAAAATTATTATCCTATAATCTCTGCACTAAAATATCTTTGCAGAATTATATTCTCTATCCGTTATTACTACCAAAAACATGATAAGAAAAGAATATTTTTACTTTACCATACAGATTTATGTAGTGGTAAAATATTACTATTATAGTGTAGGCTAATCTTTTCCTACAATGTTCTACTTACTATATTTTTGACCTTAAGTATTATAGGGAGTTACAAAGGGGAGGTATTGCTGTATTTTTATCTTAACACACAGGAGCTCAAATATTGAGGTTTAATATTTTATCTCAGATCACATAAGGTTAGACCTGATTTATTATCCATATTGCTAGCTCTTTTTTTAAATAATAAATTATGAATGCTCCTGAAACATATAGAGACTCAACTTCTGCAAAGTCACTTTCTTTGTTGCTGGTGCTGCTGCTCAGTCTGTGCTAACTGCTGAAGCAGCACAGTCTTATTTTCTGAGACTGTTACCTCAATTCCCAAAACACTCCAGGTGTTTGTTCCATGTACTCTTACCCACTGAAGGCACACCCTTTGGTGCCAGGGCAGGTCCATCGGGTCAAAATAAGATACATTAGAGGAAAAAATGAAACAAGTTCCTAATCTCAGTGGTCAGTGGCCAAAGGCAGAGGTCACTTCCTCTCCTTGACTATCTGGGTGGGCGGGGCACTCTGCTCCCATCACCTTTGCACCTGGCCCCATGGACTACTCAGCAGCCTCTGTCTGATGCACTTCTGGCCCCCATTATAACAGGCAAACGATTCAGTTATGCTGAGGCTTGCTTTCATTTCTGCTGGGGTTTAATTGGTAGAAGCAGATAATAATAAGGTCAAACGTAGCTTCAAGGGGCCAGTAGAATCTTAGCACACGTCCGGGATTAGAACCTGAGATATTTGAGGAAAAACCTGATGAATAGCAGATATGGTCAGAATAGGTCAGCTTTTCGAAAATGCAAAGGAATCGCAAAACGGAGAGCACAGAGTAGTTCACCATGCAGCTGTCTCAATACAGTGAGGTGCGGTGAGAGGACCTCACCAGAGTGGCAGCCACAGTGACAGGAATTACTCAGGAATATTTCCTTGTCGACAAACCATGTGCCATTCCGTGCTGCTGAGGTCAAGTTTATTATCTGGTGAGCCATTCAGCCACTTTAATTTTAACAGCCCTTATCTGCGGTAACGAGAGAAACTGTGGGTGTATATACAGTCCTAACCATTCTGATTATTCTGTGTCTAGTGTTCTATTTTCTCCCTAATATCCTCAATATCTTCTAAGAAAAAAAATGTCGCTTTTCTCTGCCTGGAGGAAATTGGCACAGTGAGTTGAAACTCTGTATATATGAACAACTGGTGATTTTGTCTTGGTTAAATTGCCTGGATGATTCAATTTAAAAGATCAGTTCCTTATGGTGTTACATTAAATTGACACCCAAGACATTTAGTCATAGCATGCTAACCAGACCCAGCAATTAACTCAAAACCCTGTGTCTACCATATGAAATAATTTTCACATGAAAAGTAAAAAATTAAAACTGGCATTCCCTTCATGAAACCTCAAATCATCACAGAATTTACACCATGTAATCTAAGTTTCTGAACATATAACTAATTTTTTTCACTTGTAAGAGTGATTGCTTCTGAGAGTAACCTCCATGGTGGCCTAGTCTCACACCTTAACACTACAGCACTAAAGGGGACATTTGGGGACTGTAGGGCCTTTATGTATTTATTATTAACTTTTAAAATACTTTTACTTTTGTTTTATTGTTTGTGAACTTCATACATGAATTTGTTATTTCACATCCACTTCCTATCCTCTTTCCAGAGCCTCACCATCACTTTTTCCTCTTTACTTCATGTCCTGTTTTTAACCTGCAGAGTATTCATACATTTACTGGAGACACCATTCACAGGAACATGGCCAACCTACCCCAAGCCATATCCCTGAAGAAGAAGAAAAAAAAAAAAATGATGCTTCCTCCCTTAGCAGCTATTCATTGCCAATAGCAACTGAACTAAGTGAAAGGTTTCGTGTGCTGCTCCTCCATCTGTGTTACAATGCTGACTGGCTTGATCTTGTGCAGGTTGCATAGGCAACCACAGCTACTGTGAGCACACACACACAACAGTCATATTTAGATAGTCCTGGTGCACAGCTGTCCTCCATTACCTCTTGCTCTGCCTGATGGTTAATTGACCATTTTAGTCAAGTCTTGCTCCTGATTCTTTTCTACTTCGAATGGGTCTTTATGTCTTTACACAAAAGCTCTTGGTCTAAATCTCTGAGAGTAGTTTTTCTTCACCCAAAGTAAAATTCACTCATAAATTGATTTATATTTTTAATTAAACAAAATGGTTCTCATGCAAATGACCTCTTGGTAGATGTGAACTATTTAATAAGGATGTATTGCAATGCTTGAATTTCATGAAATCTAGTAGAATACTGTTTGGTAAGCTGTTTGAACTTTGTGATGTGTTTTAAAATAGCAATATTTGAGGTATTGTTCAGACTGCAAATATGTTAATGTTTGAAGTACATTGCTCCAATTTTTATTTTTGTTAGCATGTATTAATTGCATAGAATGATGGCCTTCATTATGAAATTCTATATGTATATATCTCCTTCCCTAGCATTGGCTCCCTTCCCTGGGAGGCTTTTCCTTTTCTTTAAGAGTCCATGTTCAAGGTTCACATTGTTCATTTGTATGTATTATTTATTCATTTCTTTTCTCTAGGTTTCTCTTGAAAGAGAACAGATAATGTACTTATCTTTCCAAGCCTGATTTATTTTGTTTTGTGTTATGACTTACAGCTCCATCCATTTACCCAGAGTGATGTGATTTCATTCTTCTTGGGTAAATGATACTCCATGCATAGATACAGCCCACTTGTCTATTTGTCTGTCGATAAACACTCAGGCTGTTCTGTATCTTGGTCCTTGGACATAATGCTGCAATAAACACAGATATGCAGGTATTTCTGATACCTGATGATTTTTACTCCTTTGTGTTTATACCTAGACGTGTGAGAGTGGACCCCATGGCAGTTCTGTTTGTGGTTCATTCTGAAGGATGGTCTTTTTGCTGTGATTTCCATATGGCCTGGAGTAGTTTACATTCCCTCAACAGTACAAATGCATTCATTTTATCCTCCATCTTCACTAGCATTTTTTAATTGATTCTGACTGGGCTGATGCAGAATCTCTATATGGATTAGATTTGCATTTTTACAATGCCAAAGATGCCAAAGATGTTTTTAAGGAATTATAGATCATATATAATTAGTTCAACAACTGTCTGTACAGTGGTATGCACAATTATTGATTATATTATTTATCCCCTGGTATTGAATATTTAAATTCCATATGCCATTTTTATATTAATATTCTGTTAAAAAGCCATCCTATTTTAAAGTCCATCTCTTCACCCTATGTATCCTTTGCTATTCAGAGAGTTTTTAAATTTGGCACAAACCTATTTGCTAATTATTGTTATTGTTTCCTGAGTTAGCAGCTTTCTACCCAGGAAATATTTGCCTGTTCCAATATCCTTGATATTTACATAATTGAGTGAAGATGCTTTTCTGTTAAATGACAGTCTTTTCAATATATATTTTAATAACATATTTTTCAAAAGAGGAGGTATCAATAATTTGGGCAGTTTCAATTCTATGCTCTCTTACATCCTAGGAACCCAAGCTTGTTAATATAATCTTTGAGGGCAGGCAGCTACTTCATAACAATATTCCATAGCAAAAGTAGAAGCTCTGCAAAACACGTTACAAACCTGTTGGTTTTGAAAAATACCTCCATATATTTATGAACCTGATTCACTAAAGTGCTAAATGCCAACATAAAATAATAGAAATATTTCTCTAAATTTTTAAATTCTCTTTTTTAGACAAACACTAAAGCATATTTGTAACAATGTTTCCCACTCTAACAAAAATATTGGCTACGGAGTCCAATGTGGTTTTGCTTTAAATAAGCAACAAACCTAGAAGTATTAAAATGTAAAAAATTTAGAACAGCAAATCTTTAAAATAGGGAAATGAAAGCATGATAAGATTTTAACTCACAATTATCCCAGATCTTAAATTATTTAACATTTTGAAAATCTTTTTCATTTCCTCTTTTGATCATGTGAGTGCAGAGTCAGTGACCATGAAACATGAACTGTCTAATATGACACTCATTGCTACTGCTTTACAGAGTAAGAAAATGCAAGTGAATTGATTTGGGTTATTTTCTGAAGGTTTATGTCATAGATATTTTCCTCTTTTACATCCCCCAAACCAAGATCTTGATAGGAGAAATGTGTTAGGGAAGGAAGTAAGCATGCAGGCAAAAGTCTGGAAAGTGGTTACATTAAAGAGACCATCATCCTCAGAACTGTTTGTCATGATGCACGTTAAGAGGAGGTCTGGGAATTAGTGACAACTTTTTGCCATTCTATTCTCTGTCTCTACTATGTCATTGAACAATACCTTTAATTTTATCAACAGTAGAGATGGCAGTAAGGGATTCCTATCAATCCAAAACAAGCCACACCCCTGCCATGTGGGCCATGCATACAGTTTAAAAATTGATTGCATGCTGTCCAGATGATTCTGTACTGATTACTTCACAGTTAAGTTTGTATTTGTATAGATTAGTAAAATAGAGCAGCTTTTCCTAGGTCAGTTGGTGGTCCAAGCAATGTGTTCTGCATCTGACTTCTAGTACACAATGCATTTTGATAAAGGCATTGTTTCTTCCACAGAAATTAGATTTAGACATACAAATATTGCCAGTGAAGTATTAGGAAGGAAGGAAATAGATATTCCGTTATATAGTCTATGAAAATTAGTTTTGAAAATGTCTGTATGGTTTTAACAGTTAGCTATTGAAATTCTCATGCAGAAGGTTAGCAGCATGATAGTTATATTTCACCATACTTTATTGCCAAAAATATGTAAGCATTAAGTGTGAAGATAAAACTAATCTTTTCAATTATGAGCCAGGCCTAAGAATATGCAGTTATTAATGGTTTTCACTATGGACTTCCCTTTGGGGTATACTCTAGCATGGAAATTTTCTTGAAAAATAAATGTCACTGTTGCTTAGTCTTGCTGAATTTCAAAATTATTTTATGCTCATTGAATTTATAGCTTTGACTTTCACAAGGATCCTCTGGGTTTACCTCTTATCATGGGAAGACGACAAAAAATACCACTTAAGGCTGGTTGATTAAAGTCCTTCAGTGTAGAGCATAGATGAAGATGATTTAAAGTCTCACTCAATTAAAAGGATTCTGGTTGAAAATGTATTTTAAAATAATACCTACAGAGACACTCAAATATTTAATATTTATGTGAAATATCCTGTACATTTGTATTTGCATATTTGGTGTCTATATGCCAGGAGAATATCCTATCTTACTCTTTTTTTTTCACTTGGTGACCAATGAAGTCACTTATGTGACTTGCTTTTTCTGTAAAATTATATAAAGTATATGGTGTCTCTCTAATACTTTATGTAACTTTGACTATCTTGCTCATATCTCGTTAGTTATAAAACCTCCTTAGAAATTGCCACAGATTTAATGCTTTTAAACAGCAAAAATCTTAATGGGAGAATTTTAATTCTACCTCCAAAAGAACTTTTCTGTCTTCAGGAAATTTGGTATGTTCATTTATGGATAAGTATTGCATAGATAACTTCAAGCCTTTCTTATAATATTCAAGTATAACTGAAATCATATGAATAAAATGAGAGGAGAAGCAAGATAAAGATGGAAAGATAAAGACAGGAATGTGGAAGAAGGAAAGAGGGAAGTGGGTAGAAAGAAAGACAGAGTGAAAGGGAAAGAAAGAGCTATGAAAAAGAAGAGGCAAGAGGGAGAAGAGAGAAAGAAAGATTCAAGGGAAGGAAGCAATTGAAGAGTCTGAAGACATGAAGCAACCAGGGACAGGTGGAGGGGAAGCATGTACATTTTACAAAGTGGCTGCCTTTCCATTTGAATATGAAGAAAGAAGTAAGGGGTTCAGATCATGTATGGATGATATATACAGGGAACTGAAGGCATTCTGCTCTAGTGTTTATGTTGATTCCTGGATGGGAAAGGAATATCTAAAGTGAAAAGACAATGGACAGGGTTTGAAAAGGTCTATTGTGAATGAGAGGGAAACTCAGAAGAATTCCCAGGTAGTAGGAGTACCTACTGTACTTGACTGAAGACAGAGTAGAGGAAGAAGAGCCATTAGTACAGATCTAGGTCTTTCCTATCTCTGATGGGAGTCCTGCTTTAAGCACAGAGAAGGAAGGCAACATGGCTGACCAAAGTCTGAGTGTTTGTCCTCTGGCATGGCAGGAGGACTCTGGGAAAAGATAATTAGTAAAAATGGAGGAGAGAGGCTAAAGTCAGAACTAGGGATGCTAGCCTATTAGGAAAGAACTCATTTTGTATCAGCAAAGGTGTGTCTGGTTTGGGCTTGTGAGTGTAGACTTCAAATACAGGAGGCAGAAGGAGGAAAGGAAGAGCAAGCTAGAGGTGGTTCTCAGTTTGACACTGCATTAGAGTCATCCTGGTGTCTGTAAACACTGCAGCTTTCTGGCCTCCACCCTCTGTGATTAGGCCTGAGCTAATACATGATGCATCTTTGTCAATGAGCTAGCTGTTCTATAGACAAGACCACAGACCTTAGCTTCGACCCTTTCATAAGAAAGTTTGTGGGAAGCCGCCCGAGTCGCACCCACATTCGCCATTACAAGATGGCGCCTACATCCAGCCGAGGACAAGTTGTAAACAGGCTAGTGCGCATGTACCTGGTAATTTTCCACCTCAGAGTCTCAGCCTCTCTCGTGGCGGCATCTGGCCTGATGTGCAGGGAGCCAATGGGGAAGCACCACGTCCCAGGCAAGCGCTGTGACCTATATAAGGGATGGGTGTTCTATTGTTCAGGGTCTCCACTCGTGGCAAGCTTATGCTCTCCCTCTCAAGATGCATTAAAGCTTTACTGCAGAAGGATCCTTTGTGTGCCGCGTCGTTTTTGCTGGAGAGACGGTAGTGCGGGACAAAAGTTCATTTTGTTTTTCTTTTATAACATAGGTTAGCTGATATCTTAAAGAAGTCACTGGAAGACCTTCAGACTTTAAAGAGATGAGCAATATCAACATTTCCATATGCTGAAAGTACCTTTTTCAGAATGATTGACAAATACAAAAAAAAAAAAAAAAATACAATTAAAGAAAAGAGCTGAGTTGAAAAAAGTATTGCACCACTTCAGAAGCCCCGTGTGAGCCAGGGACTGACAAAGGACATGTGGTACAACAGAAATATTTGTGATTTTTGACATAGGAATGGTGATGATTATTGGTGTATGATGAGAAGAGTTAAAGCTGATAAGAGATTTTCTGCTTGGATCATCCATTGGAAGTTGATGATCATACAACAAATTGCCACAGAGACTGTAACTCAAAAGCAACCTTTCTTACTCTACTGCTTTCTTGGATTAAGAGTCTGGACCCTGCTTCTCTGTTCTATGCTTAAGAGTTTCATGGAGAAGTAAAGAATGGTCCAGAATTGAGCTTTCATCACAAGCTCACTCAAGCGAAGCTTTTGCTCTGAGCTTCCCTAGGATTTCAGCAGAGTTCATCTTCATGTAGACTTAGTTTAACTTCCATTTGCACAAAGGGATCAGGCTCTCTTAGAGAATTTGCAGCTGAGGAGTCGGGCACATGCAGGGTCATCTCCATTCTGATTACCTCACATAGTTGACTGAACTGGAACATGAATTATATCTGTAGGTTACCTCCACCATGGCCACTGCAGCACCAACATGAAAATGAGGTTGTGTCATAGGCACAAGGAAGTAATTTTTTAAATTGATTTATTTTATTTATAAAATAAATAATTTTATACAGTACACTGTAGCTGTCTTCAGACACACCAGAAGAGGGCATAGGATCTTATTACAGATGGTTGTGAGCCACCATGTGGTTGCTGGGAATTGGACTCAGGACCTTTGAAAGAGTAGTCAGTACTCTTAACCACTGAGCCATCTCTCCAGCCCAGGAAGTGAATTTCTAAGAATGTAGATTCAGGTGCAGGTATCTAGTGACATAATGCTAAGTGCAGAACACAGGATGTTTAAGAAAGCTCAAGGAGTTTGCATCCCCAGAAAGGCAGCAACAGTGGCAACTGGCCTGACCCCCTGATACTCCTGGAGACTGATCCACCAACCAAAGAATTCACATGGAGTGACCCATGGAGCTGGCCACATATACAGCACAGGAGGGTCTTGTTAGACATCAGGGGGAGGAGAGGCCCTTGGGCCTGAGGGTATTAGATCGCCCAGTATATGAGAATGCCAAGGAGGGAAGACAAGAGTGGGTGGGTGGGTGGGTGGGGGAATACCCCCATAGAGACAGGGGAAGTGGGAGGGAATAGGGAGGTTCCAAAGGAGAGATCTGGAAAGGGGGAAACATTTGAAATGTAAATATAGTGGGAAAAAAATGTTCTAAAACTCAGTGGTAAACACTATTGGTTCATCACTTCAGATACCATTCATCAACGGAGCTATATTCTGTTGTAGTGCCCTACTTTGGAAGGAAAATGAAACTTGCTAAGTATCCAGGATATGTAATAATAAAGTTGAGTATTATAAATTCAAAAAGAAAAAAAAGAAAAATGAAAAAAGAAAGCTCAAGGAGGAGATAGGTAACTTCTATGAGAGACATGTAGAAGTCGGGGAAACTGGGCAAGGGTTGGAGTAGCTCAGCTGCTGGTGAGAATTCAGCAGCAGCAAGACCACTGCTGGAGGTGCACATCTGGCAGTGATAAACTCAGCTGGCAGTTAAGACAGAGGTCATCCACAGGTTGTAGTAGGAGCTGCCAGAAGACAGAAGCAAAAAAGACCAAAGCTGGGACTTCAGAGGCTCACTTCACCTGACTTCACCCAGGGCTCTTCAGTTCTGCGATCCTCCCCCCAGGCAGCACTTACTGTTTTTCTACTTTTAATAGCACTGTGATCTTTTCTCTACCTCTCTTCTACCTTCACATTACAATACTTAGAAGAGAGAGTCAATGTCTACATTGGTGAAACCTTGCAGGTAACTGTCAGATGAAAGGGTCATTTGCATATGCTACCTGTCCCTGACTGAGAATTGTAAGAATTTTAGGGTAAAGAATACAAGGCTCACTGAGGGGAGACAATCATATCGTTTGCTTTGAATTTGGTTCCATTCTGCTTATGCTGTTTCTTCAATTCAAAACTTCAAGGAGTAAACCAAATGACACAAACTGGATGCCAATATAACTATATTTACCTGTCTCTTTAAACTTTGTTCTCTTTACAAACAAAAATGTTTCTAAGATACTGTAGCAATGCTGATAATAAATATAATAAATTACCTATATTCACTGAAATTTTTTTTTCTTTCAGGTTATGTTCAAGAAGCATGTGTCATCCCCTGCCCATTTGATTGCAAGCTAAGTGACTGGTCTAGCTGGGGTTTTTGCAGCTCATCTTGTGGGATTGGAGTGAGAATTCGATCGAAATGGCTAAAAGAAAAGCCTTACAGTGGAGGTCGGCCATGTCCCAAACTGGATCTCAAGAACCAGGTAAAGTGCACTAATGAACATACATAAAGCTAAGGTCTACTTGAATCACCATTTCTGGTGGAAAATGGACATGTTCTCTTCTAGAGAGGCTAACAAAGTTGAAAGAGGAACAAGGACAGACTCTAATATAGCAGAATGAGAAGCAGAAGCTTTGCTTGATTTTATAATGAGGAAATCAACTTGGTACCCTTAGCAATATTATGTATGTATATCTATGTATATATATTTACGTCAAACTGATTTTAATCAGAATCATAATTTGATATTTTAAAATATGTACATACTTACATTGTTCAAATATAAGCAATAAAACAGAGACCATCAACTAATTTATAATATATTCTTAATATCATCTTTAAAAATTCAGAAGTGCTGGTCTAGTTTCCTTTTACTTAAGTCTTTATCCTAATTTTCATTGCTGTCAATCTTGCCAATTCTTCTACAACTTTCCAAATCTATTTTGACTATTTCTCTACATGTTTCCCCTAGAAGTCATACCTATTTTAACAAGTGACATCGTGATAGATACCTTTCCACATAGGAGTCTAATAAAATTGTCACACTAAGCAGTCAGAGTTGACTAGAGCATATTTTAGCTTGTTCCACCCAGTGTCTAAACTTTAGTGTAAGAATTATAATGAAGAAATCAGAGTTTATCCACAGTTGAATACTGATTATTAGATTATTACTGATGACTTTAAAAATCAATTAAATAGATGGCACACAAGTGAAGCCAGCTAAAAAGTCTTTATCATAAGGGTAGTGACGTATAACTCACATGACTATGTGCATAATTTTACTAGGAATCTTTCAAAGAGAATAGCTCCACAAGCCTCTACTGCTAATTCTATGGTGTCTACCTCTTTCTTTCTAACCTCTTTTTGATTTTGATAACATATAAGTTGTTAATGGGGGGAGAAATAACATATAATACTGGCAGATTACTTACTACAAGTTAGCAATCAACCAAGAAGTATTTAAGTTGTTAAATTAGACAAAGTTAATGTTAGTATCTTTTTTTCCCCTCTTAATTGCAAAATAATGGCCATTGCACCTTCTTGTAAGATGTAACGCTTTTCTAGAAAACAAACCAAAGGGTAAAAAGAAACAGCCTTCAGTCAGTGATGAACATCCTAGGTGTAGAAGCTCAGTGGAGAAAGAGTAAAATAGTATTAGTAAAAATGGGAAAGAACAACCTTGGCAGAAATTAACCTTACAAACAAAGTCATAATGGGGGTTTGCAGTGAGGAGGGTGACATACGGTGAATACTCTCCAAGAATACACTTTGGCCATCTCTGGGTTATTTTCCAAGCTTTTACAATGGGAACAAACTGCTAAGCTCTCATATTTATGGACATTTTTATTTACTCTCACATCCTCCTCAGCTTCATCAGCTTCCAATGGAGCTGGAGTTAATGATTAGTGTTAATATTCTAATTTTATAAATGAGGAAGTTGGTGGGTGACCACTAATGTGCAGAAACACATCTATTAAAGGCAAGAATAGGAAAAGTTAATGACAGAATTCTGCCTGTTGTGACTCGGGAGAAAACGTGCTGTACAACACACTTACCAAAGATATAACACTCATAACCTTGAAAGGCAGCATGAGCTAGAAGAAATTAAATTCATGTTTAGGATAATTTAGGTGAATCTGATAAGTGGAGATTAAGCAAAGGAGGGCTGTCTGCAGGAGATACTTCTAAGTTTTGAATTCAAAATGGCAGTTGTAGCCAAGTCATTCAGTTTCATGGTCATCAAAAGTGAATCCTCAATGTTAATGAGCAGAAATAGAATTTATTATGGAATTTGTTATTATATAAAGAAATTTCCGGTACCTGGCCTGCATGTGCAAGTAAAAAGGTAACTCCAATCTATACTTCCTATAACTTTATTAACTTTTTTATTGCAAATTGACAAATAATAGTTGCATTTATACTGAACTGAATGATGTTATTTCTTATGAATATGTGAAGTGGTTAAGTCAGAATAATAGACATCAGTCATTTCAGCCATTCTGTGCTAAAGAACATCTGTAATTTGCTCTCAGCAATATTGAGATGTACAATAAGCTTTTATTAACTGCATTAACCATGCCATGACAGATTTCCATTAAAGAAAAGTAACTCCTCAACTAATTGGTGGCCACCACCCATTTTTCCCACCTCCGCTCACCCTCTCCGTTCCCCATCTCTCCACTCTCTGTTTCTAGTGTGCTTCTTTTAGATCCCAAACCTAAATAATAATGCACTATTTGTCTTTTTGTTCTACATGTTTTCAATTTTTGGTTTTTGACATAAGGTCTGACTCTGCAGTCCAAGCTGCCCTGGAACTCCCTCGGTAACTCGGATTGGCCTTGAACTTACCGTAATACCCTGTTTCATCCTTCTATGCCTTGGGATTATAGGTGTGAGCAATCATACATAGCCAGTGTTTGTGCCCAGCTTATTCTACCCAACACCATGTTTTCAAGATCTCTCCACAATTTTGCCATTGACTACATGTCTCTCTTTAAGGCTAGATGATTTCCATTTTGTATATGTACCCCATGTTCTTTCCTTTCTCATTACTGCCATTCACGTAGGAAGATTGTACAACTCAGCAATCATGAGTAGTACATAGATATCTCTTTAACATACTTACTTCAACTTGTCATGGTAAATACTAGACATACAATTACAGAACTAAATGTTTTGAGTGACAATTATTCTGTTTTACAATTCCACAAATATGTATAAGATTTTCTATTTTATCTGCACATACTTTGTATCTTATATACATTAATTGGTCAGCTTAAGTCATAAATCCTCACACTCATTCATTACTCTGTGAATAACAAGGAAAACTCCAACTGGGCAAAGTAAGGTATTTAAAAGATATTCTCCTAAGACTAATTCCATCTCTAAAGCAAGGCCATTGATCCTTATCAATTCATTTTTTGGGAGGTTACCTGTGGTGACATTATTAAATAGTTGTCCTTGCCTGTAGGGGCACCTTCTGCATGTGTGTTTGCATGTGGATGTGTGTGCATGTGGATGTGTGTGCATGTGTCTCTGTGTGCATATATATGTGCATGTTGCATATATGTGCACATATGTATGTGTGTGTGTTGCCTATAGAGCTTGTTTGGAGGAATTCATACTTTCTCAGTTTATCTAACAAAAATGTAGGCTGTCAAAGACTCTTATTCTTTAAAAAACAGTGTCAGCTTTCCTGTTTATGTCAGAA
Source organism: Rhynchomys soricoides (assembly GCA_019843965.1). Lineage (NCBI taxonomy): Eukaryota > Metazoa > Chordata > Mammalia > Rodentia > Muridae > Rhynchomys > Rhynchomys soricoides. Next base: position 925,376 of record JADRCH010000270.1, read on the forward strand.
ATAACAAAATTACATTAGCAAGAGAGGCACAGTTCCTTAATACCTGGGCATGAAAGAAATGCATCGAGTGTCACACAGTGGGAATACTGCTGGGTAAGTGTTAGTGCACTGACATACTCATTCTCCCTCTGTTTCATTTCTGGGGATAAGGTATAGGTGAGGGCAAGAACTTTCTGCTTTGAAAAACATTCCAGCCTCTGCCGTATGGTTATGGGTTGTCAACTTATAGATACGGGAGACCTAAATGAAAAGCAGCCCTCCCCATTGATGAGCGGATGTCCCTCTCAAACTCAAAGAATACATTAGTATAGTTTCTTATACACCAATTATTATTTATATTCTCGAAAGCATGAGTCCTTCTAGCAGAAAGACATAATCTCCAAATTGTTTCCCAAGAGGTCTTTCAAGAGGGCCCTGAAATACTTTGACATTTAGATCCCATTGAAGACTAGCCCAATGATATAAATGGAAAGGTTGGCATTATGTACACACACCCATAAACTGTTCTGACTCCTTCAGTGAAATCAATATTTATAATCTCTCATAAAAGCCTCCCTTTTAAAGCAGAACCTATCAACCCTCTAGCTCTTGCTCTGGAAGTGCCCCAGTGACAGCTATCCTTGAGTAGCTTCTGTTAAGTATATTTGTGATGCTAAATAGTTCGCAATGCAGCTGTCCCTGAGCCCTTATCTTGGCATAAATACCTTCTACACAGTTTATTGGATTATCAGGTCAGTTGGCTGATGCCCTTGACTCTGTTGTGCATAATAAAATATACAATATATTTTAATTTTTACAGTCTAAATGTGTTGAATAGATTTAAATGCACTTTCACTGTATATGTTTTTCTTTTTTTTTTTCTTCTGAAATGATGCTATTAGCAGATTAAATATGAGGGCTGTAAAGCCCCACTGGACTTACATTTCCTTTTAAGAGTTCTTTACATGATTGAAGTCAGAGGCGCTTTAGAAAAACACACGTTTGTTTATACGTCAAAGGCATTTTATTCACAGTTTGAATCCAGATCTTGTAAGAGACTCATTACCCATACATTTCCAAGATACACTCTACTTAAACCCATTTTGGAGGATTTTAATGCTTCTGCCTTACTTAGAGGATATGAATTAAGTATGTGTGTTCTCTAGAAATGGTTGCTGTTTTAACGATGCATCGATGCATCTCCTCCCCAGTGAAAGGTGACCTAAATTTGCAAATGAGAACAATGCATTTTATTTTTCAAATCAGGGCTTTCTTTCTAACGATATGTAAATGTATTTTACCTTGCATGAACACATACCAGACTTGAGGCTGAGCAGTGGGTTCAATGTGAATTGGCTTGGGGTTATTCTATGTTGCTTTAATAACTGTCATTCTCTTTGTATGTATGTATGTATGTATGTTTGTTTGTTTGTTTGTTTTTTACCCAAAAAGTATGGCTACACTTAAGATTTAATTTGATTTAGCCAATTTGGGTATCCTCACACAGTCCCTGATTTAAACCAAATCATTCCTGGCTGCTCAGCTTAAACTGAGTGCTTTGGAAAGATCCCCAAACTGAAGTGGGGGAAGAAGTCTTTCTCCACATCATTAGGGGAAGGTAACCCAAACTGACCCCTGATTGCACAGCCAGCAGACCCCTCCGGTGGGGGAGGGTAATTAGTGGCTGTACCTTTAATAAGAACTGTGTTCAGTGTGGAACATCATGTGGTGAGAATGAAAGGACTTTCATCTTTAAGAGTGCTTTAAGAGGGTTGGTTGGAAACTCCTAGCACAGTTCCTTTCTCTCTCACATAGTAGTAATCCCAAAGCCTGGCCTACTCCACTCCACCTGTGAAACAGCCTCTGTGGTGGGCTGTTTGAACTTTGTAATCTTTATGGCCATCTGTCAGAGAAATTCTGTACTTTGTGGGTGTGGCATCACCTTAATTGAGCTCACAGGAGAAGCTGTTCTTCTCTTTAGCTCTTGCCCAGGTGCTGTCTGCAAGAAACATGGTTGTGCTCCTCAAGATCTCCTCCTCCAATACGTGTGCCCACATATACCCTCCTAGTCACTAGGCAGAAGCCATATTCCTCTGGCTTGTGAGCATCTTTGATGCTTCATCATTATTAAGAGCCCAGGGAAACACTCATGAGAAAGCAGTGAGCTTGTACCTATTGTCCCCTCATCCGGCAGTTTACCTTTATTGTAACTGTTGTTGTAACTCTGATATGGTGAACCGCTATTCTGTGTGCACTTGAATTCACTTTTACTTGGCTTTTACTAAGGGTGTTAACTATGTGCTTCTAGAAATGTCCTGATAGCGCAGTTCCTAAGTGGAGCTTTTATGACACTGTAAAATTGGAAGGTGGGGAAATTTTGTGAGGTTTGGTTTTATAACTACATCATTGTCCTTCCAGGCCTCATATTATCTCTAACCCCTTACCTGTAAACCCCACTGTAATATTAGATAACAACAGCGTTGTTATGGATGTCACATCATCTGTTCACAATTTTTGTGAAATCATTTCTTTTAACCAGATATGAAACAGAAGTAATTGAACCCTTTCTAGAAAAATATTGACAAAATCTACTTTTTTTTCTTTCCCGGGTCTGCCATTTAAGTTATCAATGTGGAATGAGAATCCCCTCCCATTCCAGTCCTTGAAAACATACAGATCTGAATTTGACTGCAAACATGGTTTGCTATACCAAGATGAGTATGAAGACAGTGTACCCAAACTCGTGGGCTGTGGTGCTTCCTTAAACAGAAAACAAACCTAAAAATAACAGTTTAAGACATAGTTAAAATTATATTTGAAATGACACACTGCTTCCATGGTGTGTCAGTTGATTATCTTCAAGATTATTTTTCCCCAATTTTTTTTCAGAAGGTAAATTTCTGGTCCTGTATAGGTCCTTGCAGAACTGCCTTTGTAGGGTAATGACGTGATATTAAGAGTCAAGGTAAGTTGTTAGTCTGAGAAACCTGTCGCTGTCCTTTGAAACTCAGAGTCGATTATTTCATAACTCCTATTGATCGTGAGCACAAAGAGAATGACGAGGTTGAAGAATTGCCATAGCAACTGTGTCCTAGGACCCTGCCTTCCATGCTGTGACTCAGTACACTAGTGAGGATCAGGAATGGCATTTCACTGAAAATTTTTCTTGTGTGCTGATTCTTCTGGTCAGGAAGGTTTGTGAATGCTGCCACTGTTGAGATATTTGCTCACTGAAGCCAGAACTGGTGGTAAATTAAACCCTAGGAGGAGCAGCTAGATTGCTGACTTAGCTTTCCCTACCTAACTCAAACAAGGAATCACTTGCTTCCCCAATTACACACTCAGAGTAAACTATCAAAAACCTTTTCATCCTACAGAAGAGACTATATTTTAAAAGAACATGAGCATCACTCACTCATTGTGAGCCACTGAGATTTAAAGTGGTAAAACACAGTCAAATTTGGGCTCAAGTTGAAATGTTCTGAGTCCCAGATTCACAATTTCTCAGCTAGGGAGCTGATAGCCACTTCTGAATTTATAGTATTGAATATAAAATGAAAACATTCATTTTCTATACCAATGCTTGATGCGATCAATGCATCTGTCTGTCTGTCTTATCTACATGGTACTTGCACACATGTGTGCTCATGTGCACACTTACACACATACCACAGCACACATGTCAAGGACGAAGGTCATCTAAAAGAATCATTTTTTCATTGTATCTGTCATGGATTGAACTCTGACTCATCAGTGAACATCTTTAATTAAGAAGCCATCTCACCACCCTGGCACATAAAAGACATGTGATATATGTCAGATATGACCATTTCTCCCCAAAATTTAACATGTAATTGTTTTCTCTCAGTTTACCTTTCGGAGCTAATCTGTGCAGGCTGCACTTCCTTTAGCATCCAGGTACAGGGGCATTTGTAGTCAAATAGGTAGGTTGTAAGAACTCTTCGTAGATATTCAGTAAAAGCCAGCACCTGTATGGCAAGTCATGTCACTTCCCTTCAGAACACACTATTTGGCACTATAGGTTTTTCTTAGTAGAAGAAGAAATGTGACTTTAATTCAGTTAAAACTAATTTCACGAACTTACAAAGTTATGATTCACTTTAAATGATTTGGAGAATTCACAGAAGATAAAGAGCTAGGAACATAACCTGTGAATTTTTACAAAACACACATTGCCACTCAATTACTAACCAGGGGTAGAAATAACCCATGGGCAAATTGAAATGTCACCATTGTCTTTCATGACTGCCTCTCTCTACCATAGATGGTTGGTTTTCATGCTGATTATGATTTCACCTTACAGTCTAAGATCACCTTGCTGTGAATGGAAGCTGCATTGTGTCTCCTGCATCTTCCTTTGTCTAACGCTGTTTGTGAGTCATCCATGCTGTTCTTTTCCTCACCTTGGTGTGTATACTTACTCACTCCATACACTCTTCATTCTTGTATTATACATAATGTATTTTATCATTTTCTTGTTAATAGACAGTTGACTTGTTTATAGTTTAGAATTATTGCAGAAAATACTACCATGACCATTCCTGTATGGCTCATCCAGTGCACACCTATCTATGGAAGAATAGGTTTTCTTTTCTTTTCTTTTCTTTTTTTTTTTTTGATACTTTATTTACATTTCAAATGTTTCCCCCTTTCCAGATTTCCCCTTTGGAACCTCCCTATTCCCTCACTCCTCCCCCTGCCACTATGGGGGTATTCCCCTACCCACCCACCCATTCTTATCTTCCCTCCTTGGCATTCTCCTATACTGGGGCATCTAACACCCTCAGACCCAAGGGCCTCTCCCCCCTGATGTCTAACAAGACCCTCCTCTGCCACATACGTGGCCAGCACCATGGGTCCCTCCATGTGTATTCTTTGATTGGTGATCCAGTCTCTGGGAGCATCAGGAGATCAGACCAGTGCACACTGTTGCTCCTTCCATGGGTCTGCCAACTCCCTCAGCTCCTTCAGTCTCTTCTCCAACTCCTCCATCTGGGACCTCATACTCAGCTGAAGAATAGGCTTTCTAGCTATAGAATATCATGCATTCAACTTCAGGGATAGTGCACATTTCAGGTTTTAAACTATCATGGGTCTTCCTATGCTCATGCTCCCCTTCATGTTCACTCAGCCCTTCTTCCTCCCAAAGAGATGCCCCCTTCTCTCTTTCTCTAATCTCCTATGTCCTGTATTCTGTTATGGACAAAGTAGCTTCATGAACTTTCTGCACCAAAAATCTGATTATATCTAAATGTATCTGGGGTCTTTTCTTACTTTGATAAGAAGTGGAACCTGTATGATGTTTTCTCAGACTTGTTATAATTTGACCCCAACTCTGTTTATCAATGTAAAGTCACATGCCCAAATAGCAAAGCCACCATGCTGGGGGAGTTTCTGGATGATAGACTATAGTAGTCTATCTTCCCTGTCAGTCCTCAGCTAGGCTTTCCCAGAAAGTGTGAGAGTTTCACATTTCCAGGCTGATCAGATAAATCAACTGAATGATTCAAATATAGTATCTTCTTGTAGAAATTCTTTTTCCATTTACTTTGCCACACTAGACATTGTTTAATGATGTTAGATGTTTGAGGTCTAGTCTATTGCCCTTTCTGTAGGAACTACCCATCAAGTTTATTACATTTTCATTAAAATTCTGTTCCACTGTCATTTAAATATAGATTGTTTAAGACAGAACAGAGTTGTGCTGCCTAATTACCACAAGAGAAGTTTCTTTTGCTTAGTTGACAAGGAAGAGACATGGTGTGTTTATTATTAATGCTGAAAACAGGTACAATATTCATTATAATGTATACTTCCAAAGGATTTCTCCAAACAGCACACACTGTCCAAAGTCTATTTTCTGCTCTGAAACAGAACAATCTTGTCATTGTCATTAGACTGAAGGCAAATTAGTTTGAGCAACAGCGTAAGGAATCAGTGTAGATTGACCTGGCTCTCTGGTACATCCTATCCAAATTGGAGACGAGCAGGGATAATGTGGCCTACACCAGTGTGGAAACCATAATACCAGAGTGAAGTTGCTGTCACTTTTCCCTGCATATATGCTGTTTTGTTTAGAAGTGTTACTGAAATTCAATTTCCTCTTCCCTATTTGTTCACCTAGTTCATGCAATTCAACCCACTATCTTTTGTATCTCTTCCTATGAAGTTCTCTTGATTATTCTTTTCCTACCAAATCATCATCATCATCATCACCAGCACCACCACCATCATCATCAATCATCACCATCATCAATCATCAGCATCATCAGCATTAATTAAAACTGGTAGCCACATTCTCTTAGGCCAAATTCTTCCAAGAACAGTACCAGCGACAACATTCCAAACCAATAATTTTATTTCTCAAATGATTAGAGAACACCATTAAAGACATGGACACAAGTATAGCAGAGAAGGGAAAGAAGCCAGAGTAACAGGTATGTTATTGAGCCAGGAACCATGGCGCCATCAACCCTGCAGGCATCCTGTGGAGGTTGAACTACACATGTCTCTGGCTTATCAAACCTGACTGAATGTTAGAAGGCTGTTCCAGAGAAGGTAAGGGGGAAGAGCATTGACTGGGACAAGACTTGGACTTGAGAAATATTTAAGGTTGCCTTTCAATAATAAAACATTTACCTAGCTTAAGTCTGAATTACTTTGCAGTGGTAGCTTACCTGCTTGTCAGAGTTCGTCTGAGGCCAGAAACTGCCATCTCTGATGTTCAGCACCTCATTATAAAACAGCTGGGAATTAGGTAGAGTAGCCTTTGTTCTTCCTTCTCCAGGAACTGCAAGGCCCTAACTCCCAGTCTGCTATTTAAAAGTAACAGGAAGGAAAAGGGACATTTTGAAAAGTGATTTTAATCTTTATTCCTAAGTTCTTCTTCTCCAAAAGTTCTTCTTTACTCTCTTTGTCCTCAGCACTTATGCCTTTCACAATACATGATCACACGGTAAAAAGTTCACCACATAAATTCAAATCATAAATTGAATAAGAAATAAGTTTACAACAGGGATTTTACATGTATAAACATTCATTATTTGTCACAAGCTCAACAGGTTCATAGAAAGTTAAAAACCATAATTTTGTGACTAAGATATAATAAAAATTTTGTAAAGATAAACCCAGTCAATGTTTTATCATGGTTAGTTCCCTTTTTATAACTTTTTGTTAATTGTTTTACAACTTCTTGGAATGTGTTCTAAATTGTAGATACTTCCTTTTTATCTCAGAAGCAATTAATTCATGACACTTGATGACTGGCAGAGTTCTCATTGCAGTTTTAATGTTAGAGAGGACTTAATAGCAGTCCTATTATAAAAAGCTTAATTATTAGTAGTATAATTTTAGGAATTCTTACAAAATAATCATTAACAATTAAGAAATAATCTATTTGTCTATATAACATTACCACAAAACAGTACATCTTCATTGTTCTGCAGAAATCTGCTCAAAAGAGTAGGCTAATGTCTAGTGTTTATTGTATGTATGTAATAATAGCAGGAAAACCATATCAGGTGCAAGAAGCAATCCTGGGATGAAATCTCTATGGGAACTTGCCTCATAGAGCTCACCCATCATAAGCCATGCAAAATCAGTGGGTCACCTCCAGGAAGGCCACCTACCAGCCTCAGCTTATCCTGGATGGATCCTGACACCTGAAAAGCCTGGGAGCTTGCAAATTTTATGATATCCTATGTGAAAGAAAGTCACATCAGTGATTCCAAGCTGAACATAAGCAGTTTCCCTCTGGTCAGGACAAAACCCTTAAAAGCTCAGGCTGCAGGTGCTGGCTGGTGTATTGTGACCAGAGCAGAGTGAAAGGTTTCTGATCAGATTATCACTATATGACAAGAACACTGAAGTGACCCAGTTCATTTCTTAATTAGGGATAATGATTTTTTCTGTTATATCCAAGCACAAGTGTGCCTCTTTTCCATCAAGAATATGCTTCACTGTGGCTGACTTGAGGTAGAGTAGTGTCATAGGCACTTGCTGCTTAGTCCCATGTAGTTGCCCTAATGCTAACTCCTTGACCTTGGTTAATACTAAATCTGGAAAAAGGAAAAGAGTAAATCTGGATGTAGAGATCAAGTTCTATCCAGTTCTTGGGGACAGAGAGGGCACTGAAGGTGCTTGGACCTACCTGCCAAGATTTTCATTCATGTGCTTGACTGTTTTCTATCTTTGCTACCAAGTATAGTTTTGTTCACTTTAAAAGTAAGTATAAGCATGCAGTGGAATTGCTTATGAACCATTCAGTGTTCTCCTATGTGGAAAAAAATTTTTTTTTTATCCAGATAATGCTAAATCCCCAGGTAGACTGGCTTTGGAACAATAAACAGCTCAAGTGCTCAGGAAACCTCAAAATATCAATTGCTGACTTCTCCATTGTGGCTCAACATGAGCTTTTCTTGAGTGTGTATCCCACCTCACCCCGAAAGCAATCAAATCAGAATTTCTAGAGATAAGATTCAACTGTCGATATTTGTTTAATCTCCAGTGAGTCTGGTGTGCAGTCAAGGCTAAGAATTGCTATCTAAGGCAAACCCATCATCTTGTAAATGAGGTATCCAGTGCTCACAGAAGTGACATGACATCTAATTACTGAGTAGAATAGGGGTCTTGACTTCCAGCCTATTGTTCTTCCTTTCTTGAGCATCTCTTCCATCCAAATTAACCCAGGTACAATAAGAAGGACAATATTCACTGGTCTCTTACAGCAAGCAAGGAGCATCCTGACTTCATCTGAAGCACTTTACCCTGACCTTCATTCTGCTTGTACCACCAACACAGTGATTTGGACCACAAACAAGAGTCTTTTTGGAAAGCATTTCACTGAGCTGAATTATGTTTCCTAACAATTGTCTGACCCTCAGATACAGAAGAGCATGCCTGTGTAAATACATACCATGCTGAATGTGGAAAAGTAAACATGCCATCTCTAATGGCCTCATGGTTTTGGTTACAAAATGGAGGTGGAAAATTAAGTAATATTTGTATTGGAATACTAATGTTAGGAAAAATAACTAAAATGGAGGTCAGCACATTTTCCTTTGCAACTTTAGCAAATGCTGCATGTATATGCTCATGCTGTGTAATTAGAAATGTTAGAAATGGACAGGTGAAAGTGTCATTTATGAAAATATAATAATGGAAGTGAGGAATGTATACGTTTACTCCACTCCAACACATACCTCAGACAATCATCTTCCAAAGAGAAAATGCTGTGCCTACAATTTTCATCATTCCTGTCTATGGTTGGTTTTGTCTGTTGCTTTTTATTTTATGTATATAAATACACTGTCACTGTTGCTGTCTTCAAACACACCTGAAGATGTCCTCAGATCCCATTACAGATTGTTGTAAGCCATCATGTGGTTGCTGGGAATTGAATCAGGATCTCTAGAAGAACAGTTAGTGCTCTTAACCACTGAGCCATCTCTCCAGCCCAGTGTCTGTTTGTTGTTGCTGTTGTTGTTTGTTTGTTTTTAATGTGTACTGATGAATTATGTGATGTAAACAAATGGTAGAGCAAAACTACACATATCACAGGTGGAAAATAGAAAAAGAAAAAGTAATGACACACCACAAACCCTTTAGATGGCACCATCCTAATTCCCTTAGCCCCATGTTCCACTAGGTCCCCCCTCTTTATGTATATAATACTTTCCAGTAGTGCCAAGATAGGGACCACACAATTTTGGGGGATGTTTAAGATAAGAGACTACTGTAATGTGAATGAGAACTTTCAGTGGTAGTACTTTTCTGATGGATCCTAGTAGTTTTCAAAAAGAGAATAAAAGAGAATTCAAATAAATTAAAAGGTTTGACAGGAAGCTTGCAGTGCACTTGTTCTACCATTTACACATTATTTATTCTGTGACTAGTCACAGGAGCTGAAGGCACATTGAGAAACATCTGAAAAGTCCACCATACACTTTTGATTCCCCTCTCTATGGATGCCTAAACTATGAGTATGATTTATCAAATTAACATTTTGGACATATTGAGGTGGAAAATGAAGTGTTGTTTTGTTTTTTTTATTATTATTATTGAAATATCGATGTCAAGAAAAATTAGCTAAAACTTTCCTCTGGTGACACGTTTCCTTGCCTAGAGCTCTTCCCTGACATCTTTTTTGAGGTGATGCAGAAAGAACCTGATGCCATTCTGCAATGTACTTAGTGTAAATAACCTGCCAGTGCCTCACTCCTATGATAAACAACACACACCCAGACCAGAATAAGAAGCATAATAACACACCATGCTACCTCTCCTTTTTGCCTATCCTCAGTGAAAAGGAAACCCCGGTGAAAATTGTTCACTTAACTAGATTTTCTAGATTTAGCTCTCAGTACACAATGGTTTTACAAAATTAAAGAGCTCCTGGGGTTTGACATTGAGATGATGGAACTAAGTACAGAATGAAGGTTAGAAAATGCAGACATGAGGCACTTAAAGCTTGATTTAGTATGTACAGTCTCAGTGGATATTTGACATGTTTCATTCTATATATGCCTGCCTATACTCACCCTACAACCTTGAGGCTATAAGAAGCAGATGTTTTGTCTTCTATTTCTGTTATAATTTGATAAGGATAGGGCACTCACAAATACATCACTGAGTTTTACTGTATGTTTTTGTCAAAATATAGGAGTCTGCAGCTTTGTGTGTTTGTCTCTGGGCCTTCTATTATGTGTCATTGATCTGTATTAGACTTTTGTGTCAAAACCACTATAGTGTTTGTCACTATGGCTCTGACGTACGATTTGAGCTCAGATATGTGATGCTTCTGTATGTGTTCTTTCTGCTTATAATTGTGTTTGCTATGTGTCAGGGTCCTTTTTATTTCCATATAAATTTTAAGATTGTTTTCTCCAGTTCTATAAGAATGCTGCTAGAATTTTGATGGAAATTTCATTGAATCTGTGGGTTACTTTTGGTCATACAACCATTTCCATAATAGTAAATTGTCTAATTTAGGAGCATGGAAAACATTGTATTAAGGGAGGCAAATCAGACTTGTATATTCTCACATGGGGATCTTAGACTCTAGCTGTTAATATGCATACCCAGGTAAGAATAAGTGTGGATAAAGTACAGAAGAGTCAAAAGAGTCAGTTAAACTGGGAAGGGAGAGGCTTTAAGGGTTGGAGGAAGACAACAGAACAAAGTAGAAATACTGGGAAGACAAGGAGATCAGTTGACCAAGATAAACACAGAGATTAAAGGAGGTAGGAGAATCAGTGAAGGTATAATATGAAAATCTCAATGAAACCCATTCCTTTATAAACTATTAAAGTAATAAACATAAAATATAAAGTTCATGTTACCTCCTAATGATAGAAAGAGTAAAGAAGAAAAAGTTTTAGAAGCAAACAAATTTTTTGGGGGGAGCAGGCTGTGGTCCTTTGACATACTGAGATTATTACTTTTTTTTGGTCTTTTTTTTTTGCTGTAAGTGAATTATATGATAATGCAGAAGTGAGTTTGCATGTGTGTTTAGATGCATTATAGATACATTTCACTTCAGCCTTGTGTTTATAACCCTTGAGGTTTCCCATGGTGGTTTCATTGCTCTACATATAGCAGCCAGACCTAGGAGCTAGGTAGAAGCTAGCTCTGGGGCAGAGAGGAGGAAGAATGTTTGCCATCCATGTGATGTATTTGCATGGCTCACTGTGGCTCATTCTTATCTTTTTGTTGAAAAAGTACACTGAACCTTTTTTTGTTCTGCTGACTTGTCAACTGTATACTTTTCCACCTTTTAATGAATACTGGTTCTCCTATAGCTGACTGAAGCTATCTGTAAGTAGGCTGAAGGAAGTGGTAGGTTCGATAAAGCCCAAGGATGGGAGAAAGCCTTACAAACTGGATCACTAGGTGAGTTTATACTGACCCGGATCATTCAAGATTCTTTGGCTTTAGGAAGATAAAGTTCCATTGATGAGAGACATTGCAGTCTAAGAGCCCCATGTCCAGGAAACCATATAAGAGAGGTGACTTGTAAAATGTTGAGCAAATCCTATGAAAAGTAGCTGAGGTAGCTACTTAATTCAAAATAGAGAGAGAGAGGAACTGAGGCTAAAATAAAAGGAACTTGGTGGTGTAGGAATGTAATATGTGCATCTAGAGCTCAATAGATGAGCCTCCTCACATGAATTATTGCTTGTTCTGCAGAACAGCACATCATTCAGGAATACTGAAATCTGTTCTGAATTATTACTTAATTAAAAGCAAGTTATGAACAGTTTCAATCTATATATAATTTGTATTATTTCTGAGTCACGAATTTCCCATAAGTCCACTGGCTCTAATCATCAAAAGGGTATTGCTATACCTAAGTACAGTCACTGTCTTTTCTTTCTTTTCTCTCGCAGATGTTACAAAAGAAGCTGTCACAGCTGTGGAAATTGATATGTGAAAGTATAAAAGTTGGCATGGAAAGATTAATTTTTTTGTACTTAATGCCCTTGGTTCTTAGAAACTTTGCTCTTCTTTCACAGTGAGGCCCAGGGCTCCTTTGTCTGGGTGGCTATGGGTAATCCTCTGCTCTGTTTTAAGATGAACCAAAGTGGACCCATTGTTGCTCTAATGAGTTTGTAAGACATGCTCTTTGCTGAGATATTGGCTCTTTCTTTAGAATGACTACTACACTGAAGTAAGAAGCAGTTTTAACATCATGGAAAACTTATCACCATTAGAGTGAGCACAGCATAATATATATATATACCAGATGTTTCAAATGACTAGATTTTGAAGAAAACATACAATTAATTTACATTTTAGTACTAAGAACAAATTTTAATTTATTCTGATAAACTACTTTATAGCCCATCCAGAAGAACATTTGAAGGAGTTTTGAAAAGGCTATATAAAGAGTTATAACCAACAGATGTCATTTAGTTGGCATAGGAACAAGAGGGATTGATTTTGTTTTTGGGTTTTTTGGTTTTTTTTTTTTTTTTATGTCAATGCCCACATCTCTCAACAGAGTTCAAGTTTCACTTGCTTGGAACCTTTGATTGAATTACAAACCTGGAATCAATATGAGAAGCAGATTAACTCAGTTAATTACAGGTTGTGCCAAGGCTTAATACCTCTGCAGACCAGTTAGATTGTTCTAATGTTATGCTGCACACTTCCCACTTAACTGCAGTCAAGTTGACGAGAAAAGCATGAACAGATTTCTTGACAAGAATTATTGTAAAGGGTACTGCCTCTCATGAAAATGGATGGTTCCAGTTCAAAACTTTCCTATGGGTGTGACATGTTTGCAATTCTGAGTGGTGCTGAGCAAAAGTAGGTGTCTCATAATGCCTGACACGTAATCCACAGGCGGTATAACTGGCGTTGTTCTTATTATCACAGTGCTGCTACCAGGACTTGAGAAGCTCTTGGTAACCCTATATTACAAACCTCCTACATGCCCAGATCTTACAGTCTAGGGGAGAGAGCTGAGCTATAAAGTGTGTTATTTAGAGCACTCAGTGTTTGCTGCTTTAATGTTGATTTTTGAATTTGTTATCAAACCTTTCAGATTATGAATTCTTGCAGTAAAAATTGAGTCTCTAATTCCTTAAAATACAGGAATGTCTGATAAATTTGAGTTGAATCTGAAAATTCCCATTCTCTTCAAGCATCATATAACAGTACAGTGTTGCAGTAATTTCCAACCCCAATAATCCCGTATAAAAAACATGCAACCCAGTTATTCTATTTATAAGTTATATGCCTAGATTGGGCAGATCTATCACTATCCTAATTTATTTTCCAGCTATAAGACTCTTTGCTACTTGCAGTTTTTCCTGGCCATGTGGTTCTGTTCCATATTGGCTTCTACCTCTCCTTTCTCTGTCCTCTCTCTCTCTCCCTTCATCTTCTTCCCCCACCTGCCCCACTCTCTAAGATCTCCAGTCCCACCTTTCCCTTCCACTGCCCAATCACAGACTTTAGCCTTTATTTGACCAGTTAGAATGGGGAGAAGGTTCACATGAGATCACCTGAGTATGTGATCTACTCTTCCTCTGTGGCATCCCCTCTTGAGGATGCAGAATTCACATTAGAATACAAAGAGCACCACAGCACCAGGGCAACCCATAACAATACAGGGAGCATCTTTCTTTATTCTCACTGCTCTCAAGGCCCTAAGATCTGTTCTAATTTATTGGTTAAGTCTCCTGCTCTTTCTCTCTGACTCTGTATCTGTCTCTGTCTCTCTCTCTAACTTCTCTTTCTCTCTCTACACACACATACACACATCTATATGTATGTGTACATGTGTACATGTGTGTGTGTTTGTGTGTGTGTGTGTATGTGTGTGTGTGTGTGTGTTTGTGCTCACATGCATGCACACACGCATACTATGACAGAGGCTTGTGATATCAGAGGAAGGTTTTTTAATTCTGGAACTAGGGTTAGATTATTTTATTCATCTGTAACAAATGGCTAGAATCTGCAGATGTTCAGGTTTCAGGTGTTTGATTTAGTCCTTGTCCTCCTGGTCATATGGAAATGCTATGTTTAATGGTTCTTAGTAGCTACTCACATACAGTCATTGTTTGTCTTCATGTCAGTGTGAGGGACATTGAACTCTTAGGCCAAGCATCGACAGCCAGGCTGGTATTTATTATATATGACATGGGGAGAGAATTCAAATAGAAAATGACATTTTATGTTTCTATAATTAATTTATAAACAAAACTAAAAGTAGTCATATAAAATGCATAATCTTCTTTCTGCTTTGACAGATACATTTTTGTTACAGCCCTCCAAGCTAAACTGAAATTTGAGACTGATGAAATTCTGGGGCAGAATGTGGTACAATGACACATTGTCTGCAGTCTGGGTCTTACACTCTGTTTTCCAAACAATATGCTGTCCTAGATACCCTAGTCTTTTCATATACTTGCTTTATCTACAGCAAACATCAGACATGCTTATACCTCAACCTTAGCTTGCCTATGAGCAATTCCTTCCCCCAGCTAGGAAGATCTAAGAGGAAAAGCTCACACAATCTAGAATAGCAGCCCAGACACATTTGGCAGATACGTCTTGGGTTCAAGGTTCAGAGAAGTGATCTCTAGGAGTCAGGAAGTGGCTTTCTCTTGATGCTGCAGGTTCTCCATATTGAGGAGAAAGGCAGGACAAGGGGTGCACACGAGGCAGCTAACCAAGAGCAACATCACTGGCTCGTTCTACTGTTGTCTGTGGCATTATTCAAATGAAACAAATCCTTTTCAAAGTTGTTTCTGTTAAAGACTCTAACATGAGAGACAAGACCAATACAGAGTGGTTCACAGACACAGAGAGGGCTTAGTTCCTAATGGAGGCTGTTGGTTTGATGGATTCAGGTCACATGATCTAGAATCTGCCTGTGCTTCAGTTCTAAGCTTCAAGTGGATCAGCCTGCTTCCACTCCCTTCCCCCGAATGCTGTGTTTGTGGTACTTAGTGTCTGTTCATGCATGCTAATTGCTCATTTTTATTCCAGAGTGTGAAACATGTAGAGCACTTATTAAATTATTCCAGTTGAAATGGGATAAAAATTAGAAAAATTTCACTTAAAACTCTTTGAGGAAAGGGCACTTACAACAATGGTTCTCTGGACTGAAGAGAAGGCTCAGCAGTTAAGATAACATGCCACTCCTGCAGAGGATTGAAGTGCAGTTCTCAATATCCATCCTCTAGTTACACACAAGTCCCTGTAACTTCGGCTCCAAGGAGCCTGAGACTCTCTTCTCTCCTCCTTTGTATCCCCACAAGTTAGAATACACACACACACACACACACACACACACACACAAACACACACACACACAAACACACATACACACACACACATACACACACAAATAAAGAACTAAAATATTTAAAACCAGTGGTTCTCAAACTTTCTAGTTTTAGGATCCTTTACACTTCAATCCAAAATTTATCCAAAAGAACTTCTGTTTACATGGTCTGCATCTCTCTGTGTTTGCTATAGCTAAAATTTAAAGCGAGGAATTGAAAAATACATTGTTAGTTCATCTTAAATAATTAAAACCCCTACAACCTGCTATACTGTATCAATACAGTTTCCACAAAAAAAAATAAAAAATAAAAAATAACCATGTTCACAAACTATATTCTTGTATGTACTTGTAATTTTAGTAATTTAGAATAGGCTGGTTTAATGAAATATTTGAAGAAACTGTAGTCATATATACACATGCATGTATATGTAGAGAATATATATACATATACACACATACACACACCCATAAATATGGGTAGAAAATTAGAGAATTGTTCTTTATTCTTCAGAATTAAAAAATCTGCTAGGCTATCAGATATTTTAAGTAAATAGGCTATCAGATATTTTAGGTAAATGAGTAATCTACTCATTATTGTTTTAATATCATGCATTGATCTTTTAGAAAATATTTGACCATTGACATATGTTAAAGGTTAATGTATTTAGCAGATATAATTAAACAGTCCTGTTCTTTAATACCATCAATAAACTTAGAAAAACCTAAGGACTGAGAGGCTTCTGGATCCTGGAGGTAGAAGAAAGTTTTCCAAAAATTAAATTGTCACTTGAATGTTGTCATTGTAAATGAGTGTCAGTACCTGTTTTCCTTTATTCATTATCTTGGAAGTCATCTGCAAAAAATGGATGAGAAGATAGCCTTACTGTGTCTGCAAACATGCCCTCGTGTGAGAATACTATTCCAGAACCACGGAGGCTAGTGAGTGTGCCTTTTCTTAGTTTCATTGTGCACCAGAATTCTTCTGTGCTCATTTCACAGTCAGCTGTATAAATATTATAATGATATATAATTGAGTTTTCAGTTGCAAAATCTACAATGACCGCCTATGCTGTTTGGTGTCATTTTTTGATTAATTTTAGGGACCTGTATTTTGTCCCTAAGGGCTCATTTTTATTAAGATGCATTTATTTTATATAAACAGCCCTTCTTGCTTTTGCATTATGGTTACTAATGCTGTGTGTTAAAAAAGGGGGGCGGGGAGGAATAGTATTTTTGAATCCCTTAAACTGTCTCAGTCATCCGTAGGTATCTACAAACCACACTTAGAAAATAAGTCTCTTCTAAGCAGAGGGTGAATAGAGAAGTTCTGTCAGAGGAAGGCTCTGGGTGAAAATAGAGGAAGAACAACTTCACTTTCCTCCCAAGTGTCCACACAAAGACCAGGCATCTGTTATCTGTTACTGGGAGCTACTGCTGGGTGATAATGTCTGGGGGAGGGAGAATCTTTTTTTTGTTGAATATGTGGTCACTGGTAGGCTTCTCATGACCCTGTGGATGAGCCCACATCCATCCACACATGAGAATGCAAATTGGACTCTGTGAGTTAACTGAACCAAGCAGGAATTAATGAAGTTGGGAGAATTTGGATGGTTTTAGAGATGGGACTTTGAGGGGTGGATCCGAGGATGTTTCATTGTACGCATGTATGCCGTTCTAGAGAACAACGAAAAGTTGACGTGCAACTAGAGTTTTGACATCTATATTTATAAGAAATATTGGTCTATAATTTCTGGGGTTTTGCTGAGACTTTGTCTAGTTTTGGAAGAATGACAATATGGGTTTCATAGACAGATCAGGAATGTTCCTCTAGTTTCTGTTTTATGAATTCGTTGAGTAGTATTGGCATAAGTTCTTCTTTGAAGGTCTGGAAGAATGCTGCACTGAATCCATCGGTCTCTAATTTTATTTATTTGGATCATCTCAATATTTTTATTTTGTTAAGTTAGCTAAAGGTCTGTCACTTTTATTAATTTTTTTAAAGGAGCAACTCTGATTTGTGTGTATATATTTTTTTCTTTTCAGCCATGGGTTTGTTTCTTCACACTTATTCTTTTATTTACTTTTTCTTATTTTTCTAAAGGCTTCAGGTGTATCATGAAGTTACTAATATGAGGTCTTTTTGCCATTTTTTTTAAATTTAGGTATTTAGTCCTATGGACTTTTCTCTAGGATTGCTCTCATTGTGTCCCACAGATTTTGGTATGTTGTATTTTCATTTTTATTCAATTCTAAATAGTTTTACATTTCAATTTTGAGTTCTCTCTTGACCTGATTTTTAATGTAGTAGTCTGATTTCAACTTGCAGAAATCTGTGGTTTTCTGCTACTTTAATATTGACATCAAGCTTTAACACATGTGGTCAGATCAATATAGGATGTAATTTCAAGTTTCCTATACTTGTTAAAACTTCCCTTGTATCCTAATATATAGTCATTTTTGTTAAACATTGCATGAGCTTCTGAGAAGAAGTATATTGGTTAGTGTTTTGATTGAATGATCTGTAGATGTCTATTAGGTTCATTGATTTATGATATCATTTAACTCCAGACTTTCTCTGTTTAGTTATTTATTTTTTGTCTAGACCCTAGCTGTTGGTAAGAGTTGGATACTGAAGTTATCTATTGTCACAGTGTTAGAAATAAAATGTAATTTTCAGATGTAATAGTGTTTCTTTTATGAAATTGCGTGACCCTGTACTTGGTGTGTAAAGATCCAGAATATAATATCTTCTTGGTGGATTGTTTTGTTTTGTTTTTTCCCTCTAATGAGTATGTAGTTTGCCTCCATATCTCTTCTAAGTAGTTTTTGTTTGAAGTCTATTTTGTTAGATATTAGAATAACTGACTACTTGCTCCTTAATTTCACTTGCTTTGAATGCCTTTTTCTACACATTTACTCTAAAGTGGTATCTATCCTTGATGATGAGCTGTGTTTCTCAAAAAAAGCAGAAAGATGAATCCTGTTTTTTAATCCAGTCTATTAGTTTGCATCTTTTTATTGGCAGGTTGAGACTTCTCATGTTGAGAGTTCTCATTGAAGAATGTTCATTTTGTTTTTGTTGTTGTTGTTTTTGTTGTTGCTGTTGTTATTGTTTTGGAAGTGTTGTCCTAGACCTCTTTTGGTTAACTGATTTGGGATTGTTTATTCCTTATGTCTTCTTGGGTTTGATTAATCTTCCCTTCACACTGAAATTTTCCTTCTATTATCCTCTGTAGAGCCTGCGTGGTGGACATAATAGAATTTTTTTAAAAGAAGCCTACCTAATTCCTTTAGCCAAAAAAACTTAAAATCTCTCTCTCTCTCTCTCTCTCTCTCTCTCTCTCTCTCACACACACACACACACACACACACTCATACACACACACACACACTCATACACACACACACTTTCTTTGTTGGAAAAATTTTATCCTAATAGACAATGTAGATTATTATTACTGAAGTTTAAGTTCAATGCTTATTGAATCACTTATATTTCCTGTATGTAAACACAGCTCTTCAGATACATCTCAACTTTCTAATTTGCTTTGTTTATTTCTAGTCATCTCATCTTTTCCCTCCAATCCATTTTGCTTTTGGCTTTTTCCTCTTCAGTTTAAGTCATTAGACTTTGGTAATTCAGAGATGTATGTCAATTTTCACTGTTAAAATCCGAATTACTGTGTCTGCTTTTTTTTGAACCTATGGTACTCTCTGTTCCATGTCCTCCCAATATAAAAATTTGCTATCAGCTGAACACTTTCAGGAAGTGGGAGGTGGCTATTTCTCAAGAAGTGCATTCCTTTACTTTCTCACTAGCTTTGCATTACTTTAATCCAGGGCATTACAATATAGAGACACTGATAGATTTTTAGAAAATAAATATTTCTTCCATATTTAAATGGCCTTTTATCAGTGCATTTCTTCATTGTGGTTTTAGTGGTATAGTTACAAAGACCTAATCTTACAGCCTTAAATTTTAATCATATAGTTATTAATTAATTGAATCCTAAGATAGATTAAATTCTCAGAATCCCAACAACTTTATCAACAATGGTGAGAAAAGCATTTACATAATCAGAAAAGGTAGCAGACAAAATCATATCCCAAAGTCTATTGCATATTAGCAATCTTTTATAAAGATAGGCAGTATTGTAAAGTTAATGGATTATAAATTACTTATATACTATTTTATTTACTACTGTGGTTTCATTCACAATTCTATCCAATCATGAGTTTCTCTGAAATTATGGTTTGTTTTCAAGGCAGGCCAAAAATAAATGAGTTTTCTCTGAAAGGCTATGTCATTTATATTTGGGAATAAAGGCATGTGCTCTTCTGTCATGTTTCCACCAAGCAGTAACACCGGCAATTTGTATTAAGTCTATGTGTTTTCCACTTTTAGCATATTTTTATAATGCCTTTCAATATCTGGAAAAAACTCAGCATATGTTTGACCACCATGATCAACTCCACAAAGAATGTATATATTCAAAACATACTTCCATCAGAATTTTAAGTTGTAGTTATCATTTCAATATTTGCACATTTATATTGTGAATTTGTGGAGAACTTATTTTGATTTACAGTATATTTTGCCACTTTGTAATTTAACCTAAGCTATTTATCAAGGTACCATGTAGTTCTCATCAAATTCTACAATTCAATTTTTAAAACAAGCTGAACATATTAGATTATTTTATTAAATTTACATGCAAAGTGTTCTGCAGTTTGAGCAATTACATTGAAGTTCTGTCTTTATTGAAAAAAGATGAGAATTTTCACTTTTGATTAAGCTAAATTGCATGTTTCAAGAACCTCCCAATTAATTATAATTCAAATAGAGATTTTTCATTAGTGTTCTGAAGAGGCTAAATTTAAGTACATTAATAATTAACCAGATTAAAAATTTAACCATGGAAAAGACCAAAGAAAGTCTCTGGGTGGTTTTTAAAAGAAAACTTTATAAGAGCTTTTAAAAATCAGCCAGAATTTTAAAGTAATTAAAATGGTTACATGCTGAGTTTTGAAGGTTTGTGACTTGGTCAAAAAATTATGCTGGATCTTGATCCAAAGCACATCAGTTTTAGGAAGTGGAACGCTGTAGAAAGTTAGTGAACTATGAGCATAGGATGCTCACAAATGGGTTTAGTACCTCACAGAGTAATTGAAGTTCACAGAAAAGGTCACTTTTCTGTCCCTTCTGTCACATGTGAGGACACACAATGTCCCTTGAAGCTGGTTTGAAGATGTAGCACAGAAAATCACTGTCTTCACCAGACTGGGCCATCTGATATCTTGGTCTTGGACTTCCTACTCTTCAGAGAGCTCCTGTGATTAAACTGTTAATGTCTCAGAACTCATCCAGTCTGGAATCTATTTCTATATAATAGAAATAGACATATGCATGCAACTCTAAATTTTACTTCCCGCCATGCCTTTCCAAGCTCACAGGAAAATGTCAACTTTCAGTGTTTCACTTCCATATCTATGACAGTCCCAAGGATCTGTCCTGGCATTAGATAAGGTTATAAGCTAGACATTTTCTAGACTGGATTATTATGGCTAACATCTTTGCTAAGATTGCTCATAGAAAACTGTCATCTGATTTTTTTAAATAAAATTTATTCTTAAAATTTAGGATTACTAACCTGATTCCACAAAGGAGCAGAAAAGGAATATTTTATGTATTGCCACTTACTTGCTAGCATGACTACATAGTTCTGTTGCTGTGCAGCAAAAGCAGCTGTTAGCTATGAGTTAAATTAATGGGCATGGCTCTGTTCTAATAAAGCTTTATTTGTAAAGCAAACAGTAGTCTAGATGTGGTTTGGGTGCTATATTTTGCCTTACCTCTCCACCTTTGATACATGACCAGTTTCATGCATCACAGAAGTAAAGAAGCATATCCTTCTAGACCTTTCTTGTATTCAAAGTGTCTCAGGCATGATGCCTGTGAACCTGAATGTCCTAGTTCCTTTGGATTCCTAGAAACAATATTCTGTGAGATCATTAGTTTATCAAGTCATTTTTTGGCTGTTGACTCCATTAGTTATTACTTGGGCCAAACTTTCATCTATATTTTGTGTATTAACTCAGAACATGGTATTATTATGCACAGAGAGAATTGCTTATATTTACATCTCCATACTGAAAAATTGTCATGGCTACTGTGGAATTTATTGTTTTCAAGTATTACAAACTATAGACTTCAAAGAGGAAAGATAGGTATGGTATCTTGTGTTCTCTAAATAGAATCTCTATTGAGTCATCACACGTGGCACATTAAAAAGTTTGAAACACATTTACGTAGATAGTACTTGGTATTGGGCTTTTAAATATTACTAGCCCTATGAAAACTGCTCTCTCAGTAGATAGGCCCAGCAGCTGTGGAGGGGTTACCACATCTTGCCTCAGGCAGTACTTCAGCTTCAGTAAGATTATTATTTTTTTCTTTTTAATTTATATAAAATTTAGATCAAGCTTTCTGCTCTTCTTTTATTCCAACTCCTCAGTTTTGTCTAGAGCAAAGAGAAGAACAGATTCAGTAAGAGGAGGGCAGTAAAAGTTGACAGCTTAGATATAGATGATTAGCTATAGATGTTTGCATGTCACCACCTTGCATGCTGCTGTTTTAGCAAACATATTTATAACAGGAAAGCTTGTTACTGGAAAAGACTGAATATGTTTATCACACTAGGCAGCTCCTCACTTGCTGGCTATCAGTTGTCAAAGATACCAGTTATCCCAGTATTCTGGTGACTCTCCTCGACATTATTGAAACTTCAAGATAACGAATAGGCTACTTATAGACATTATTTGTTTTAATTCTTAAATCATACTTGGAGTAGGAGCTATTGTTATGCACTACTTTTAAAAGGTGACCAAAGTGATTTTCAGAGTTTATATAGTAGACAAAGCTGCATAGCTCAGAAGTCATGAATATAGGACAAATTACAGAAGATCTTATATCCAGACTCTTAGCTATCTCTTACTCCTTAATGATCCAGGGTATTCAAGAACAGAAACACCCATCAATCATTAAGGATACTGGGCAAGGTGCCAGAAGTATTCAGAAGTGAATATGATTTGGCCTTATCTCTCAAGACACATCTATAACATCTGTGTCCCATTGAATTCTAACTCCTGTCTATTTGTTCATTCATTTAGTAGAAGGACTTGCGGAAATGCCAAGACAGGGCAACTAATTCTAGCCAATGAAGTTAGGGGAGATTTCATAGAAGTAACAAATTAGCTGAGCTTCTAGGACTCTAATAAATAGAAAATGGTCAAAAGGACTCTGATTCAGGAGACAAAATGGAGACCAGAAGCCATGGGGCAGTGTTGTCAGCAACAGTGGCTGCAGGCTCTGGAGTAATTTTATAGAATTTACAGGACACACTGATGGATTAGAACTTGATGCAGAGAGTGCTAAGGAAGAATCATTTCTCAAGCTTAGGTGGCTGCAAGGATGAAGCCATTAGTGGACAGAGACTACCTCAAGGGTTGGACAGGATCATGTGCTAAATTGCAAGCATGCTTAGTTAGAGTTTACTTAAGGTATTTGGGTTATAATCTCAATAAATAGTAGAATATTTAGATTTGAACCACAACAAAATGCCAAAAGCTGGACAGATTGAGGTAGAAATGAAAAAGTATAGCATGTCAAAATAGAGAACTTTCATGAATGATTTTCACATTAGAGGGAGAATTGCTGGTGACTCAGAAAATGTCATTTCACATTCCCATCTTTGATTGTGTGTAACCATGTAGTCTTTGCTGTGTCTTCCCCAGACCTCGAATAATGATCTGGAAGCTTACTCATTTATGAATTAATGCCTAGACCTTAAGCCAGGCTTGTTTGCCAAGTACCTCATAACTCAATTAATCTGTTTATATTCGACTATGTCTGCCACATGGCTGGTTACCTTTCCTCAGTTTCATATATCCAACTTCCTTATCTCAGTGGTGAATCCTCCAACACCCTGTGCCTGACTCCTTCCCAGAATTCTTATCTTGCTGACAGATGTCCCACCTTCTATTCTTTTAAGCCTTGCCATAGGCAGTACAGCTCTTTTTTGACAAGTGGTTCTCTTACACAGTGCACAAGAGATTATGCCTACAATTGTGTCTTCTTCCTTTCTATACATATATATGTACATGAACTTAGTATATTATACAGAATTGGCAACCTTCTGAGGTGAAACTAAGCCATGCTCTAGCCATTTCTTAGATGGTGCTCATCTATTGTATTTGTTGGCTGCTCTATTGATATGAGAAATACCATGATCATAAGAAATCAGGAAAGGAACGGATTTACTTCATCTTAGAGTTTGTGGCCCATCATCTAGAGAAGCCATGGAAAGTAGCTTGAGGCAGGAACAGAAGCAGAACTGAAGAGGAACACTGGGCAAAACTGCCTACTCACTGACTGTCCATGGCTTTCTCATCCTCCACTTTTATACAGCCCAGAACCACCTGCTCAGGAGTCACACTGTGCAGTGTGTTGGGTCCTCCGCATCAACTACTACTAAAAAAAAAAAAAAAAAAAAAAAAATGCCTCTACAAATGTATTCACAGGCTAATCTGATGGAGGCAAGTATTCAATGAAGGTTTCTTCTTCCCAAATGACTATTTGTGTCAACTTGACACAAACTAACTGGACATGCAGATGTCTTGCCCTAAGAGAAGAATAACAAACCAAACTAGAATTAAATTTGAAATGATTAAAACTTACAGGAGAAATGATTTTTCCCATTATGTAGTTCAATTTCTTGTGTAACAAACAAAAACTTGAATTATCTACTTATTTAGGAAAAAGATTGGAATATTTAATCTTATAACCAACTGAATGGTTAATTAAGTTTTCTTTCTTTGGTGTTTATAAACTGTGACCATACGGGGTTTGACTTTGAGTTTCACCTTTAAGATCTGTGTGTATTAATTGTAAATCAAACACATTGCTTAAATTGTCTTACAATAGCTTTTAAATGATGAGGTCTGGGTTCCTGGTGCAGGTTAGTCATGATGTGGATGGTTAAATACAGGAAGTTCTGATCAGAGCCCAACATTATTCCTAGGCATTATTATGACTATGTGTACAAGCGAGATCTAAATCTATTCTTGACATGAAGTGGTTTTGTAATTTTCTAGTCTGGATCCTTGATCAGACATTAAAGCATCCACAGTTCAAGGGAAAATCATTCCTTCCATAATTGTCTTCCTCTCAGCCCCTTGTATCCCAAGGATTGCAAAGTCTATAGAGCAACCTTCATTTCAATTTTATGGGGTATCACATAGTGGAAACATTTGAACAACTCAAGAACAATGGTAACTCACTACAAAAATCCATCTGAGAAATCAATGATAATTTCAGTTTCTCTGAGAAGCAATGTGAATACATCGAACAAACAATATGATTAGAGTCAGCTAGCAGGAATGAAGATATTATTGGTGGTGTAACTAAATGCAGTAAAAAATGTGGATTTTCTGGCCATGGCATTTGATCACTAGGAATCAGTCAGCATTCAAAGAATACCTTCATGTGCCAATGAAGGGCAACAATTTTATGTCATGAAAATCAAAAAAATATGGTTTTGCAGAGCCTTTTTTCAATAGGTGGCATAGAAGCATACTTTTGAATACTTTTATATTGACATTTTTCTTTAAATAAACAAAAATAAGTATATGTGCATGCCTATTTTTGAAAATTATACAAAATAGTGGGTTTTACTACAGGTCCTTCACACATACTCTGAATTGAACTTCCAGTCTCTTCCTCCTTCTTATCTTATGACCCACTCAAACGACCCCATGCTCTACTGAGATCCCCCATTCTCCCATGCATCTTTAAATATGTTTTATTGATATTATAAAGTAAGATGAGTTAAAGCTATGAAATGTTCCCTACCTGTGTGATGACTAATCTTGGCTGTCAAAAGACCTGGGTGAGAAGAGAGAATTTCAGTTGAGGAATTGCCTCCATCAGATTGGCCTGTGGGCATGTCTGTAGGGTATTGTCTTGTTTACTAATGATGTAGGAGTGCTCAGCCCACTCTACCCCATGCCATTCCTGGTCACTGGGACCTGTGTTGTATAAGCTGGATTAGCACCAGCTTGTGGAGCAAACTAGTAAGCACTGTGTCTCCATTGGCTTCTACTTCAAGTTCCTGCCTTGGCCTCACAATGATGAACTGTAGCTTGTATTTTAAAATAAACCACTTTCTTCCCAAGTTGCTCTGGGCCATGATGTTTATTACAGCAACAGAGAACAAACCAAGACAATTTGTTGCTAAGAACACTTTACATTTATTATTTATTTTAATTTTTATATGATAATCATATTTTAATAATTAAGGTCTTATTAACTGATACATTAAAATATAGAAGCAATGCATATTGATGGGGTACCATGTGATATTTTGCTGCATGATAATGTAATGGATAATTGGGTTAAATATATCTATCTTCTTTTTAAAAAAATCAATCTTTGCTTTGTTGTAAAAATATTCAAAATCTTGTTTTGTTTTCTAAATTTATATTTGCTTATAATTTTTATTTTAACCAATACATAAAAGGTAAAAGAGTACATATTTATGAGCACAGGTGATACTTTCAAGACCTATACATGTACTGTAATTGGGTTAAATCTATGTATTTTTCCAAATATCTCTTTAAGTTAAAGCATGCAAAACCTTCTCTTCAGATATACTATACACAATATACAAATGTGTATGCTTTAGCACACTAGCACTTCCTGCTCCTACCAAACCCTGTGATTCAGAAACTTTCCCAAGCCCTGGTGACCTCAGTGTTCTCACCTTCAATGATATCAATAGTTTTACATTCCAGTGAGATCATGTAGTACTTACCTCTCTATGCCCAGCCTGGTGCTCCTTATGTATACAATCATTTCTGGTCACCTCCATGGTTTTTATGGCTGAATAGTGCATGAGCCATATTTTCTTTTTCAGCTTGTCAACTGATGCATATTTGGGCTGTTTTCATCTCTTGGGTCCTACAGATGAAAGCACGATGTCTCTTTGTCATTCTGATGTAATTTCCTTCTGATTAACACCTAATAATGAGTTGCTGGATGCTATGGAAGTTCTATTTGCCACTTTGTAAGGAATATCTATGCTATATTCTAAGGAACATGTAGCTGCATAATGGCTACATTGATTTTCATTCCCATGAACAGTGTACAAGTCGTCTCTTTTCTCAGCATGCTAACTAGAATTTATTCTCTTGGATCGTTTTGATAATCATCATTTGGAACCAAGGAGGTAAATTGTTTTTACTTCCATTTACATGCTAAATTATCATATTGAACACCTTTACATAGATATGTTGGCAATAGATATGTTTCTTTGGGGAAATGCTTATGTCTATCAACCATTTCTAAAATATTTTTATTGATAATTTTTATTATGATTTTTTATATATTCTAAACACACTTTTGAATGTATAGGCTGCTGCTAATATTTTCTCTCATTCTTTGGCTTCATTTTATACTGGTTATTATTACTTTGCTGCATGTTAAGTTTTATTTTATTGTAATAGTTCCCTTTTACCCCATGACTTTGAGATATTCTTTTTTAAAAGATTACATTACTTTCAATAGCCTAAAGCACTTCTCCATATTTTCATAGTTTATAATAATTTAATGTTAGTCTATATGTGAATGAGGTAATTTAATAACTGACTGGTAGGAGTCTGTTTTCATTCTTGTGCATGTAGATATCCATTCTTACCCGCACCATGAATTGAAAAGACTCTTTTATCCAGTCCATTGTTTTTACATTAATTTATTTATTCACTTTACATCAGGATTTCAGCTCATCTCCCTCCTCTCTTTCCAGTCCCACCCTGATAAGTCCCTTCCCCAATTGCTTCCTGCCTTTCTCCTCAGAAAAGGCAGAGTCCCCTCCCAATTCCACCCCACACTGGGACCAACAGGACTAAGCACATCTTTTCCCTCTGAGGCCCAACAAAGTGGTCCAGTTAAGGGAAGAGTGCTAGAGACAGTCCTGTCTCTAATTGCTAGGGTACACACAGAAGACCAAGCTACACATCTGCTACAAATATGGAGAGGTCCTAGGTGAAGCCCCTGCATGCTCTTTGGCTAGTGGTTTAGTCTCTGTGAGCTTCCATGGCCCCAAGTTGACTCCGTAGGTTTTCTTGAGGTTCCCATGACCCCTCTGTCTCATTCAATTCTATCCTCCACTCTTTCACAAGACTCCCTGAGCTCTTCCTGGTATTTGGTTGTGGGTTGCTGCATCTGTTTCTATTCCTCTCAGGAGAGAGTTATGCTAGGTTCCTGTCTGTAAGCATAGCAGAGTATCATTACTAATGTCAGGGGTTGACTCTCCCATGGGGTGGGTCTCAGGTTGGGCCAGTCATTGGTTGGCCATTCCCTCAATCTCTGCTCCATCTTTGTCTCTGGGCATTTTGTATGCAGGACAAAATTTGGCTTGAAGGTGTTGTGGGTGGGTTGATGTCCCCCTCCCACAACTGGAAGTCCTTCCTGGATACAGAAGGTGGTCATGTCGGTCTTCATATCTCCATGGTAGGAATCTTAGCTAGAGTTACCCACAGAGACTTGCCCGGAGCCTCCCCTGTCCAGGTCTTAACACTCTGTCAAATTTGATTGGCTGCAAATACCTGACTGTGTTTGTGATCTCTGTGTCTATCATTATACCATTTACCCTACTGTTTGATGGTTGTAGCTCTGGAGTATGTAGTGAAGTCAACAATGACAAGTAGTAAAGATACTCCCTTTCCAGTTATTTGGTTTTAAGACCTTTAACCTAACTCCATGAGGATGGCATTAATATTGAGATAAGGATTGTTTCCAATCTGTATTCTACCTATGTAGTATGAACCATTTACCAGTGATGATGCTTCACATCCATGAACATAGGTATCTTTCCATTTTCTGTGTGTTGTCTTCAGATATTTTTCATCAATATTTTGTGACCTCAGAAATTTTGGCTGAATTTATTTCTATATATTTTATTGTAAACATGTGAGTTTTGTTATTATTATTATTATTATTAATTTTGATATTTTATTTACATTTCAATTGTTTCCATCTTTCCAGGTCTCCCCTTTGGAACTCCCTATCCCTTCCCTCTCCCCCTGCCTCTATGAGGGTATTCCCCCACCCACCAACTGACCTACCCACTCTCATCTTTCCTACTTGGCATTCCCCTATACGGGGACATCTAAAACCCTGAGGCACAAGGGCCCCTTCTCCCACCAGTGGCTAACAAGGCCTTCCTCTGCCACATACGTGGCCAGCACCATGGGTCCATCATGTGTATTCTTTGGTTGGTGATCCAGTCTCCAGGAGAATAGGGGGGTCAGGCCAGTTGCCACTGTTGCTCCCTCCATGGGGCTGCAAACTCCCTCAGCTCCTTCAGTCCCTTCTCCAAGTCCTCCATCTGAGACCTCACGCTCAGCCCAATGTTGCTGTGAGGTGACTCTTGGGTATTCCAAAATTTTGGGCTAATATCCACTTATAAGTGAGTATATACCATGTTCATTCTTTTGTGACTGAGTTACCTGGCTCAGAATGATATTTTCAAGTTCCATCCATTTGCCTAAGAATTTCATGAAGTCATTGTCTTTAATAGCTGAGTAGTATTCCATTGTGTAAATGTACCACATTTTCTGTATCCATTCCTCTGTTGAGGGACATCTGGGTTGTTTCCAGCTTCTGGCTATTATAAATATGGCTACTATGAACATAGTGGAGCACGTGTCTTTATTACATGGTAGAGCATCTTCTGGGTATATGTCCAAGAGTGGAATAGCTGAGTCCTCAGGTAGTATTATGCTCATTTTTCTGAGGGCCCACCAAACTGATTTCCAGAGTGGTTGTGCCAGCTTGCAATCCCACCAGCGATGGAGGAGTGTTCGTCTTTCTCCACATCCTCATCAGCATCTGCTGTCACCTGAGTTTTTGATCTTAGCCATTCTGACTGGTGTGAGGTAGAATCTCAGGGTTGTTTTGATTTGCATTTCCCTGATGACTTAGGATGTTGAACATTTCCTTAGGTGCTTCTCAGCCCTATGATTTTCCTCAGTTTAGAATTCTCTGTTTAGCTCTGTTCCCCATTTTTTGGTAGGGTTATTTGAATCTCTGGAGTCTAACTTCTTGGGTTCGTTGTATATAGTGGATATTAGCCTTCTATCGGACGTAGGATTGGTAATGCTATTTTCCCAATCTGTTGGTTGCCATTTTGTCCCATTAACAGTGTCCTTTGACTTACAGAAGCTTTGTAATTTCAAGAGGTCTCATTTGTGGATTCATGATCTTAGAGTATAAGCCATTGTTGTTCTATTCAGGAACATTTCCCCTGTGCCCACGTGTTTGAGACTTTTCCCCACTCTCTCTTCTATTAGATTCAGAGCATCTGGTTTTATGTGAAGGTCCTTGATCCGCTTGGATTTGAGCTTTGTACAGGGAGATAGGAATGGATCAATTTGCATCCTTCTGCATGTTGACCGCCAGTTGAACTGGCAGCAAATGTTGAAAATGCTGTCTTCTTTCCACTGGATGGTTTTAGCTCCTTTGTAAAAGATCAAGTGACCGTAAGTGAGTGGGTTCATTTCGGGGTGTTCAATTTTATTTCATTGATCTATCTGCCTGTCATTATAACAATACAATGCAGTTTTTATCACTACTGCTCAAGGTCAGGGATGCTGATTCACCCAGAAGTTCTTTTATTGTTGAGAATAGATTTTGCTATTCTGTTTTTTTGTTGTTGTTGTTTTGTTTTTGTTTATTTGTTTTTTGCTTTTTGTTTTTTGTTATTCAAAATGAATTTGAGAATTGCTCTAAGTCTATGAAGAATAGAATTGGAATTTGGATGGGGATTGCATTGAATCTGTAGATTGCTTTCGGCAAGATGGTCATTTTTACTATATTAATCCTGCCAATCCATGAGCATGGGAGGTCTTTCCATTGTCTAAGGTCTTCTTCGATTTCTTTCTTCAGAGACTTGAAGTTCTTGTCATACAGAACTTTCACTTGTTTGGTTAGAGTCACACCAAGATACTTTATATTGTTTGTGACTATTATGAAGGGTGTCGTTTCCCTAATTTCTTTCTCAGCCTGTTTATCCTTTGAGTATAGGAAGGCTACTGATTTGCTTGAGTTAATTTTATATCTGGCCAATTTGCTGAAGTTGTTTATCAGCTGTAGCAGTTTTCAGGTGGAGGTTTTAGGGTCACATAAGTATACTATCATATCATCTTCAAATAGTGATATTTTGATTTCTTCCTTTTTAATTTGTATTTCTTTGACCTCCTTTTGTTGTCTAATTGCTCTAGCTAGAATTTCAAGAACTATTGAATAGATAGGGAGAGAGTCAACAGCCATATCTAGTCCCTGATTTTAGTGAGATTGCTTCAAGTTTCCCTCCATTTAGTTTGATGTTGGCCACTGGTTTCTGTATGTTGCTTTTATTATGTTTAGGTATGGTCCTTGAATTCCTGTCTTTTCAAGACTTTTATCATGAAGGAATGTTGAATTTTGGCAAATGCTTTTTAAGCCTCTAATGAAATGATCGTGTGTTTTTTCTCTTTAAGTTTGTTTGCGTAGTGGATTACATTGTTGGATTTCCTGGTATTGAACCATCCAAGCATCCCTGGGATGAAGCCTACTTGATTGTGGTGAATGATCATTTTGACATGTTCTTGGATTCGGTTTGTGAGAATTTTATTGAGTATTTTTGCATCGATATTCATAAAGGAAATTGGTCTGAAGTTTTCTTTTATTGTTGGGTCTTTGTCAGGTTTTGGTATCAATGTAGTTGTGTCCTTATAGAATGAATTGGGCAGTGTTCCTTCTGTTTCTATTTTGTGGAATAAATTTAAGAGTATTGGTATTAGGGCTTCTTTGAAGGTCTGATAGAACACTACACTGAACCCAGTTGGTCCTGGGCTTTTTTTTGTTTGGGAGACTGTTAATAACTGCTTCTATTTCTTTAGGCATTATGGGACTGTTTAGATGGTTTATCTGATCATGACTTAAATTTAGTATTTGGTATCTGTCTAGAAACTTGTCCATTTCATCCAGATTTTCCAATTTTGTTGAGTATAGGCTTTTGTAGTAGGATCTGATGATTTTTTGAACTTCCTCAGAATCTGTTGTTATATCTCCCTTTTCATTTCTAATTTACTGTCTCTGTGCCCTCTGGTTAATATGGCTAAGGGTTTATCTATCTTGTTGATTTTCTCAAAGAACCAGCTCCTTGTTTTGTTGATTCTTTGTATAGTTCTTTTAGCTTCTATTAGTTTGATTTCATCCCTTAATTTGATTATATCCTGCCTTCTACTCTTCTTGGATGTATTAGCTCCTTTTTGTTCTAGAGCTCTCAGGTGTGCTGTTAAGCTGCTAGTGTATGCTCTCTCCAGTTTCTTTTTGGAGGCATTCAGAGCCATGAGTTTTCCTCTTAATGCTGCTTTCATTTCGTCCCATAGGTTTGGGTATGTTGTACTTTCATTTTCATTAAATTCTAAGAAATCTTTAATTTTTTTCTTTATTTCTTCCTTGACCAAGTTGTCATGGTGTAGAGCTTTGTTCAGCTTCCATGTATATGTGGGCTTTCTGTTGTTGTTGTTGGCATTGAAGACCAGCCTTAAACTGTAGTGATCTGATAGGAGGTATGGGATTATTTCAATATTCTTATATCTGTTGAGGTTTGTTTGGTGACCGAATATATGATCAATTTTGGAGATGGTACCATGAGTTGTTGAGAAGGTATATTCTTTCGATTTAGAATGAAATGTTCTGTAGATATTTGTCTAAATCCATTTTGTTCATAACATATGTTACATTCACTGTGTTTCTGTTTAGTTTGTGTTTCCAAGATCTGTCCATTGATGATATTGGGGTATTGAAGTCTCCAACTATTATTGTGTGAGGTGCAATGTGTGCTTTGAGCTTTAGTAAAGTTTCTTTTATGAATGTGGGTGCCCTTGCATTTGGGGATAGATGTTCAGAATTGAGAGTTCTTCTTGGTAGATTTTTCCTTCGATGAGTATGATGTGTCCTTCCTTACCTTTTTTGATGACTTTTGGTTGGAGGTCGATTTTATCCGATATTAGAGTGGCTACTCCAGCCTGTTTTTTGGGACCATTTGCCTGGAAAATTGTTTTCCAGCCCTTTACTCTGAGGTAGTGTTTGTCTTTAACAAGGAGGTGCATTTCCTGGATGCATCAAAATGTTGGGTCCTGTTTATAGATCCAGTCTGTCGGTCTATGTCTTTTTATTGGGGAATTGAGCCCACTGATGTTAAAAGATATTGAGGAATAGAGATTGTCGCTTCCTGTTATTTTCAATGTTATTTTTATGTTTGTGTGGCTATCTTCTTTTGAGTTTGTTTAAAGATTACTTTCTTGCTTTTTGTAGGGTGTTGTTTCCCTCCTTGTGTTGGCATTTTCCATCTATTATCCTTTGTAGGACTTGGTTTGTGGAAACATATTGTGTAAATTTGTTTTTTTCATAGAATATTTTGGTTTCACCATCTATGATAATTGAAAGTTTTGCTGAATATTTCAGCCTGTGCTGGCATTTGTATTCTCTTAGGGTCTGTATGAGATCTGCCCAGGATCTTCTAGCTTTCATAGTCTCTGTTGAGAAATCTGGTGTAATTCTGATAGGTCTGCCTTTATATGTTACTTGACTTTTTTCCTTAATGCTTTTAATATTCCCTCCTTGTTTTGTGTATTTGGTGTTCTGACTATAATGTGACGGGAGGAATTTCTTTTCTGGTCCAGTCTATTTGGAGTTCTGTAGGCTTCTTGTATATTTATGTTCATCTCTTTCTTTAGGTTAGGGAAGTTTTCTTCTATAATTTTGTTGAAGATATTTACTGGTCTTTTAAGTTAGGAATCTTCCCTCTCTTGTATACCTATTTTCCTTAGGTTCTGTCTTCTCATTGTATCCTGGATATCCTGGATGTTTTAGGTTAGGAACTTTTTGCATTTTGCGTTTTCTTTGACTATTGTGCCAATGTTTTCTATGGTATCTTCCTCAACTGAAATTCTCTCTTCTATCTCTTGTATTCTGTTGGTGATGCTTGCACCTAAGACTCCTAATCTCTTTCCTAGGTTTTCTAACTCCAGGGTTGTCTCCCTTTTTTATTTCTTTATTGTGTCTAGTTCTATTTTTAGTTCCTGGATGGTTTTGTTCATTTCCTTCTTCTGTTTGATTGTGTTTTCCTGTAATTCTTTAAGGGATTTCCTCTTTAAGGGCTTCTATCTGTTTACCTGTATTCTCTTATATTTCTTTAAGGGAGTTATTTATTTCCTTCTTAAAATCTCCTATCATCATCATGAGATGTAATTTTAAATCTGAGTTTTGCTTTTCTGGAGTGTTGGGGTAACCAGGGTTTGCTGTGATAGGAAAGCTGGGTTCTGATGTTGCCAAATAGCCTTGGTTTCTGTTCCTTTTGTTCTTGCCCTTGCCTTTCACCATCTGGTTATCTCTGTTGTTAGCTGGTCTTACTCTCTCTGACTGTGGTTTGACCTATCTGCAAGCCTCGATGTCAATACTCCTTGAAGACTTGTTCTCTCTGAGAGGAATTTGGGTTTGGAGAGCTGTGGTGCAGGGTCAGCTCTGGGGCGTAGACAGAAATAAGAAGGACCAAATACCCAGCTGTCCCTTGTTTCCTGTGTCCTGATGGCTCTGCAAGGGTCTCTCTTGGTCCAGTGAATCTGAACAGAAGTGGTGGTCTTGCCTGTGCTTGAAGGTGTATAGGCACTCCTGGGATACCAGCACTCTCCTGGCACTATTTGAGTATGGAGCCCTGTGTCACAGGATCTGTTCCCTGGTCACTGAAAGAAAGAGGACCACTCCTCAGTCCCTGTGTCCTGTGGATTCCAGTTGGGTCCCTCTGAGCAGACAGGCTTGCCCACACTCCTGGGAGTCTAGCTTTCTCCCAGCACTATTTGGTTATGGATCCCTGGTGACCCAGGCAGCAGATGTCTCCAGCCACTGATGGAAACGAGAAGGTGAGTTTGCTTTTTAAATTTCCTTTCATATAACTTTCTGCTGGGGTGTAAAAATGCTACTGTTTGGTTGTGTTTGTACTGTCCAAATATGTTGAGTTCTAATCAACTGTTTCTAATGGTCTTGAGGGTTTTCTAATCTCTGAGATCATGCAACTCTCACATTGTCACTTTCTCTCTTCAGTTTGGATGCCCTTCAGCCTGAAGAATATGTGTGTGTGTGTGTGTGTGTGTGTGTGTGTGTGTGTGTGTGTGTGTGTGTGTGTGTATTTATTTGGAAAACTTTCTTTAGAATATAGCCATCTAGTCTTTGGCTTTTCTTAGAAGTGGGCTTTTTAAAAAATTATTTATACAATCATTTTACTTGTTATTGTTCTTCTCAGGTGTTTTGTCTCCTCACTCATAATTCATGTTGCTAAGGCATTATTCACAAGAACTTTCCAATTTCTTTTATCGCTCAAACATGTTGGCAATTCTTATTTATAATAATATATAATGATGCTTTCTCTTTCTGTGGAATCAGTTATAATATCTCCTCTGGCTTTATTTATCAAAAGGTTTGTCAATTTTCTTTAATTTTCCAAAGGAACAACTCAATTTTATTACTCTCTCTATTTTTAATATATTTTTTGCTGTTTTCTATTATCTTCTTCATTCTCCTAATTTTGTTTCCCCTACATTTATAGTTTCTTGAGTTATAGATTTGAATCATTTGTTTGAAATCTCCTTGTGTTTATACATATAATTATTGTTTAATTTTATTTAAGTTTTAAGTAGATTTTAAGGCCAAGTTTATGTCATAGCAAAATTGTGATGAAGGAACAGAAACCTCCACATACCACACTGTCACACTTGCCAACCTGTTGTGTAACCTGCTATCCCACCATGGAGCTATATGTCTCATAGGTGCTGAATCTCTGGGTGTGCATCATTCCAACAGACCCATTGTTTATCTTAGGCTTAATTGCTTTTATTTCACTTTTTTCTTTTAGTTTTTTATCATATATCTTTATTTTATTTTATTATTTCAAACCAATTTTAAATTTGATATGTTTTGATCATATTCTTTTCCTTCCAGAAGCTTTTCCAGATCTTCTCTTCCTCCCTATCCATTCAATTTTAAGATCTTTCTCAAAAAGAAAACCAGAAAGCCAATGTAACCACAAAATGCCCAAAATGTAGGAAACAAAATAAAGTATCACCAAAAAACGAAAACAAAAACCTCCACCAAATTGTAAACAAATAAAAGCACACATTTTAAAAAAAAAATTGTGGAGTCAAGTGTTTTTGGTCAACTACTCTTGAACAGGAGATTTACCTTGGAGTGGTTGATGTACCCATTGCTATTCCATTGAAAAGAACTAATTTTCCCTCTTACAGCAGGTATAAATGACAGTTCTGTTGCTAACCTTTACCCTAATGGCTAGATTTATATACATTTGCTCATTTATGTTTTTAAAATATAATAAGATAAAATTAAAAGAATAACCTATCACATTGAAGTCAGACAAGACAGACCAACAGAAGGAAAGTCGCTTAATTTTATCCAACAGAGAATGCTAACAGAAATATTCAGTGAAAGTAATAAATATGTTAATCCTCTATATTAAGAAAATTTCCTGCTGGAGACTGAGAATTTCCAAGAGACAAAAATCATAGTCTAAAGTCCTACAGTTTTTTTTAACAAATTTTCTGTGTATGTACTTCTGATTATCTCTAGACTAAAAATGTAATTTTTATACAGGGAAATATTACAAGTATATTCTGAGTTATTCAAATAAACAATAAGTAGCCCAATACAATTTTCCAGAACTTTATTGGCCTTTGTATTTACAATCACTGGATATGTGCTTTAAAATCTTAACTCCCAAATCCACCAACCAGTGCAGCTTTTCAGATTTCTTCTTCTTTTTTTTTTAAGTTTAATCAATTTTATTGATTTTTAAGAATAAAATTTTAGATTGATTCGCAATAGAACAAAACAATACCAATCATTACATAAATGCCTAACCTGGAAGTTTTCGTATTTCTGAAATGATGATACTTTGCTGGGAGCCTTACCAGACACCAGTTGATTAATACCTTTGTCAGTTCTTATTCCATTTTATATACATTTCTTTTTTTTTTCCTTTTTTTTTATTTATTTTTTTTTTATTTTCATATATTATTTACATTTCAAATGTTTCCCCCTTTCCAGATCTCCCCTTTGGAACCTCCCCATTCCCTCCGCCCTCCCCCTGCCACTATGGGGATATTCTCCAACCCACCCCCCCACCCCACGCCCCACCCACTTTCGTCTTCCCTCCTTGACATTCTCCTATACTGGGGGATATAACACCCTCAGGCCCAAGGGCCTCTCCTCCCCCTGACGGGTAACAAGACCCTCCTCTGCAGTCTTTGTGGCCAGCACTATGGGTCCCTCCATGTGTATTCTTTAGTTGGTGGATCAGTCTCCAGAAGTATGGGGGGTCAGGCCAGTTGCCAGTGTTGCTACCAGCCTGGGTCTGCACACTCCCTCAGCTCCTTCAGTCCTTTCTCCAAGCCCTCCATCTGGGACCTCGTACTCAGTACTACTGTTCCTGTGAAGTGACTCTTGGGTATTTCAAACTTTTAAGCTAATAACCACTTAACAGTGAGTACATACCATGTTCATTCTTTTGTGACTGCGTTACCTGGCTCAGAATGATGTTTTCAAGATCCATCCATTTGCCTAAGAATTTCATGAAGTCATTGTTTTTAATAGCTGAGTAGTATTCCATTGTGTAAATGTACCACATTTTCTGTATCCATTCCTCTGTGGAGGGACATCTGGGTTGTTTCCAGCTTCTGGCTATTATAAATATGGCTGCTATGAACATAGTGGAACGTGTGTTTTTATTACATGTTGGAGCATCTTCTGGGTATATGACCAGGAGTGGAATAGCTGGGTCCTCAGGTAGTATTATGTCCAATTTTCTGAGGGTCCGCCAAACTGATTTCCAGAGAGGTTATATCAGCTTGCATTCCCAACAGCAATGGAGGAGTGTTCCTCTTTCTCCACATCCTCGCCAACATCTGCTGTCACCTGAGTTTATGATCTTAGCCATTCTAACTGGTGTGAGGTGGAATCTCAGGGTTGTTTTGATTTGCATTTCCCTGATGACTAAGGATGTTGAACATTTCTTTAGGTGCTTCTTGGTCATTTGAGTTTCCTCAGTTGAGAATTCTCTGTTTAGCTCACTTCCCCATTTTTTGATAGGGTTATTTGTATCTCTGGAGTCTAGCTTCTTGAGTTCTTTGTATACATTGGATATTAACCCTCTATCAGATGTAGGATTGGTAAAGATCTTTTCCCAATCTGTAGGTTGCCGTTTTGTCCTAATTATAGTGTCCTTTGCTTTACAGAAGCTTTGTAATTTTATAAGGTCCCATCTGTCAATTCTTGACCTTAGAGCACAAGCCATTGGTGTTCTGTTCAAGAACATTTCCCCTGTGCCCAAGTGTTCAATAATCTTCCCCACTTTCTCTTCTATTAGATTCAGTGCATCTGGTTTTATGTGAAGGTCCTTGATCCACTTGGACTTGAGCTTTGTGCAGGGAGATAGGAATGGATCAATTCGCAATCTTCTACATGTAGACCGCCAGTTGAGCCAGCACCATTTGTTGAAGATGCTGTCTTTTTTCCACTGTATGGTTTTAGCTCCTTTGTCGAAGATCAAGTGACCATATGTGTGTGGATTCATTTCTGGGTCTTCAATTCTATTCCATTGATCAACCTGCCTGTCACTGTACCAATACCATGCAGTTTTTATCACTACTGCTCTGTAGTACAGCTTGAGGTCAGGAAGGCTGATTCCCCCAGATGTCCTTTTATTGTTGAGGATAGTTTTTACTATCCTGGGTTTTTTGTTATTCCATATGAATTTGAGAATTGCTCTTTCTAGGTCTATAAAGAATTTAGTTGGGATTTTGATGGGGATAGCATTGAATCTGTAGATTGCTTTTGACAGGATGGCCATTTTAACTATGTTAATCCTGCTGATCCATGAGCATGGGAGATCTTTCCATCTTCTGAGGTCATCTTCGATTTCTCTCTTCAGAGACTTGAAGTTCTTGTCATACAGATCTTTCACTTGTTTGGTTAGAGTCACACCAAGATATTTTATATTGTTTGTGACTATTGTTAAGGGTGTCATTTCCCTAATTTCTTTCTCAGCTTCAGATTTCTTCTTATAGCCCTTTCTTAGGTTTTATGGTGATCAAACACCATGTCTAAGGACACTTATCGAATAAGTTTATTAGGATGGTTCCAGGGGGCTAAGAGATCATCATGGCATGGAAATATGGTAAAAGATGGCAGGCAAGTATGGCAGCTGGAACAGCAAACTGAGAGTTCATATCCTGAATTATAAGCAGGAAGCAGAGAGGATGAATTTGGAATGGTGTATGGCATTTGAAACCTCAAAGCCTTAGCCCACTGTAGCACTGCCACCAACAAGACTATATCTTCTAAACCTACCTGAACAGCAACTCCAACTGAGGACTATGTGTTTTAGTTCCTGGAAATATGGAGGATATCTCATCCAGGCCACCATAGTCCCTGTTTACTTAGGTTTGATATGGATGGGTGCAAATCATTACAGAGATTTATGCTCCAGAAGGAGGGTCATTTTCAAACTTTAGTACATTATATGTATTATATATACAGAATACTCAACAAAGCAAGAGTTTTCATAGTTGATTCAGTTCACCCAGGAGACACCCACCCCATTCAACTGCCTAAAACATAGTCGTTTCTTCTCCCTAGTCATATTTAAAAGGAGGGAAAGTCAAAAGAGAGAAAAAGAAAGCATGTTCATATCACTCTGTGAATCGATTATGGAAAACTTTCAATAATTAAAGACATGGTTATCTTTTATAAAATCTCTTTTTCTGTTTCACACTTTTTCTGTTGATCTGGACTCATAGGATGCTGGGGAGACACATGAAATATTATGTGTCCTGTTGTCTGTAGGTGATGTCAGGCAATGTATTGAACTGTTGCCTTTTAGTCTTTTCTTTTAAAGTATATACACCAATACTTTGCTGTTGTGTGATGCAGATTTGGGTGATGGCTGGTATTGTAATTGGCTATCTGTTACTGTGATGAAACATGGCCCAAAAGCATCCTAGATGAGGAAAAGGTTTCCTTGGCTCGAAGTCCATAATAAAATAAAGTCAAGACAGAAACTTGTAAGAGAAACCAAAGCAGATACCACAGAGGAAAGCTGCTCATTGGCTCGTTTCCTCTAGGTTGCTCAGCTACCTTTCATTCCCATAATGGTGCTACTCAGTATTCTGGAAATGTCTATATCAATTAGAAATTAAGAAAAAGGAGTCATAGTCATGCCCATAGGCCAATCTAATTAAGTTGTTTCTTCAGTTGAGGTTCCTCTTTGATGATGATTCTAGGTTTGAATCAAGTTGTCAGTGAAAGCTAATTATGACATCTCATTCCTTGTCAACTTTGACAGAAAAACACATCACAAACAGAAGTTAAACCATGTTTCTTTTTTCATTTGTTGCAATGATCTCATGATAATGTCACAATATAAAATGAGATTTAACTTTAACAATTCCACAGTCTAAAATTTTCAACACTTTAAATGTCTAACTGTTTTCTTAAAATACAGTCTATTATCTGTGGACTCTTGTAAAATCCAAAATAAACTACATATTTTCTCATTCTACAAAAGAAATACTATAGCAGAGTTAAATCAAAGCAAAGCAAAACCCAAGCCTAACAGTATATAAAGCTCAATGTCCAGCATCAGGAACTCATTCGTGATTTTCTTAGCTTCAGTGGGCTTAGGCATCACTACCTCTCTACCTCTGACATCTACACCAATCACAGTTTCTCTCAAAGGCTCAGACAATCTGATTACCATGCCTGCTCCTGTTCTTTCTGGACATCCTAAATTCCTGTAATCATCAATATCCTGGGTACTCCACTCCAACTGAGGCTTCACCTTCAGTAATGGTCTTTCCTGTTGTCCCTTCAGAGAAGCTCTGATCCTGAAACACAGCGCCAAGGGCTGGCTGCTCTCCATGATCCCTTCATGCCTTAAAAACAAATATCTGAGAAAATTTTACATATTGCCAGGTTCAGCCTCCAGCTTGAAACGCAGCCTTGGCTTCTTTGGACTACAGCTTCTGTGTGCTCACCCTGAGGAAATACTTCTCAGAAGATTTCGCCTTGATGATACTGACCTCTTATTAATGAGCTGATTTTTTTTTTAGCACTAGCTAACTAGCTTCCATTGCCCCAGTAAAGCAAAATTTCACTTCAGTTACTCTGCTCCCTTACTAATTACAGCTGGTTCTTCAGCCTCCACTAATCAAAAACCAGAGTCCAAATTCAAACTCAAACAAACAGAGCTTTTGCTTCCATTGGAAACTTTAGAAGGCAGGCCTTCATTGTTTGAATTTCTCTCAGCACTCTTAGGTTCCAAGCTCCCACAAGAACTCATTAAGCTCTGAGCACTCAACAGCTTTTTCAGCCCAAAATTCCAGACACTTCCACAGTCCTCTCCCAAAACACGGTGGTTGGCCAGATCCATCACAGCAAGACCCTGCTATAGTGTTAGTTTCTGTTCTAGTTGTCACAATGAAATAATGGCCAATGGCAACTTGTGGAAAAAATAAAGATTTGATTTATAGGTTACAGCTCACCATCAGGAAATACAAAGCAAGGGACCTGTAGCAGAAATAGAAGCAGAGACCCTGAAGGAATGTTACTTGCTTGCTTGCTCATTCTAGCTTGCTCAGCCTGCTTTCTTACACCACCATGAACCACCTTCTTGGTGTGGTACCACTCACAGTAGGCTGGATACTTCTATAAGCAATTAGCAATTTTAAAAAATCCCATAGATATGCCCAGTCTTATCTGAAAAATGCTTCAGTTGAGGTTCCTTCTTCCAGAGTGGTTCAACATTTGTGTCAGGATGAGAACTAAAGCTTGCTATGATAGATGGTCAAAGGCTCACTGTAAATAGGATGGTCTGTTGGGCCAAAGGTAAAGCTCAGACTATGATTATGATACACTGGATGAAATTATATTCTGATTTATTTAGTAGACTTTTGCATTGCCAACTTTACTATTAACTGAACAAAAGAAAGAAATGAATTAAGTTGTTCCCAGAAGATTAATGTATAAGTTTCTAGTGTCCTACGAGCCTTGATTATTACTCGACTTTATTAAGCAATCAGTGATGAGTTTGAGATTTGCAAAAACCTGCTCCCTTTTTAAAGGCACATTACTTCTAATCGAGTCTTGGTTCAAGCTCATCTTTGCATCTCAATAAGGGAGACAGAGCAGTTTCTTGATTAGCTCCATTTCTAACTTATCCATCACATTTAACCCCAACCCCTCTTCTGCTGCTTTAGGGTACAAGTATGTACTAGCTGTTACAGCCAATGAAAAGGGCCTTGTGTGTGCTTATTGCTAACTTCAGAACAAATTCCAACCTCTGTTAATGAGAGCCAGCTAACAGTAAGACAACAAAGTACACATTGAAAGGAAATGCCCTTTTTTTCCATCTTGCATTTGTTTTCTAGTGTTCAGTGTTTCTACCTGCTGGGAGCCTCTGACCCCACTGCTGTCCTAATTAGGCCTGTCACACTACCTCTCCTGTCATCAATTCATGTCTAGAGAAGCCTCTGAAAGAACATGTCCCACCACAGTATATGTAGCTTTTAAGCATGACGTGTTTGTCTGTTCTGGAAAAGGTGTTTCTAAAAGACATAGTTAAAATGCCGAGTTAGTTAGGAAAGTAGGAGAGCTTAATGGGAAGAGCTGGAACCTTGGTCATCATCCTGACTCTATTCATTTCTGAATTTCCTTCTCTATATAAACACACAATAGAGGTTACATTTCAGGGCTCAATTAGATAAGCTATCCAAAGGACCTCATGCAGGATACATTATTAGAAGTTCTTAAATGCCACATGGAAATTGACACTTAAGACAGGGGTACATTCTTATGTACTTTGGCAGTAAGCTAAGGAAGATATTTTGAGACAGCAATCTTGTAGTTCTCATATGTCATTTGTGCTTAATGCATGAATCCTCACAGTTATTCTCTAAAGAGATTTATAGAAAGTTAGGAACTACATTTACTGAAGCTCCTCGTTTTCCTCTGCAGTTTAAACAATTGCTTTCTCCACCTGCTTGTAGAATGAATCTTATTATTTTGGGCGCAAAAAGGCAAGTTAAATATAAGCAAGAGATTAACTTTATTATATGAAATCAGAGAAGATCCCAAGGCTAATAAAACATGACATGGCTCTGTCTGCTTTCTATGATGCTAAGCTCTTCCCTGCCTAGCACCACTTCACACACCAGAACAGTAAGATGAGTGAGAACACCCGGGATTCACAGCTTCCACCACAAATAAAACCCATTATCGTGTCCTAATAAAAGAATGGCTGGTGGTGAAGGTCAGCTCAGGGGTCCAATCTTACCTTTGCCTTATGGATTGGAAAGAAACAAAGCCATACAGATGTGAGTTAAGATACCAATAGGTTTGAACATCTAAGAAACACTGACATAATAAAAGTGGTTGATGTCCTGTATTTAGCTTTCATTCTTTCATTTTGATCAGGTGCTTTTTAATAAAAGCAATAGCAACACTGGAGGACAGATGGCTACTCCCCAGTGGATACTTTGTCTTCTATGTTATTTGAAAATGATTCTGTTAATATATCCCAGATTAAATCTTTGCATTTCATTGTACCTTATCTATTTTATATAGAATCATCTAACTAGTAATAATAGTTAATGCATTAAGTCTTGAATATAAAATATAACTAATAAATAAATAATGGTGTATCATTCTCAGGAGAAATCAGTCTTGCTGACTCTTGATTACACAAAGATGCATGAAGAACCTTTATTATTAAATCTTAAGCTATGGTTAACACAAAGTTACTAATTTAATCTTGCTCTTAGAAATAGCTTAAAATTTCTACTCCACAGTCTTATTAAATAGAATATAGTATGCTGAATTGAACAATTGGTGTACTCTCTGATGATTGGGAACCTTGAACTTCTGTTAAAATTATCATCTTTGATGATACCACAGATGAAGAGCAACAAGAAATAGGAGCGCTCAGCAACAACTATTAAATATTCTTTGGACTACAATTCTACTGTTATTGCCAGTTTATCTTCAAATATTTTTGTTTCTGTGAATCAATTACAAAAGGAACAAAATGGCTGCAGTGTTTTCTTGAAGTACTATATCTGATCTGAAATGAACCTGAGCTCTCACAAGGCATGTTCTGGGTTCACAGTCCATATCCTTGTTTTCCTGGCTGCTTAAGGATCCTAGGCTAGCAAGGAGAAGCAAAACGCTAAGGTAATTTACCTTAAGAGGTATTTATTAAATACCATGTGACCATCCCTACCTAACACTCCCTTACCTTCTTGAATACTGTTATCTTACATTTACTTTTAACTTTAAGCTATGTTTAAGATTAATATTGAACTTAAATCTTTCAACTTTTAAAGTTGTATTTTATTGACCAAACAAATTTTGTAGCTGCCCGTTACTGTTGGTACATGACCAAGAGGATGTACACTGTTCTTAGGATTGTAACCATGGCTTTTTATGGAGTGTTAATGTGTTTCTCTGAATGTGCTGTCCCTTGTCACCTAGAATTCTATCCAACCTACTTTCTTTCTTATAAACAATCCAATCGGTTTTATTCTCATTCTGCTCCATTTCTCCATTCTCTGAACTTGTGCATTGATATCTCCAAAAGTGTTGACCTTTTCATCTCCACAACAAACCACAGGATGTGT
Source organism: Rhynchomys soricoides (assembly GCA_019843965.1). NCBI lineage: Eukaryota > Metazoa > Chordata > Mammalia > Rodentia > Muridae > Rhynchomys > Rhynchomys soricoides. The sequence continues at coordinate 970,020 of JADRCH010000270.1, forward strand.
TATTTTGCATTCATAAAAATACTAGGGTATATTCAATCACTCATTGCTCACTATGATGTCATTCTTTGTTTAATTTTCTGCTCCTGTGTGATGGAGTCTCTGGCCCTGTGCTATGGACCATATGCTCACAATGATGTTCCTATCTATTAGATTTGTATTTTATACTTAGCACTATCTAGAATAAAAGCTTAAATCCTTCAGCTAATATACTACTTTGAATTATGTAATTCTCAAGGAATAAGGATAGGTTTAATATTTGCTACCACTAGGTAATGAAGCAATGGGCCCTTAACCTTTGCTTAGCAGAACCACTCTACCATTTGCTGGTATTGTCAAGAAGTTAGATTTTTACCTCCCTCAGTCAAAGTAGGTATTATTTACCCACAGCAACTCCAGAATCCAGAAAGTTTCAGGGCAGTTTTATATGCTTGATTCTTTTCTGCATGTAGAAAACTATCACCAAGTGAGAACCTTCCATCACTCTAAGAATTGTCTTGGGAGTCATTGTAGAGTAACTTAGAATACCTGAACCTCATCTCTCCTGAATGACTCAACGATTGGTTCAGGCTTTGTCTGCATGTTCCAACTGCCCAACTGTGAGGTGTTAGGTAATTAAAAGGAACCATTCCTATCATTCTTCACAAAAGTAGCTCTGCTCCAGTATAGCTTTGATAACAGAACTGGAAGAAAATATACACTGCTCAATGTTTAATGCTGAGATCTGCCAAAGACAACAAATGAATTACACTTCCCCCTAGTGATCTTGCTATATTCATTTACAAACTCTATTTTCCCAAAAACATTATAGATAATTTCTTTTACATATTAAAAAATAAGTTATGCTGTGGTGTGTGTGTGTGTGTGTGTGTGTGTGTGTGTGTGTTAGGGTCCAGCTGTGGTTCTGTATCTTCCATTTCCTCCCTCAGGGTGTCCAGATGATGTTGCACACCAGCTGGAAGGATGAAGCAGAGTCCAGAATGGGTGGAGTCTGCAGGAATGAGGGAAGTGGGTGGTGGGGAAGGGGTGGTTCTCTAAAGATTTTAGTGAGACAGCTATCTTTGAAGATTTTAGCTTGTAGGCATGTACTTTATTAGGGGGTGAACCAGTGCCATATATGAACTTTGGAGAGTAGGAGTTTTTCTAAGGGTGAAGTTTCATTGGCTATTGTTTAAAGAACTGCAAATGGCTCATTTGTATGGGATCAGGGGATCCCAGGTACTTGCTGGAAGGTTCTGATCAGGAAAGAGGAAAATGAACACATAGGTTTGCCAAAGACTGTGTGACATTCCTCAGGGAGAAGATTGAGGATCAGGCTCCAAAGATCAGGCAGAGAAGAGAGATAAGCCCTGCTGGTAAAGAGAGGCTTGCATTTTGCTCAGAGCTCAGTGGAGCTATCATGACATAGTAGACTGTGACCTAATTAGCAGAGTTCCCGTACAGTGTGGCTACTGAATCACATTTCAATTCAGACTCATTTATTAACTATTGTTGCTGCTGTTGTTGTTCTTGTTGTTGTTGTTGTTGTTGTTGTTGTTCATCTTCTTGTTCTTCTTCTTCTTCTTGTTCTTCTTCTTCTTCTTCTTCTTCTTCTTCTTCTTCTTCTTCTTCTTCTTCTTCTTGTTCTTCTTCTTCTTCTTCTTGTTCTTCTTGTTCTTCTTCTTGTTCTTGTTCTTCTTGTTCTTCTTCTTCTTCTTCTTGTTCTTGTTCTTCTTTTTGTTCTTCTTATTGTTCTTCTTATTGTTCTTGTTCTTCTTCTTGTTCTTGTTCTTCTTGTTCTTCTTCTTCTTGTTCTTGTTCTTCTTCTTCTTCTTGTTCTTGTTCTTCTTCTTCTTCCTTCTCCTCCTCCTCTTCCTCCTCCTCTTCCTCCACCTCCTCCTCTTCCTCCACCTCCTCCTCTTCTTCTTCCTCCTCTTCTTGTTCATCTTGTTCTTCTTGTTGTTCTTCTTTATTTACTTGCTTATTTATTTGTTTGTTTGTTTTTCTATTTATTTGTTTTATACCCTGGCCACAAGTCCACTCCCTCCTCTCCTTCAAGTCTTACCTTCACATACCCATCTGCTCATTACTCCCTCCCCTTCTCCTCAAAGAAGGAGAATCCCTTCATGAGAACCAACCCACCCTGGCGCATCAAGTCCCACCAGGACTAAATGCATCTTCTCCCACTGAGGCCAGACGAGGTAGTCCAGATGGGGTAAGGGAATCCAAAGGCAGATAACAGAGTCAAACACAACCCCAGCTCCAATTGTTAGGTTACCCACATGAAGACCAAGATGCACATCTGCTAGAGAGGTGAAGGGGCTTAAGTCCAGACCATGCATGATCTTTGGTTGGCGTTTCAGTCTCTGTGAGCCCCCATAGAACCTCTTAGTTGGCTCTGTAGGTCTTCTTGTGATGTCCTTGACCCCTGTAGTTTTTTCAATCCTTCCCCCAATTCCTGCAAAAGTCTCCCAGAGCTCTGTCTAATGGATGGACATGAGTCTCTGTATCTGTTTCCATCAGGTGCTAGATGAAGCTTCTGAGAAGACAATTATGCTAGGCTCCTATACCAAGCATAGCAGGGTATCACTAATAGCATCAGGAGTTGGCTCTCTCTGATGGGATAGGTCTCAAGTTGGACAAGTCATTGGTTGACCATTTCCTCAATTTCTACTCCATCTTTACCCCTGCACATTTTGTACACAGGACAAATTTTGGGCTGAAAGCTTTGTGGGTAGGTCTGTGTCCACCTCCTTCAACTAGAAGTCACACCTGACAACAGGAGATAGCCACTTCAGTCTCCATATTCCTAGCTGCTAGGAGTCTCAGCTAGGGTTACCCCATAGATTCCTGGGAGGTTCCCCCTCCTGGGTCTCAAGCTCTTCCCAGAAATGTTCTCCCACCAACTTCTGTTCTCTATCCCTGCCCTCTCCCCACCCTGCTCTCTCCATACCTAATTCTCACTTCTTTTCCCCTCCCCCACTCTCCTACCCAGTTCCCTTACACATCCACCTTTGATGTCTGTTTTGTTTCCCCTTCTGAGTCAGATTCAATTATCCTCCATTGCACCTTCCTTGTTACTTAATTTCTTTAGGTCTGTGGATTGTAGCATGGTTATTCTGGACTTTATGGATAAAATCCACTAGTAAGTGAGCACATAATGTGCATATCTTTCTGGGTCTGGGTTATTCTCACTAAACCTAAAGTTTGTCCTGACTACAAGACACCCAAACATTAAACAGATCTCTAGGAGACTTCTGAAGGAGTTAGGGGAAGAACTTTTCTAGTTCCATCCATTTGCCTGCAAAATTTATGATGTCTTTGTTTTTAATAGCTGAGTAGTATTCTGTTGTGTAAATGTACCCCATTTTCTTTACCTATCTCCAGTTTGAGTGATATCTTGGCAGTTTCCAGTTAGGTGTGAACTTTATTCATCTGGCTATTACAAATAAATCTGCTACCAAGATAGTCAAGCAAGTTACTTTGTGGTATGGTGGAGCACCTTTTGAGTATACACCCAGAAGTGGTATTGCTGAGTCTTGAGGTAGAACTATACCTAGTTTTCTAAGAAACTGTCACATTGATTTTCAAAGTGATTGTACAAGTTCACACTCCTATCAGCAATGGAGGAGTATTCCCCTTGCTCCAAAACCTGGACAGCATGTGCTGTCACTTGAGTTTTTGATCTTAGCCATTCTGATGGGTGTAAGATAGAATCTTAGAGTTGCTGTGATTTGAATTTCCTTGATAACTAATGATGTTGCACATTTCTTGCCACCCATTACAGATTCCTAATGATTCCATGTTGAGAATTCTGTTTAGTTCTGTACTCCATGTTTAATTGAGTTATTTGATTTGTTAATGTCTAATTTCTTGAGTTCTTTATTTATTTTGAATATTAGTCATTTGTCTGATATAAGGTTGGTGAAGATCATTTCTCACTCTGTAGGATACCATTTTGTCCTACTGACAGTGTCCTTAGCCTTACAAAAGCTTTTCAGTTTCATGAAGTCTCACTTATTAATTGCTGATCTTAGCGCCTGTGCTATTGGCATTCCCTTATTCTTACTTTAAAATATTATATGCTTCAAATCAAAATCACAAAATATAAAATAAACTTAGAGTTGAGGAGTTGTGATATAAGCTTTTTTTAAAGATACAAGTAGAGATGAACCAAAGAAAGACAATATTTAAAAGGTGTCAGAGAATGGAATTCAACTCATATGCCCTCTCATTTTTTCAGGTAATGAGTAGGCTCCAGACCCTGTGCTATAATATGACATTTCTAAAATCTCCTGTAGCCAAGAGAGAAATAGATGAGGACTGAAATTAGTCTCCTAACAATGAAATTAATGCATTGTCCAGTTTGGCTAGTCTAGCAGTTTCCATGTTTCAAAGATAAATATAAACATGCTAATCAGGTCTCAGAACCATACCTCTGCCACACATATAGGCCTTCTTCTGACATTATTGAATTCTCTGCCATGTGTGTGCATGTGTGTGTGTGTGTGTGAATGTGTTGCTGTATGCATTTTCTCTTCAATGCTTCCAAATATATGGCTAGATTTTTATTATGTGTAGATTTTTTTGAGATTAGAATTTGATTACAAACATTCTCCTAATCCTTTCCTCCCTTAAATCTCTCCCATAAGCACCTTTCTACTCTTTTTCAAATTTGTGGTCTCTTTTATTTTTTTACTAATTGTTATTTCATGTATATATGTACAGTTATATACATATGCATTTCTAAATATAACTTGTTAAGTACATATAATACTACCTGCATGTATATTTTTAGGGCTAATCATTTGGCATTGGACAAACAGTTGCTGTGCTCTTCTCTGGGAAATGTCTTCTCTTCCATTTCCAGTTTTTCTCAGTTGCATATAGTTATTTGTATAGATTTCTCTCCATGGCAACCTCCTTCAAGTTATCAACCATTGTAATTACTGAGATATCAGTAATTTCTCTCTTTAAACTACACTGTTTAGAAAACATGGCAATGTTTGATTTCTACTAACAATTTAAGTTTCTGATTTATTTATTCACAAGACAAACTCATGTAATTGGAAGGATGCTCAAGTAATCAGTATGTTGCAAATAACTAGTGAGTAGGGACATTTACAAATGGATTTTAATTTCTTTTCATAGAGTTCAACTTCTCATTATATTTGTTCATAAAAATCATCTTTTATTCAGGCAATGTTTTGTGCCTACAGAATATCTGGTCTCAGGAATATAGAAATTTATGCAGAGGTTTCCACTGGGCAGTTTGAGTTGTTTATTCCATTAGTTCAGCTGGGGTCAGCAGATCTTCAGAAATGGCAGGCAGAGTATCAAATGGTTGTATAGGCATTCTTTTTTCTACAATAAAATAGTTATTCTTCAAAGAATAGTCATAATTTTCAAATGCTTATGATCCTAAAGTAGGTAACTAAATGCTACAAATACAAGCTAACAAGCATGCTAAATGTAATACAGCTAGACACATACTGAATAACTGTTTATTGCTTTTTTAGCACTCACGTGAGTGAAAGTCTGCATGTGCGCATGCACACGCCTGCATGCGCGCGCGTGCACACACACACGCACACACAGAGTCACATACTTCATTTCCTTCTAAACATACAATAGCTCTTGCATTAGGCTCCAGTTTGTAAAAAAATAAAATTCTGCTGCTTAACTTTATGGTAAAATAACGTTTAAATATTTTCTTTCTTTCTTTTTTTTTTTTTTAGTTTTTCTCTGTGTAGCCCTGGCTGTCCTGGAACTCACTCTGTACACCAGGCTGGCCTCAAACACAGAAATCAGCCTGCTTCTGCCTCCCGAGTGCTGGGATTAAAGGTGTGAGCCACCACTACCTGGCTAAATATTTTCTTTTTAAATTGATAAAAAAATTGTTTTTTGTACAATATATTTTGACATTCCTACCACCCAACACACCCCAATTTATGTTCTTTATATTTGACTTTTCAACAACCAAAATCCAATAAACAAGAAGTAAAAATAACAAAAAGCACAAAACCACACATAAACATAAAAACAAAAATCAAAATAAACAAGCAAAAGACCAATAAGACAAACAAACAGCCTCCCTCCAAAAAAAGAAACAAAAATATCATTGAGTTGGCTTTCCATTGGCCAAAAACTCCTGGGCATGGGGCCTGACCTGGATTGATGTTGATACATTCAGCGAAACTCCACTGAAGAAAACTAAATTTCCCTTTGCTAGCAGGTGTCAATTTTTAGATAGCTTCTTGGTTTAGAGAGAGAGATCCCTTGTTCATATTGTTTTCTCAATTCTGGGACCCTGTCTGTGTTAAACAAGTACACAAGTATGTATTAGCCCCGTCACTTTGTGTTCCTGTTATGCCTGGAAGATATGTTTCCTGGAGCCATCCATTACTGTTCACTCTTAACAATATTTTTACCTCCTTTTCCATTTATGTAGTGAAAAATAAAACATTGGGGATGAGCGTTTCAAAGTTTCTCACATTCAGCACATTGTCCAGTTCTGGGTCCCTGTGGTAATTACCATCTACTGCAAGAAGCAGCTTCTTTAATGAGGGTTGAGAGACATATATGTATAGAAATATGTCATTCAGAGTCACTTTGTTGCTATGTTTCTTTAGCCAAAGGAAAGTATTAGGTTCCTCCATACACTCATAATCTATACAATCTCAGGTTCTTAAACACATTAACAGTATTATATTTGGGTTATACTTTATGCAGTAGGCTTTAAATCCAATTGAAAGTGGTTGGTTGCTTCTATAACACTTGTGCCACTATTGTACCAGTATATCTTGCAGGCAAGTAATTGTTGTAGGTTGCAGGGTTGTAGCTGAGTGATATTGATGATTGCCTTTCTCCTCCAGTATCATACACAATAACTTCCACTAACATGGGTACTAGTCAGTAGGGTTCAAGCTTCTAGTTAAGCATCACCTTGACTTCTACATGTTTGATGACATAAGCAAGAGTTGTCTTCAACTGTAGAGCCTATCAAGTTGTAGAGAGTTAACAACACCTTGGTAATAGGGTGTGATGTTTGGGATTTTCCAAAATGGTTTTCCCATTAGCCCATGACTCAACAATATGCAATGCTTCCTCATATGGGAGGTTTAAACTTGGTGGCATCAGATATCGATTGGGGCAATATATCCTATATTATTTGGTGACTCCATTTAAATACCATTCGTATATGTATATACTTTAGGAAGCTTATAAGGATTTACATATGATTTTGGAAATGTCCGTAGTTTTAGCTGTCTCTCTCCATATTTCCTCATTTACTCTTCTCTCCCATTCCTATTTATTTCCTATTTATTTCTCCTATTCTAGGTCTCCCTTTGCCTCTTCATAACAAAATATTCTGTTTACCCTTCCTTGAAATATCTTTTACTCCCTTCTAGTCCCTTATTATGTATATAACCTCTATGGGTTTACAGGTTATAACACACACACTGAAAGCTTAAAACCTAACATCTACATTTGAGAGAAAACATACAACGCTTATCTTTCTAGGCCTGGCTTGTTTCAATCAAGATTTTTTTCTGGGTTCATCTGTTCACCAACAAATTTTGCAATTTCATTTTTTTTTCGTCTTTCTTTTTTAAGATTTATTTATTTATTTATTTATTTATGTCACTCTTTTCGGGCATACCAGAAGAATGTATGAGATCCCATTACAGATGGTTGTGAGCCACCATGTACTTTCTGGACATTGAACTCAGGACCTCTGGAAGAGCAGTCAGTGCTCTTAACCACTAAGCCATCTCTCTAGCTCCAATTTCATTTTCCTTAAAAGCTGAATAATATTTTGCTATATAAAATTACATTTCACTTATCCATTCATCCATTGATGGACATCTAGGCTGACTCCAATTTTTACCTATTATAAATAGAGCAGCAATAAATATCTCTGTAGTAAGATATAGACATAAGATATATGCCCAATTGTACTACAGCTTGCTTTTGAAATGGCTCTATTCTCCGATTCCCAAGGAACCACCACATTGATTACTATGGCTGTGCAAGTTTGCATTTTCCTAAGCAGTGGATGAGTGACTCCTTACTCCATATCCTAGCCAGCATGAGCTGTCACTTGTTTTATTGATCTTGGCTATTGTGACTGGTATAAGATGAAATATTAAACTAGTTTTAATTTGAATTTTTCTGATGGCTAATGATGCAGAACATTTATTTAACTGTTTTTTAACCATTTGTATTTCACCTTTTAAGAACTCTACTCAGTTCTGTATTTATTTTTAATTAGGATTTTTTTCTTGATATCAGGGGTTTTTCTTGTTGTTGTTGTTGTTGTTTATATATTTTAGCTAATAAACTTCTATCAGATAAATAATTGGAAAATTTTTCCCGTCTTATAGGTTAACACTTTCCTCTCATGGTGGTGGTGTTTTCACTACAGAATAATTTTAGCTTTCTGAGGTCCCATCTTTTGTTGGTCTTAGTGCCCATGCCGTTGGAATACTGCTCAGAAAGTCTTTTTCTGTAACAATGAGTTCAAACCTATTACTCACTTTCTTGTCTACCAGATTAAGAATATTTTGGTCTCATCTTGAAGTTTTTGGTCTCATCTTGAGGTTTTTGAGGTTATATATATATATATATATATATATATATATATATATATATATTCTACATGCAGTTACCCAGTTTGACCAGCACCATTTGTTGTTAAAGATGCTGTCTTTTCTCAAGTATGTATTTTAAGCTTGTTTGTCAAAAATCAGCGATCTGTAGTTATCTAAACTTATGTCTGGCTCTTTAGTTCATTTCTATTAATCAGCATGTCTGTTCTTACGTTAATACCATGCTAATTTTATTGCTATACCTCTATGCTACAACTTGAAATCAGGGATGGTAGTATTTCTAGAAATTTTTGTATTATTCAGGATTGTGATATGTATCCTCAAATTTTTGTGTTTCCATATAAAGTTAAAGATTTTTTCCAGTTTTTTCATGGGGATTGCATTGAATCTGCAGATTGCATTTAGTAAGATGACCATTTTCACTATATTAATCCTACCAACCTATGAGCATAATAGAACATTTCTATCATGTATTATCTTCTCCAGGGTTTTATCTTCAAGGCCTTAAAGTTTCATTTTATAAGTCTTTCACTTGCTTGGTTAGAGTTATTCCAAGATATCTTTAAGGCTACTCTGAAAGATACTGTTTTTCTAATTTCATTATCACTCTTTTGTCATTTATTTATAGTAAGGCTACTGATTTTTATGTGTTAATGTTTTTTTCTACTACTTTGCTGAACGTGTTTGTTGACATTAGACATTTCCTGCTTGAGTTCTAGGGTCTTTTATGTATAAAATTATATTATATGCAAATAAAGATACTCATTTTCTATTGTATTCCCTGATCTCCTTCAATTGTCTTATTGCTTTAGCTAAGACTTCAAGTAGTATATTGAATAGGCATGGAGAGAGTAGACATCCTTGGCTTGTTCCTAATGTTAATAGAATGCCTTTGAGTTTCTCTTTGAGTTAATATTATCTGTAAGCCTACTGTAAAATTGCTTTATTATGTTCAGGTATATCACTTATATTTCTGGTCTCTCCAGAACTTTTATCACAAAGAGATATTGGATTTTGTCAAAATACTGCATCTAATGATATGACAATGTAGGGGTTTAGTCTTTCAGTCTGATTATGCAGCAAATATTTATTGATTTACATATATTGAATCATCCTTGTACCTCTGAGATGAAGCAAACTTGAACATGGAAAATAATCTTTATATTTTCTTGGATTAAGTTTGCTAATATTGTGCTCAGAGTTTTGTATCTATTCTCATAGAGTATATTGTATTGGTTTATAATTTTCTTTTCTTGTGTCTTTGGGTGGTTTTGTTATTAGTGTAACAGTTTCTTCAGTTTATATTTTGTCAAATAAATTGAGAAATATTGGAGTTAATTCTTCATTGAATTTCTGGTAGAATTCTACACTGAATCCTGATGGCACTGGGCTTTTGGTTAGATTTCGTTTTGTTTGTTTGTTTGTTTGTTTGTTTTTTATTAAGAGACTTTTAATTCATGCTTCTATTTCACTAAGGGATAGGAGTCAGTTTAAAACCCTTATTTGATCTTGATTTGAATCCATGAGTCTTATACATGAATAAACTTGTTGTTTTAGGATTTCCAAGTTGGTGGAGTACATGTTTTCAAAGTATATCATTTTGATTTTGAAACTTCTTTAGCATCTGTTGTAATAACCCCCCTTTCAAGTCTGATTTTATTAATTTAGATGCTCTCTCTTCATCTTTCAATTAATTTAGCTAAGGATTTGTCAATTTTGTTGATTTTCTCAAGTAAGTAAGCCTTCATTTCAGTGATTCTTTGTAGTTTGGTTTCTATTTCATTGATTTCTAACTATCTACTTATTGAGTATTGTTTCTTTTTGTTGTTTTGGAGCTTTCAGGTGTGTCACTAAGTTACTAATATGATATCTCTCCAATTTTTCTTAATGTAAGCACTTAGTGCTATGAAGTTGCCCCTTAGGACTGCCTTCATTGTATCTTATAGGTTTGGGTATAATGTCTTTTCATTTTCATTAAGTTCTGAAAAGTTTGTAATTTTCTTCTTGATGTTTGTCACAACTCATTTTTTTTAATTCAATAATGACATATTCACCTTCATGAGTTTTTATACTCTGCTGTTTCTGTTGTTGTTAATATCCAGGTATAATACATGATGGTCAGATAGAATGTAGGATGTCGTTTCAATTTTCTTTTACCTTTTGAGCCTTGCTTTGTGTCCTAGTATGTCAACAACTTTAGAGAAAGTTCTATGAGCTACTGAGAAGAAAATATATTATTTGGTGTTTGGCTGGTATGTTCTGAAAATGTCTGCTAGATCTATTTGATTTATGACATTATTTAACTCCAGTGCATCTTGGTTTAGTTTTTTGGCTCAATGACCAGTTTATTGATGAAAGTACAATGTTGAAATAACTCACTATCATTATGTGATGTTCAATATGTGATTTTAGCTACAGTAGTGTTTTGTTTATGCACTTATGTGTCCTTGCCATTGGTGCATAAATGTTTAAATTTTCAATATCTTCTTGGTAGGTATTTTTTCTTTAATGAATATATAATATTTTTCTCTATCTCTTAGGGAATTTCTAGGGAAATTTCTTCTATGGCTGTTTTGAAAATATTTTCTATGATTTTTAAACTGAATAGTAGAACCTATTTTTTCAGATATTAACATGGCTATACCAGCTTGTTCCATGGTATTTTATTTTATCCTTAAGGTGATATCTATTCTTGATGGTGAGTTATGTTTCTTGGATAAAGCAGAAAGGTGCATGATGTTTTCTAACACAATCTGTTAGTCTGTGACTTTTTATTGGTGAATTGAAATGAGATTGAGATTTATCAATGAGAAGTATTTATTGATTCCTGCTATTTTATTGCTATGTTGTGGGGCTTTCTCCTCTTTTAATTTACTGTTCTTGGATTATTGATTCTTTGTATCATTTTAGGTGTGGTTAACCTCTTAAGACTGAATCTTTCTTCTAGTTCCTTCCATAGAGCTGGATTAGTGTATTAAAAGTGCTTTAAATAGGCTTTAGAATGGAATTTTTTTCTTTGTCAATTGTGATTGATAGTTTTCCTGGATATAGTAGTCTGTTTTTGTATCTGTGATGTCTCAGTTTATAGAACATCCATCCAGTTCCTTCTGGCTTTCAGAGTTTCTATTCAAGTCTTAGGTGTACTCAGATGGGCCTGCCTTTACATGTGTGTTGGTCTTTTCCTTCCATGACTTTTAATATTCGTTGTTATGTAGATTTAGTATTTTGATTATTTTATGTTGTGAGGAATTATTTTTCTGGCCTTTCATTTCATGTTCTATAAGTTTATTGTTCCTTGATAGTCAACTCCTCTTTAAGTTAGGGAAATTTCTTCTGTGGCTGTTTTGAAAATATTTTCTACACTTTGTAACATGGATTATTTCTCATGTTCTCCTTCTACTTCTTCATAGAGCTCATTGTCATCGTCGTCCTCCTCTTCTTCTGTTACTATTATTGTAGATTTGGTCTTTTCATAGTGTCCCAGAATTCTTGAATGTTTTGTGCATAGATCTTTCTTTTAATTTAACATTTTATTTGACTGAGGTATCAGTTTTTCCTACCTTGTTCTGAAGACCTGAAATATAACCTATGGATAAGGCTTACTCTTGAGATTTTTGTTTAACATCATAAGTTTTTCATTTCCAGTTCCATTTCTACTTAAGGACATTTCAGTTATTCTACTTCTACTTTCATATCTTAAGCTGATTTTCTTATTTCACTCACCTATTTGTACTTTCTCTTGCTTCACTAAGGGATTTATTCTTATCTCCTTTATGGTTCTTGAATATATTTCTAATTCCTATTTTGAAGACCATACTTTTGCTTCATCTAACTTGAATTTCTCAGGACTCTTATCTTCTGGAGGATGAATACTGCCATGTTTGTGACTTTGCAATGGGATCTAGCTATCTGAAGTCATGATGTTTGAGATGTTTCTTGGTATAAATAACTCCCTAAGATCAATATAGTTCAACTAGGCCCATTAGAGATATCGAGACGGGATGACCCTTATGAAATTAGGCACTTTTAAATAGCAGGGAGATTTCATGATTCCCATTTTTCAGTGTGACTCTAAAAGAATAAATAAGTACTAGATTTTAAGAGAGCTGGTTTATTTTAAAACATAAAATATTCAAAGGATGTGACTAGAGATTTGATTCAGTGGTAAAGGGGTGCACTGCTCTTGCAGAGGTGTCGGGTTCAGCTCCCAGCATCCATATGGAGTGGTTTATGACCTCCTAGAACCTGTCCTGGGCTATCAGAGAGTCTCACATCTGACTTCCTGGTCCTCTGGTTCTTATAGTCTTTCTGTTTCTTCTTTTATGATGTTTCCTAAGCCTTGTGTACAGGATTTGTGTTGCAGATGGATCAACTGCAGATGCATTCCTCATGATCAGTTGATCTCTACATAATAAGCAATTGTGGTTTTCCATAACGGTCTCCATATGCTGAAAAGTGAAGCTTCTTTCCCCTCCCGCCTGTGCTTCCTATCTCCAAATCATCGTATGTGGGTATGTAACAAGGTATAACCACAGAAAGCAGTAAAGGAAAAAGAGGCCAATGGGGGAAGCAGAACAGAACAGCAGGATACAGCTGATATGAAGATGGAAATGGACAGATAGGTAGGGAGCTTTAATTGGGAAGTGGGAAAGGATGTCATCACAGAAGGAAAAGAAGGGAGGAGGGAGAAATCAAATTACAGGTGTTGATAAAACCCCAAGGAATTGTATTATCATATATTTGCCTAAATTATGTATAGTATATATAATTAATTATAAAATAACCATATAAGCAATATAAGTTATTGCTCTTGCATTCGGTAAACTCTCAGATGTTGAAGGTAAGTCCTGAAAATTTGTACACTTTGGAGACAGGACTCAGGAGGTTTAAGCTAGATGGATCTAACCTGAAAGCCTCCTTCCCGCCAGGAGCTTTCATTGTACTAGAGGTGCTGTACAAGATGCCAAGGGAATAAAGAAATCAATAGTCTTGCTGATCTTTGACATCTATAAACCACACCAATGACCTGCATGAAAAGATAGCCCTAAAGGTACAATAGTGGTACTCATTTATAACTGAGAACCAATAGCTATGAAACTGGCTCACTCAACTGGAGGGAAATCATGCCTGGTACTAGAAATCTAGCTGCCTACCTGGGGCTAGGGAAATCATGTATTTTAAAAGAGAAACTACTAATGAAACTTTACTAAACCAGCATAATTTCTAACTATATTCTAAACCCCAACCTTATACTCTGAAGGGTATATTTATTATCAAGACAAAGCTATAACCTTCTTAGTGAGAACTTCAAATCAATGACAGTTAACACCTTTTTCACAATTCAGGACACTGAGTGCTGAGAGTGACCTCTGCCTCACTCTCTGCTGACTACACTGTCACTGCAATTTGAATTATCTAAGGCAAGGCAAAAAGGAGTTATTCAAATATGAAATGATACTATAATAGTTGCTGTGATTTCCAGTGGTACATTAAAGATTTTCAGGTAAAAATAAAGTTAGACACTAAGATTATTATGTGTTCTGTTCTATCTCATTTAAAATGTACTTATCTAGTTCTTACCTGCTCCCTATATATTGTGCTACACATAAGAAATACAGATGGATTAAGAATTCTTAGTTATGTATCTCATACCTTTTAAAAAGGAAATATACAGCCATTTTTATGTATTGAGAATATAATGTCAGGATACAGATATTTGAACTATTTAAAACTACATATCCTTGAGATATTAGTTTCTTCTTGTAGGTCTCACACTCTTACTCTTTTAAAATTTAGTGAAAGAATCCAATGATCTGACCATAAATATCTTCTCAGGTTAATCTGGAAGAGGGGAGTGGAGATGTACCTAACTTGGTAGAATGTTTGCCTAGCTTGCATGAAGCTCTGATATTGATCACTAACACTACATAAACTATAAGTGATTGTACATGCCTGCAATCACAGCACCTTAGAGATGGAGGTAATTCTTTTGAAGCCTCAGGACGTGCCCCAGTGACATATTTCTCCCACCAAAGCTCGCATTCTAATCTTTCCCAAGCAGCCACCAGCTAGAGACCAATGGTTCAATACATATGAGCCTATGGGGGCCACTCTCATTCAAACCACTGCAGTCATAAATAATAAAATAAGGAAAGTTAGTTGCTTTAACTTGTTGTAAGAGAGAAGAAAGACTATTACAGGTTGAAGAAATAACTTTCATCTTACCCCTTGTGAAATTCAGAAAATGAGACGTTTCCTAGGGCCTTTATGAAAGTCGTCCATACCATGTTTAGGAAAAAAAAACTCCCAGAGATCTCTTTTTTAAGAGATCCTGTGTTCTGGTCTTGGAGGATCAAAAGCAGACTGCACACATGGCAAGGATATAGGAGGATCACCATGCCCACTACACAGAAAACATGACAGCACCAAGTGGGCATGGAGCAACTACGGCTCTCATGGTGATTGTGAGGGAGGCCTGGCACACAAGTTTCTGACATCTTGTCCAGAATTACCAAGAACTGTGAAGTAAGCTGGGGGGTTTCCTCTGGGGAAAGGGGTACTCATAGACATCTGAGATGAGCAGAGGAAGAAAAACGGATGAAGTTCTATGATTGGAGCAATAGGACCAATTATGTATATGTTAACAGTGAGTCCCAGTTGATATTTGCTTATAGTAGCTATTCTACTGCAGGGTCCAGTTCTCCTGTTAGCAAGATCATAGATAGATTACAAGGGCTTATCCACTCTAGAGAATTCTGAGAAATTATGAAGGTGTATCCTTGTGGTTAAAAGGAGGGAGAGGTTATGAATAGTGGCTAAAGCTTGAGCACATTATAGTCAGAATTGTATCACCACCTACTATCACTACTTACTACCCAGTGCAACACATCCTTATCTTGTCTGTCTCATTTCTCAAATTTTGCATCATTAGAGAGCCCTTCCCACCATGTCCTTTTTATCCTCATTGCCATCCTGCTGGTGCTCCAGCCCAAGGCCTTGTATGTATGATGCACATACTCTACCACACTGAGCTCAGCCAGCTCAGCATCTGATTAGGATGCCTTGCTATATGGTGGCCCAAAGTGCTGGTACAGTGTGTTTCTGATTCCTTCATGGACTTCTATGAGAACTAAACAAAATGGTATGGGTACAGCTCTTCGCACAAAATCTGGATTTCAGTAATCACTCATTAGCAGACTCCATTTGTTTATGCACACTAACTAAGCCTATCAGTGTGTTTCCAAGAAGCATAGTGATGACATATCCTATATCACCAAGTCTGTCATTCCATGCCTCCTTTCAGCCTCCTCTGGAGCCAAAAACTTGGTTATTGTACAAGAGAGATTATTGAAAAGTTACACAGCGATGTTGAATTTCCACCTCTCAGGTCTTGTGAGGTTTTTCATATTATACATTTTTAAAAGAATTTCCAATTTCTTGCCTATTGTATGAGATTGAAAATATCTCACAGAGGGGAAAAGGTAAAATCAGCAGCATGGCAGAAGCAGTTAACATTTAGACCTACCCTGGATTGTGACATTTCCTACAAAAAGATGGCTCAGTAGAGGGGTGTACTCCAATCACAGCTTACTTTGATCAGTAGCAAGAGTTCACTACATCCATTCCTTTAGGCATTAGGTTCCATCCATGCATGAAAATATATCTCATTATCAATGCTGAAGAGCATTCACATGCTGAACAGAAAAGAAGCCCACAATCTAAGGAAATTACCTCTCACTGGAATACAGTCCTTGTCTTCCATGAAGGACCTATAATAGAATACACATGCAGGGAGTGGGGAGGACTAAATGTGGGTTTCTTTCTTGTGTTGCAGCCACTTCAGTAGCACACCAACAGGCTGTGAATCTGCCTTTATACATGCAGTTTCAATAGGGGTGTATTATTGAAGACGTTGAAATATATAACCCTCCAATGTTTTACTGTGTTGTGAATATGAGCCCATCCTTCAACTCATTATGCTTTTCCTTACTAGCTAACCTCTCTTCCAAGTGTTTCAGGGGAAACAAGCCTGGAAATAATAAGTTTCTATTCTACAGGGGTCATTTCACATGACTTCTCTACGATGTTATTTGCAGGGATCTTTCAAGGTGATTTGAATTTCTTAGATACTTTAGTTTTTGAGATTCTAACTGCATAAGTTTCCTCTACCTTCTCCTCACATCAAGATTTCCCATTTATCCTACCCCTTGCTCCCTTTTAAACTTATGGTTTTTCTTTCTTTAATTTTTATTAAATAAATACATAATATACAAACACAATATATTCTCTGTGTACAATGTTACATCTATGTATGTTTTCAGGGCTGACCATTTGGTATTAGATAACCAATTGGTGTGCTCTTTCCCAGGAAAGACTATTTTTTCCCTTTCTTTTTTTCCCTTTTAAAGATTTATTTATTTATTTCATGTTTGTGAGTACACTGTCACTATCTTCAGACACACCAGAAGAGGGCATTGGATCCCATTACAGATGGTTGTGAGCCACCAAGTGGTTGCTGAGAATTGAACTCAGGACCTCTGGAAGAGGAGTCAGTGCTCTTAACCACTGAGCCATCTTTCCAGTCCTATTTTTCCCTCTCTTAGCATTCCTAAGTTGCCTATAGTTCTGTGTTTAGGGTTGAGGCCTCCTACACTTTCCCCAGTCCACGTTAGTATGTCTGTTGGTGTTGTCTGTATTCAGGTCATGCTTAGGCAGCCATGTTGGTGAAACTTCATGAGTATAGCTTCTGACATTACTCAGAGATACAACTTCACTCCCAATTTGCATACAACTCAAGACTTCTTCAAGAAAAGCACCCATGACTCTTTGTAAATTGTTTGGCTTAACAAGGAACCTCACATCTCTGACATAATCAGGAGCAGAATTAAGTTCATTGCAGTGGTTTATTTCAGAGGCCCCGACAGAACTCTGAGCAAGGCTCTTCTATATTAGAGAGATTGAGTTTCCCTTTCATACAACCAGAAGTGCTTTGGCAGCTGTATCCTGCCTAATGAATTGTGAAATTTAAACAGGAAAGGACTAAGCGGGTACTGATGATCAAGGCATAGCTAATCATGTTGATTCGACAGTTCTCAGTGCTTTTCCTAATCCTAAATATAAGAAACTCATAAGCCAACAAATGATGCATTGTAAAGCATGTTGGTATAGTAGAAAAAAATATAGCAGACGACATCAATGATGAAGAAGTCGGGCTTGTACACTACAAGTATGATCCTTAGATTTATTCTCTAAAATACGTGTTCTTTTATTGTGCATTTTTAAACTTGGTATCTTCTCGTTAAACTGTATACTGCACCAGATTATTAGCTCATGTTGCAACATGAACTCATCTGTACTAATGCAGATGTGTTAGTGAATCAGACATCTATGGACATATATGTAGAAAGGGGATAGGGAAACAGGAGAAATAGAAAGAGGGGGAAGGGTGGAGGAGGGGGAGGGGAAGGGAGGAGGAGGATGAGGAACGAAGAGGGAGAGAGGAGAAACAGTTTTGACATTTGGACAGAACACACAGATTTTATTCATGAAGCCTCAAGTACAAAAGAATATAAGCTAGCACCTACCTAATACTTGCCCTCAGGGCTAAGACAAAGCCATGGCGTCAAGATGACTTGCTTGTATGTTGATTGAAGTGTGGTAAGACGAACTGACTCAAGGATGTTGAGATTTTCATCATGTAATAACTGTATCAACTTTAATGAATTAGTATTTTTATCACTGATGCAATCAGTAATTTCATTAATGCAGAGTTGAATGTAACTTGTCCTCAAGTTTCTCTTGCTATGATGATTCCTTGTGTCCCATCTCAGTCCCAGCCCTGTGCAGCATCACTGGCTCTAAACGATAGTTATATGCTTTTTTTTATGTTGCAGCATTTTTTAAATTTTAGAATTCTTCAGAAAGTCATAGAGCATATGTTCACATAGGGATACAATGTACCTGTAATAAAGCTTGCCTCTTTTTACTTTTCAAAACGTGGCAAACATTCTTGCATCATCATAACAGCAAGACACATTTCCAAAGATCCCGCAGAGAAGAACAAACTTTAAGTGAAATCTTTCATTGTATAACTGCAGTTTGCAGAATACTGTATCCAAAGAGACTATATACGCTTATCCATAAGCATTGCTACATCCCTGGGACTTTTTGCTTGTCTTGAAAAACCACATTAGTGAGATCTGATTGCATAATAAAATGCAGTACTAAGCACTGACGAATGATTTGTTGTAGCAACTGCATGCACTGGTGTAATCACCACCCTAGTCTGGCATTAAGCATTTATCACCCCCCCACATACACACATACCCACACACACACAAGCTTTCCTTGTGTGTTGCCAGCCATTACCTGTCTTGCTTTCACCTGCAGGGCATGGCTCAAACTCAGAGCTATTCTGTTTCTAGCCCATTTCATGCTGTGTCCAAAAAAGCGTAGCATGTGTCAGGAGCAAAGACACATGGAAAATGTGATGTTTCTGTACATGAGGTGCTATCATCACGTAATTTTAGAGTTATGCCTTTTTGATGAGAAGAATGTTTTTAGTGCTATAAATAAAGCAGCACAGAGCTCAGTAGACAACAAACCTGCTTTCAAGTACCAAGGTATCTCATTTTTGTGGCATAGCTATCAATTCAAGTTACCTAACCTCTGTGAACCCTCACTTCTAAATGGAGACAATATTCACATGCAGAATGTAGAAGAGAAGATGAGGTGAAACGTGTGATTCCTCCAGTGGAAAGACATTTCCCTTTGGGACTCTGGACATACCTCTCTCAAATTTCCTTTGCTTTTAGTATCTTTTCTGGCCAACCTCAGCTCTGTGCCTTCTTCCAGCCTCCATGGGTCATGTTTTGTGATCTTGGCTTCCAGGATGATGAAGTCAGTTTTTAACAGTCTCTATACTGCAGAAATTAGTAAAAACTAGCAATATTGACATAAAGCACACAATGCCCTCAACAAAGTCTGTCCCTCTGCTTGTGCTTTGCTGCTGTTGTTGACTTTGGGAAAATGGCAGTTACTAGTGCATCTGTCTATTCTCTGTCACCTTAGTGTGCTGTCCAGAGAATGTTGGATTGTCTCCTTCACAAATCAACTAAGTAAATAGATTACTATTGACAGATCCAAAATAGTAGCAACAATTCTTTCTGTTTTGGATCCATCAATAAAATAAAATAAACCCTTCTCCTTCAAACCAGGAGGCATCACTGATGTTATCATTTTACATAGGGTTTACACAATACATAGGGTTCCTCTTGTTGGGTTTTAGTCTCCTAGAGATTTTTAAATTTTAAAATGGACTCAGAAATATTGTATTAGGAGGAAATGCTCATGGAGTGGTACTGGAAAGCCCCTAGATTCTGACCTCCAGAAGTTGGTAGAGACATCTCAAAAGTTAGATCTAAGGGAAATTCAGCAAGGCCACCAGAGAGAGTCCTGCAACCAAGTCTGTGTCTCACAGGTCAGAGAGTGAGATTGCCTTTATATCTCTGCTACAGTGAGTCACAGGTCGAGAGCAGCCATGGGAAAAAGTGCTATTCACACTGTGGCTTAAAGTGCAAATGCTGTGAAGATATCAGAGTTCAGTCGCCCAGGGCACTGGAAGATTTATCCTGTTGACCACAGAGCTGCTTTCCAAATTTAATGAGAATAAAAATCACTTAGGAGTTTTCATTAAAAGGAAAGTCTTGTCAGAGTAGAGTTGGGGATGCTAAGGAGGGACCTGAGATTCTGCAGCTCTAACAAGCTCCCACTAATGCCAGTCACATGGGGACTGCAGATTATCTTACAGTAGTAGGAGCTTGTGGGAGTAGGTTAGTCCACATACGCACATGTTGCTTCTTGGTTTGCTTGCAGTCAAGGAAGCCTTGTTCCACAGAGTACTGCCCAACTCATGAACCAAAATAACTGCATAGATTATCATTTTGTGTCACATGATCACCCCAGACCAGTACTCTATATCAACCTTCTAGGATAATACTGTATAAAGGAGAGTTGGTAGCCTCCCATAATAAATAGCTAGTGCTTTAAAAGTGAATTATTATCATGGATATTGGAGGTATATTTTATTCAGTAGCCCAGATGTCTACCATTGAAATGACAGTTGGCAAACTCACACAAAAAGAAGGTCATGACACACATTGGAGTTCACAAAGGACAACACCTGGGTTGCCAGGAAACAGAATGACAGGAAAGAAACACTGTAAGAACTTGCATTCTGGCTTTCCAGGAAAGAATGGGAGAGGCAGTGTAAGGCAGATTCGATGTAACTAGTTTAAATGGTCCATACAGGGGTTCTCTCATTGACTAGCACTTGGTGATGGAGTGCTTCAACAGATAGCTAGTGATGCTGAGCGTGGCAACATGATATGTGAGGTGAAGAATGGATCTGGGTTGGTTGGTATTTAAAATGCACATCACTGAGGAAAAAGATTCCAGTAAGAAGATATGGCAGTGGAGTCAGGGACATGAGAGACTGCAGTGGTGTATCCAGCCTTCCAGCATGAAACATGCATCTGCAGATGGGACAGACGCCAAAGGACCAAGTTTACAAAGTACAAGTTTAGTTCAGCTGTTGCCTCTGTTTTATAAACATGTTACAAGCACTAAAAGCCCTTAGATGCCTGCTCATCATAAACATCACTGTGTACACTGAATGGCTTTTCCCTAAGACTTGTTACACTCTTGGGGAAAATGTTTTCTAGCCTGAATAAGAATTGTCTTTTGTCTTTTCTAATGTTCTTGACTATCCAAACCATTGTTTTATATCAGTAGTAACTAGTTAAAATAACCCTTCATTTTCTCTAAGCAGATTGGAACTGTCTGCCTTAAAGCCTATAATTCTGCCTCTCAAACATGGTCTTGTGGAAAGCAAATGAAATGTGGGTTGCCTAGACAAATAGTTGGTTGGGGAAGCTCAATTGACACAGCCCACAAGCAAACTGGTCCATTAGCACCTAAAGTCACGTTTCTTAGAGCCACTTGCTTCCTCCAGCACATCTTTTCTCACGAAGTTTGTAAAAGTTTTGTGATGACCACATGATATAAACTGTATTTGCTGTAAATGGTATTTAAGTTCTTGCAATACAGGAATATTCTTGAAGCTACTGTAAGAGGCTTGGTTCCTGACAGCTTGGTAAGAATATAAGACTCAGAATAGAATCCTACACACTAAATTTACAGAAAGAGATATTGGAAGAACAGAATAACGATGACCTTGAATGGAAATCTGACAACCCGTCAGAGTCCTCTGTTCTCTCAACACAGCAAATTTCCCTGGCATTGGAGAGAAGTAATTTGAAAACTCTTTAGTGAGGTTTGATGGAAAAGCCCAGCCTGGCTAATTCAGAGAATCTTCTTTGCTACTGTTAACATTCTCCGAGGTCAGAGACCCAACTAAGGGGACTCCCAACATATCAGGGTCAGCCCCTTACCCCAAATAGGAAAGGAACTATGAAAGGCAGGCAGGAATTGAATTTTCGGCATGATCAAAAGGGAAGACAGGGAGGTCGAGTGGCTCATAACCTTTGCATTCAGAAAACTGACACAAACTTTAGGATTAAATAGAGGGAAATAACAAAGGTGAGGGTTAAAGAGAGATGAAAAGCAAGTAGAGCTTCATGGGTACTGATGGAGTTGCCTCCTTTTGGAGGCAGGGAAAGTTGCAGATGCATAGCTGACCGCCAGGGGGCGCTCTCCAGGTGCTGCCCAGGATATTTAACTATCTAGCCTGAGATCCTGGAAGTAGGAATCTACTTTTGTAAAACAAACAACAAAGGAATGAATGGGTGGATGGATGGATGGATGGATGGATGGATGGATGGATGGATGGATGGACGGACGGATGAATTAGAACAAAGGCAAGCACAAGCACATCTACCAACTGAGATTAGAAGATTGTGAAGCAGCACAAGAAACGGGTATTGCACATGTTTACTTAGCTCTGTGACTTTCAGGCCTGCTATTAACCTGATAGTTAGTATCACAATGTAACACAGCCAGGAACTGCAGTGAATTTACAATATAATTGTAGATGGTGGCCTAATCTATTAAAAAATTTTTTTCAAGATACTTTAGAGGCAACAATTTTCATACAAGATCTATTTTCTTCTCATGTGTATTCGGGTTTTGCCTGCATATACCATGAGCATCACTGGTTCCTGCAGAGCCCCAAAGAGGGCATTAGGTCCCCCGGAACTAGAGTAGCAGGCATTTGCAAGCAGCTTTGTAGGGCTGAGAATTGAACACTGGTCCTCCAGGAAAATGTCCAGTCCACCTAATCACTGAGCCATCTCTCTAGTCAAAATAAAAATATTTTGTTATATTTTAATTGTGTGTTTTAGTTTTTCAGAGTGTAAGATAAATCTCACCATTTCTCCCCTTTTCTTTACTTCCTCTGAACCCTACCATTCAACTTGTATTGTTCTCTTTCAAGCTCACGGCCCCTTTTTCATTAACTATTATCATAAATGTGTGTATATGTATATCAATTGAGGTGTTTTCATTTCTTGTGTATAAGACTTTCCATTATAATAAGGACTCAGATTGAAATTAAGTGACAAAAATGCTTGAATAATGCTTGATAATCTGATTTTTCATACAGTAAAACAAAACAAAATAAACAAACACAAACCAACTATTTCTCCTTGGAGAGGCCAGTGTCATGATACAGTGGGCTACCTGCAAGGCTCAGCTGGTTTTGGAAAGTGCAGGGCAATGGCTGGAGACCTCTAGGGGTATCTCCTGGAGATGTGCACCAGGGCATTATAAATGTCTCTGCAATTTTTGAAGTTACCTTATTGTGCTGGTGCCTTCATCTTTGGAGGGGCTGGTCGCCAGCAAAGATGGGTATGGGGACTGGTTACCCTTAGATGGTTATGGGGGACGGGTTGCCAGCTTAGATGGGTTTGGGGAGCTGGCCACCAGCTTAGATAGGTGTGTCTTCAATGATTAGCATGTCTACACGCAGGGTTGATGAGGAATCTGACCCAAAGTTTAAGGAAAGGGGAGGTAGAAGAAGGGGGTGGTGATTTCCCAAGCTGTTTTCTGAACTTAGCTACTCTACTGTCCAACTCTAGTTAAATGCAGGTACCTAACAGGAAACCATAAATCCTCATTCCTTCCCCATGGCTTCCATAAGGACCCAGATTAGGTAATGAGCGGTTGTAAATCTTTCGGTAACGTTGTGTATGCCTTTCAAATAGATTAATTCCAAATCCTGAATCTTTCTTACTATATTGAAGTCCTTCCTGCCTATTACCCTATTCTACCTGCTTTCTCTGCTCCACTTCCATTTTAATTGTGGTGTGGGAATTGGATATTTTTGGAAAGATGATTTGGAATAAAATTATGAATAGTTCTTAGGTGGACCTGGGCTTTACTATGAAGAGTATGCTGAATATAAGGGAGTTTTAGAGAGCCAGACTCCTGGAGATCAAATCCTGTCTCTTGTGAGCATGGAAACAGCAAGCCTCTCTGTCCATTTCCTTGTTTATAACAGCTTAAAAGGATAGCAGGAGTCAAAATATAGTCATGTCTACTTCCCGAGCTTGGTACATTAATAAAATAAATACTTGTGTCTCAAATACTGACCACTTATAGCAGTTGCGACATTTGCTAAAGAAGGCACTCTAGCATGTTATCTGAAAAACAACAAGCAGAGCATGGGTTTGAGTTGTTTGAAAGAAACCATTTAAAGGCTGATTAGTCAGGTAGAATGCACACACATAAGTTTTATTTCAATCTGGCCCTGAGCTCTGGAGAAGTAGTCCCCAGGACTTCCCAGAGGGGAGTACATTTTGAAATACTCTTTCTAATAGGAAATGCTTGCTGTCTAAAATCAAGACAGCATATCACTGTCAAGAGAAACCTTAGCCCCAGATCTAAACATGTGGCAATGCCGTTCCTTTCCAGTGTCCTGCTCTGGAAGTCTCTTCTGCCCTATGTTCAGGTTAGTAGCACAGCACACCAGTGAGTCCCAGAGCACGCCATGGTCCCCGGACTTACCTGGTGGGACATAATATGCAACTTCTAGATCCTAAAAGATCAGCTTGCTGTGAGCCATGCTTTGGAGCTGAAGCAGAATTGTCTTTTCAGAATCCTGTGAGATGAGGCTACCCAAAGAGCGGGCACACTGATTTCAAAGGACAGCTGTCTCTGCTCTTTCACGTTCAGTGGATTCACATTTAATAATAATAATTGACACATTTTAAATTAGACAAGGAATTCAGCTTATTTCTAACACTCTACACATTTTATTTTAGATTAGTATGGATACGTTTGTGTGCAGTGTACGTGCAGTGTAGGCATGCTGTATATAGGTATAGTATGTACATATGTGCCTGCAAGTGCATGTGCCTGTGTCTGCACATGCCAAAACCCAAGGAGGGCATAGATATCATTTTCCACTGTATTCCCTTGAGAAAGATTCCCTCTCTGAACCTGGAGCTTGGCTGGCAGCCAGGAAGTGCCGCAATCCGTATCACTGTTCCTCCCTGGGTGTATAGGCACATGGCCAGCTTTTGACACTACTGCTTGGGCAGCAAGGGTTTTACTGAGCCATATCCCACTCTCCACACCGTTGGTTATCATCTCACCCTCTCTTTAACTTCGAAGCATATTCTTACGTCTTTTTAAGTGGTTGTGTTATTATATTATATATTTTATACTTATATATTACATGTGATATGCATCACTAATTTATACTAATCTAACATAAATCCCATGCCTTTCTGATAACGTTCAGTAATGCTACACTTACCACTATCTTTTCTGTAATGTTCTTCCAGTGCTATCTATAGGATTTAAGCCCTAAAATGTGGATATGCAGCTTCCTTACAAAATTCTAGGCCTTAAAGAAATTAAGAGAAATGAAGATCTGTGTTTGTTTGTCTAATACATTTGTCTCATACTTGCTGTTTCTGGTGCTTTTCTCCTGTGGAGGACAGGTTATCATTTTTTGTTATTTTCCTTCCATCTAAAGGACATTTTAGTACCTCATGTAGTGAAATTCTGGCAATGAATTATTTTTGGTTCTCTTTACTTGAAAAAGTCTTATTTCTCTTTCAGTTTTGATGGATGATCTTGCTAGATATAAAATTCTTAGCATTCTTTTTTTTCCTTTCCTGTCAACAGTTTGAATGTCATCTCAGTATCTCCTCTGGAACCACATTGTTCCTGAAGAAAATTCTGCTACGGAACATGTACTATTTATTTGTTGTGGTTTGCCACTTTTGCTGTCTTCAGAATTTTCTCTTTATTTGCATCTATCAGAGCTTAGTCCATCAAAGGTCTAGGGACAGGCTCTGTGATGCTTAGTTTTCCTTAGATTAAAATCACCTAAGGGATAATGCAGCTTGCTTCTGGGTGTGTGCACTAAGGAATTTCCACCCACAGATCATGAAGACTCTGAGCTCATCCTTGATGGAGTCATCATAGGATAGCATACCTGGAAGTGGGTGTTGAAGAAAGGCTAGCCTGGGCGCTGGATTGTCTCACCTCTTGTCTCTGCTGTTAGCCATCACTTATGAAGAACCTTCTCTCCCACTGCCTTGGTGGTTCCCACATGCATGTGGTCAGGCGACTGTGGACTTTGAGGCAAAATATTCTCTTCTGAAATTGGTTTCTGTCAGATATTTGGTCACAGAACTAAGAAAAGTACCTGATCTCTTCTCCTTCCCTTTTGCAGTGTGCAAATTTTAATATGCTTAGTCATGTAAATGAATGCTTTTTCACTAACTTGGCCTTCTGTGACTTAGGAAACTTATTTTCTCCTTTTCCTTTCTGCTCTTATAGGACTATAATTAAAAGATTATGGGAATATTTGACATTGTATCAAAGATTTCTGTAACTCAAACACATGTCTAAATCCTTGGGTTGAACATAAGTCCTCAGATCAATTTGTTCACTCATTATTTCCATTTAAAAATATTTGAACACCCCTCCTTCTCATTTTCTTAATATATTTTCTTTAACTCTGAGAATATAGAGAAAATACGTACTCTAAAGTGTGGATCTACCTCTAGATAGTATAAAAGCTGTTTTCACGTGTGTGTGTGTGTGTGTGTGTGTGTGTGTACCACTCCTACTTCTTTGCATAATAGTAATTAATTTTATGAGAGCCTAAACTGCAGAGTCATGTTGCAGTTACTTTTCTGTAAATTTCTTTATTTTTTATCCTCCTCCTAAGGAGTGCTACTTTTTTTAATTTGTGTGTTTTATTTTAATAGTCAATTAGATACCTGTGGACTTAAGGACTATGATACTTGAGGACTATGCTGTGTGCAGTCTCCAACAAGTCTTTTCAGTGTTAGATGGCCTGGTTCCCCTGCCATTTTATGTCCAGTCAATGACATTTGCAGAGGTTACAGCTGCACTTCACGATTCAGTCACCCTTCCAGCCTCTGCCTGCTGAGCTATATATTGATTGACATGTGGACTCAATGTCTGAGCAGATTCTTCCTTCTCCCTGGGCTTTCTGTTCTTACCTGAATCACCGCTGTGCCCTCTGCAAAGGAATTTAAGAAAACTAGAGGAGAATAGAAAACTAATTTACTTCAGCCTTTTTATGAGTCCTTCAGTTTCAATTTTTCCCAGTAAACTTTCTGTTGCTTGGTCACCTCCTCTGCATCGAATCTGCAAATACCAAATGTAACCCTAAGGTACTATCTGCCCACACAGTGGAGCGGGACATGTCCAAGTCTTATGGTCATTCCTGGGGTCAGGCAGTGTTTCAGGAATAAACTGTTCCCATGTTGCTGCCTACCTTGCTCTTTTCGTTCTTTAATTTCAAAGAATACTTATTGCATTGGAACAGATTATTGTTTACAATAGTGGGTTTTATTATGGTGTTATTTTATATTGTTTAAAAATTTAAAATTGCATTCACTACATATAATGTGTTTAATCAAATCTTCCTCCATCCCTTCTCTCTGGTTCTGATCCTTATCCCCACCACCACTTTGCCCCCATAACTTCATGTGATTTTCTTTTTGCTAAAATTACTGACATGCATGGGAGAAGGACCATCTACTAGAGAATGTATTTAAGGGACATGTCCCAGAAGACAAGTGACTTGACTTCCCCTAACAAACTGCCAACCACCGATAGCTTGGCATGCTCTCCTCTGGAGTCCATACAGTCATGTCTTCAGTATCTTGAGATGATTATTTTTAGTAATTTTGAGAAATTTTAATTTTGTTTCCCGAGTTTCATCACAGGGCTTTCTGACCAAGACAGTATTAGAAGATCAATTTCATTAATTTTATTCTAGGTGAGTTTGTAAGTCAGCCAAGACTAGTATGATTTACTTACATTTTGTTTGTGTGTTTGTTTTAATAAATACTGAGAACTCTTACAGATTTACTTTTCATTTTATGAGTACTTTTCTCCATGTATATGTGTGCATAACATGAGTACCAGTGCCTTCAAAAGTCAGAAGAGGGGATGAGATCCCCTGGAACTAGAGTTAATATTCGTGAACCAGCATGTGGGTACAGGGAATCAAACCCAGATAGATCCTCTACAAGAACAGCCTGTACTCTTAATTATGGAGCTATCTCTTCAACCCCTACTTAAGAATCTTAATGCGCCTGAAAAGCATGTATTAATTGATATATTAGCTTATGCAGGTGCCTTGATAATCATCACTTTTCTTGTAATACTAGCAAGGAAGCATTATCATTACACTCATTCTCAAAAAGATTAAACTAAGCAGAGACAAGATAAACAGCACGCCCAGGATCCGCTGGCTACCTAAAAACGAAGCTGGATTCAGATTCCTGTAGCTGTAGTCAGCCATGACCTGACACATCCTTCAATTTCATACCATGGAAAACATAGGCCAAAGGTAGTATGGAAAACCTCAAGGATTATTATCTGTCTTCTGAAACTTGCTGAATTATGGAAAACAAAATGTCCAAACAACACAACTGCAAACCTCTGAAGGTTGTATACAGCTCTGTCACTTCCTGGTCTTTCCTGCAGATTTGTCTCATTAAAGATCCTCATTTTTAAGGCATTGGGACTTCATTGTCATATTTTAACAATGTTTTTTATGTCTCTAATTACTACATCATATTCAGCAAGTGAACCAGAATAATAAGCAGTAGGTTATGTTGAGAGTCAACAGGCCTATTTTGAGTTGAGGGAAAAGCACATTTCATTCCAACACATATCTGAAAAATCATAGTAAAGCATGTCATTTGAAATTCATAACCTTACTATAAGGTTGTTGTTTTAATTGAATGGTTAGAAAATGTAGACTTTCATATCACATAAAAACCCAAGCTTGACCAACGGAGCATAAAAGCAAAGACAAAAATCTAATGATTTATGGTAGGAAAACTGAGAGCTGAGTACTGTCCACTATGGGCCTTCATGATTCTAATCTGTTCATAACAGATAAAATATATAGTCACATATTAAATGTAACAAAAAAAAATCATCTCGTTTAAAACTGGCAAAAAAGATAACCTAATTCAAATATGTGAGGGTTTTGTTGAGAATGATTTTCTCTATAGGCAGAGGTAGGGCAAATATGGGAGGAGCTGGTTTTCAACCTGAAACTTGATCAGAAGTCTCTGTGGCAACCAGCAGAGGTAAAAGACGAATCAACAGTACAAGCAGGGAGTCTATGAACTGACTCAGTGTTGAGAAAGAATGTGTGTCTAGAGGCCTAAAAGGGTATATAAATGCTGGTGTACATTCGTATTTTGATGAGTCACATTAGTAGAATGTGATTTTAATATCTCTAAGTAGCATCACAGCTACTCTCTGTGTCTGTCCCTTGCCACATTTCTCTGTTCCCCCTTTCTGTGATGACGTATTCTCTTTTAGTATTGATAGTGTTTTTCCATAAGACATCAGCTGAAATTTGATGAATGTCTCAGACTTGACTTTGCACTTTCTGTTCCTGTTAATATATGTGACAACACATGTGATATATGTTGTAATGAATACCACATTAATCAAAGGCCATGAGCAATAATCAGGTGGTGTCGTGACAGCACATGCAATACATACTGTAATTAATTTGACATTAATCAAAGGCCATGAGCAATGATCAGATGGTGGCTAGTTCACTGGAAAACCTAAAAGGCAATATTGATTTGTAATATCCATTCAAATTTTATTTATTGGTCATGCATGTGCACTTTCAAAATTGGAATATATTACATAAGCATTTTCTCACCACACTTAAGTAGTAATTAACATCGGCTAAGAAAGGTAAGTGTATCTCATAACATTACATTTCTGATTCCAGCCCTTCTATCTGTTCTTCAGAATACTTTGTCTGGTTTCTTAATTATTTAAGAGTCATTTTCCTCATCTGTAAGGCAAAAATAACAGGCATGCTGAAGAGTCATTGTGAGAATTAAGCGTATTTATAAGTCATTGTCTATTCAAGAAATCAACGCCAATCAGAGTTTAATCAGAAGATTTATTTCAGGAAGATTTACAGAGGGTCTGAAGGGGATAAGAAGGGAAAGAGGGTATCTCCAGATGCCAGGAAGATGGGAGCATCTCAGGGACACTGCCTTAGAAGAAGTTGTTCAGAACCACTGGTGCTATGGCTGCTGGGATAAATGGAAGTCATGTCTTATCACTAGATGAAATTCTAATGTATTTAATGATCAAAGCACAGGCTCTAGCTATTGCCACTATGACAGGAACACTTGCCAAAGAGAATGACTAGCTCCTTGTTGATTTCCATCTTGGCATGTGGCTTCTAATTAGTCAAACATGGCCAGAAATCTGCTAACACGGGAGCCTGTACATGGCAGTATCTTGTACACTTCAGCTCTATGACTTAGAGCTTTTAAAGGAACAGAAAGGACATGAACTGGTCAGAGTCTCAATAATAAGCTAGTGTCTAACACACAAGAAGACACAAAGAATAAAGTATCTGCCATAAAGTGGTCATTAGCACTTCTGTTTTTATACTTTTAGAGTATCTTATACCTTTTTCAAATCCTTAGACTTGGCTAATTTGTGCTTAAAATGTAAGAATAAAACTTGACTTGTTCATAAAAGCATGAAAAAAGAAGCATGCTTAAGAGAATGGGGGAATCTGCAAAAATGTATTAAAATATCTGAATAC
Organism: Rhynchomys soricoides; assembly: GCA_019843965.1. Lineage (NCBI taxonomy): Eukaryota > Metazoa > Chordata > Mammalia > Rodentia > Muridae > Rhynchomys > Rhynchomys soricoides. The sequence continues at coordinate 1,000,725 of JADRCH010000270.1, forward strand.
CCATTCTCTTTTCTCTCTGGCATAAAAAGACAGCTAAGCAGATGAAGACACAGTCTGAGGAGTGTTCTGCACAGTGAGAAAGAAGGGTGCTGAAAGGCAAACACTTTTTGTTTCTTGATATTCCAATGCCCTTTCTGCCTGAAAGAATTTCCTATTATTTAAAGTTAATCATGTGAAAAATCTCTAGACTGGATGTTGGGAGACTGTGATGGTCTGAGTCAGAATGACCCTATTTGAGTGCTTGGTCCTCAGTTGGTGGAGCTGTTTTAAAAGGATGAGGAGGTGTGGCCTTGTTGGAGGAGATGTGTCAGTGGGGTGGGCTTTGAGGTTTCAAAAGCCCATACTGTTCACAGTTTCTCTCTCTCTCTCTCTCTCTCTCTCTCTCTCTCTCTCTCTCTCTCT